>SJYT01062461.1:60445-155445 GCA_006410635.1 Cephalophus harveyi
ATCATCCCCGTGAGTAAGATTTTCATCATTTAACTTCAACATGTCATGTCACTACTTTATAATGTGTGCTTTATTAAAGCAATATCTGAACTTTGGTGAATATTGCATTCCTGAATCCTGTTCTGGCTTCCTTAATTTTCTGAAAGAAGTGCCAGAACCCCAGTTGCTGACCTTTTCTAAATAAAATTCTTTTTAGGAGCTCTTAAAACAGCATGAAAGGGATACCTTGCAATTAGAGGAGCTTAGAAAGACAAAAGAGGTAAGCTTTTTCATTTTTCCTGTGGAATTAGCCTCTTACAAATATATTGCTAAAATGATACATTCTCAATAAAATGGAATCTATGATAATTTTCCCCAAACCATTGAAAAACTAAAGAACTAAAGCTGAGTTAGAGCTTCCCCAGTGGCTCAGCAGTAAAGAATCTGCCTGCAGTTCAGGAGCCACAGGAGACACGGGTTCAATCTGTGGGTCAGGAAGATCCCCTGGAGGAGGAAATGGCAACTCACTCCAGTATTCTTGCCTGGGAAATCCCATGGACAGAAGAGCCTGGCCAGCTACAGTCCTTGGGGTCATGAAGAGTCAGATACGACTGAAGCGACTTAGCACGCATACACACGAAGCTGAGTTTGCTGGATTCACTGTCAAAAAGGATTTTAGAACTATCTGAAAAAAGAAAGCCATTGCTGTCTTTTTAGAGCCAGATCTGAACAAATATATGAACAATATACTGTGAGATCTTCAGTGTTAAAAGCCTTGCACTTCTCATAAGGCTCTAACAACAAATGGACCTTAAACAGTAAAATGCCAGATTCTTCCATTTAGACTCTGAAAAGTACAATACTGCCTCTTGGGAACTGTGAGTTCAAGTCTTTCCTTAAAACTCTGAGTGTATTTACCTCACCCCCACAGCCTCTCTAGGAACTTTTTTTTCTGGAACAAATTATAGCATTTCCACAAAGGAGATATCAGAAGGGAAATTGTTCAAACCCACAAACTGCCTTGTGGTTCTTCTTCCACCGTGAATTTATTTTGGATTCAGAATGGACCCATTTGGGAAAAGATTAGCCATTCTGAAAGCATGGCATGACATCGTAGAGCCCAGGCAGGACTTCAGCTTTGTTGGGCAAACAGTCATAATGTCCTACAAGGTAGACGGGTGGACTTTGGCATGAGGTAGACTCAGTGTGTTGAAAGAATGGCTTTAATGAGCTTGGCTACTATTTCTATCACTGTGTCATTTCTGGGTCTATTTCAATTAATTTATTTTGCTCCTCATGTATGGTCATATTTTCTTGCTTGTTTGCATGTCTGGTAATTTTTTATTGGATGCCAGCCTTTGTGACCTTTACCTTACTAGGTGCTGAATATTTTTGTACTTCTTTAAATACCATTAACCTTTGTTCTGGGATTCAGTTAAGTTACTTGGAAATGGGCTTCCCTGGTGGCTCAGTAGTAAAGAATCTGCCTGCCAATGCAGAAGACAGGAGTTCAATCCCTTACCCAGGAAGATCCCACATGCCAAGGGACAACGAAGCCCAGGTACCACAACTACTGAGCTTGTGCCCTAGAGCTCAGGAGCCAACAACTACTGAGCCCACACATCACAACTACGGAAGCCCATGAGCCCCAGAACCCGTGCTCCGAAACAAGAGAAGCCACTACAATGAGAAGTCCACACACAGCAACTAGAGAGTAGCCCCCACTCACTGCAACTAGAGAAAGCCTCCTTGCAGCAACAAAGACCCAGCACAGCCAAATAAATAATAAAAACTAAAAAAAAAAAAAAAAAAAATCACACACACACACACACACAAGCTTTTTCTTTTTTTAAGAAGTTACTTGGAAACAGTTTGATTTTTCAAGCCTTGATTTTAAGCTTTGTTAGGCAAAATTAAAGCAGTCTTGATCTAGGGCTCGTTTTTTCCCACTGCTGAGTAATCTCTGTGTATTAACAGGGTTTTTGTATTCTGGCTGGAGCGTGGCACGCTACAGTGTATGAGGTCGCAAAGAGTTGGACACGACTGAAGCGACTTAACACACATGCATGGTGGAAACATGAATTTCCCCAGTCCTGTTTTAGTCTAGGGACTGTTCTGCCTGCTGGTGGTTCTTTCTCCTCGCCTCGTCTCCCTCTGTTCCTTCTCGCCATCATGTAGCTCCAGTGGCACTGGACTGCTTACTGTTTCTTAACAGGACAGATTTCTCCCACTTCAGGGTCTTTGCACCGATCTTTTCCCTTCTTGGAAAGCTCTTTACGAGATAGCCACACAGCTCACTTTCCTACTTCCTCCCAGTCTTTCTCCAAATGCCAACTTCTCAGAGGCTGCTCTACTTAAAAGCTCAACAACGTGCCTGTCACTTTATTTTTCTACACTGACTTATAACCATTCAACCTGATAAGCTCAGTGAAGGGAGGGATTTTTGTCTGCTGCTTTCCTTGCCACTAATCCTCAGTTCCTAGAATGATGCCTGCCATATCACAGACATCCAGTAAACTACAAATTTTTAAATGAATAAATAAATTTATTTTATTCATTTTTAAATAAATACTTCAATGAAAGAATGCCAAATGACCTGGTACAGTGCTTTGCCCAGTGCCATTGCAATAAAAGTGATGGCACATGCATTCTCAGTCATGTCTGACTCTTTGGGAGCCCATGGACAGTAGCCTGCCAGGCTCCCCTGTCCATGGGATTTCCAAGGCAAGAATGCTGGAGTGGGTTGTCATTCCTTTTCCAGGGGATCTTCCTGACCCAAGGATAGAACCCATGTTTCCTGCATTGACAGGCAGATTCTTTACAACTGAGCCACTGGGAAGCCCCCTGATGAATCCATATCAATACAGTATTACTAACTAAAATCCAATTTACCTTAGCATTCCTTCTTTGTGTTGTAGAGTAAGTCCCTACATATGAATAAGTTCCATTCTGAGAGTATACTCAAAAAAGTCCAACAAAGTTAGCTTAAGTACCCAACTAACACAATCGACTATATAGTACTGTACTCTAATAGGTTTGTAATACCTTTCATACAAATAATATGTACATAAAAAACAAGCAGACACAAAAAACAAAGAAAACATTTTTAATCTTACAGTACAGTACCTTCAGAAGCACATAGTACAGTACAATAGTGGTATACGGGGGCTGGCATGCCTGTTTGCATCCTATAGGCTTTGTCACATGCATCATGCCACGCAGCCTCCACTGCAGCATCGTACAGAATGGTGTCTCTGCCTTAAAAGTCCCCCATCCTCCTATTCATTCCTTGCTTCCCTTCCTAACTCCTGGCAACCACTGGTCTTTTTACTGTCTCTATAGTTTTGCATTTTCTGGACAGTCATGTAGTTGAAATTCATACTAGATATTTATAAATACTTGTTTAATGAATGGGTAATTGGTAGCTATTTTGACAACCCATGTGAGCTCTGGTGAGGGCTGGCTCTGGGGCCGTACCAGTGAGGCTGTTGAGAGGGGTATAGACTAGTCAAACATTGAGGGGTAGAATGAACAGGGCATAGTAACAGAGCAGGAGAAGGAGTGGCTAAAGCTGATGCTTTCACATTCTGATCCAAATGTCCCGAACAAGAGGATAAATGGGTAAGCATCAGTGCAATGTCCTGAAACAATTTCTTCTTCTTACCCAGGTCATAGAGGAAGAGTTGTATGCTCAAGCTCTTATCCTAGAATCACTTAACACAACCCTCTACCAAACCCAGATGGAACTCCAGAAAGAGGTGAATCTTGGCTGGAGTGGGGGTGGGAGCTGGAAGGAGGAACCCTCTGCCATGTAGCTCTGCCCTGGGTGACTCTAATCTAAGAAAGATGGCTATTAAAATGTTCCTGTCTTTCAGAAAGCTGTGGTAGCATCTCTGGAGAAAACACTCCAGATCAAGCTTACTGAAGCTGAGGACAAGTTTAAGTACACCATACACCACCTGACAGAAGAAAACATTCATCTAAGGTATGAATGATGCTGCTCAAAAAAGACGTGGCTGAATTATCTTCAGAAAGTGACAATAGGAATTCCCTGGCAGCCCAGTGGTTACGACGCTATGCTTCCACTGCAGGGGGCCTGGGATCAATCCCTGATCAGGGGACTATGATTCCACATGTTGTGTGGCGATGGGTGAGGAATGGGTGGAAATGAACCTCGGTATTCCCTCATGAACTCAAGGCACAGGCACTGTCAGGAGGGGGATATTCGCTAGCCACAGAAGTTGCCTTCTGAGGTCAGCACTTTTAAAGTGATGTTGGGAGACTCTTCTCCCTTTCCATTGTTAGTTTTTAATGCAAAACAACACATGAGGTTTATCTGAGACTCTCTGGGTTTATTAAGTTTTATGACTGAGGATTATTTTTAAATCCATGGCCTTGAGCCTTGTGATTTTCTATTAAGGGCTTTATGCCTTGAAGGCCTTCTTTACTTATGGGGTATTAATAAATGCTAGGAAGAGGTTCTGAGGGATCTATTTGAATATCTTGATGGCAAGTGCACTGTGAATTTTGCCAATATCAGTTGGAGATTTTGCCCATAAGGAAGATAGTAGTTGATTCAGGAGGGACAGATGATCAGTGTTTCCAGAATAAGTTTTAGGTCCATGACAGATGGAGCAAACAAAAGATGTCACAGTGTCTTTTAATTCACCTAGTTGGCTGTTTTGAAGATTGTAGTCAAATTCCAGAATTATTTTATAGGGGGAGAAAGAAATTCCGGTAAGAAACTTCTCTAAGAAGTCTCAGCTTAATAAATAGGTAGAGACGAGGGAACTAAGGAGAAAGGACGTGTGTCTCAAAGGACCTAAGCAAAAGGAAGTAAGTGCAGAGACAGGCCCCTCTTGTGGCTCATTAGAGATCCCCACTCTTTGAAGTGTTTTAGAACTCTGAGGCAGGGGCTGCTTTATTGTAATGGGGCTGAGCACTGAGAATGTGGTTCTGATGTCTTTTAGGACTGAAAGAGACTCATCCCCAACTTGGGGAAAAGTTTCTTCAAACCAACTGGGAGGGAGGATTGGGAAGAGCCCCTGGAGTTCTTTGGAGCCCTATCACTGAGAATTGAAAGGATGTTGGAAAGGCTGGTTAAGAGGGCTGAAGCAACCTGAAGTGCTAGACTCTGTAAAATCTCTTTTCCAATGTCCTGGCTCTTTGCAGTAACAGGAGAAACTAAGAGGATTATGGTCTGGGTTAGGAAATTTAATTTGTGAAACTGAAGATAAGAATTTTGGTGGTTTTCTTTATGGGTGACTCCTCCATGAGTGTCAGAGAGCTGGTGTGCCAGATGAACTAAATCTAAACTGGATGTAAATTTACCATTCTATGGGGTCCTTTTAGCAGGGAAAGATTTCAGTTCAACCCATTAATAAGTAGAGTTAAAATCTTCCTGGGTAGAATCAAACTCTTTAGGAGGACCAGAATTTTCTTTAAAAACAATCTGAAGTCAATTGTAATTTGTGATGAACAGGTTTGTTACATTTTTATGTGCAAGCCTGAATTTTCTTCTAATAAACAGGCTTTGGAAAAGCCCTAGGAATCATGGGATGAAGTCACCTAGCAGTTGCTCAAGCCTTATAAGTTAGTAGGTTTCCTGGTTGTAATTTTTGAAATCTGTTAGCATTTTCTTAATTAGCAGGTTTCATCCAATACTGGGAATGGCCTTCACCAACAAGCATATATATGAACTATATAAGTTAGAGAAACCAGGTCAGTAAGTTTGAATGACTATAGTAAACTCCTAAACAAATCTGTGAGGCTCTTTGGTTACTCAGAATCTTTATGGCTCACAGTTCAGCTTTAGTCCAAGGAGTATGAGATATTAAAGATTTGGATTCTCAGACTGCTTAATTTTAAAGGGACAAGTTCAGAGGAATAGGGAGTGGGGAGAATTTCAGAAAGAAGGGAAAGTTCAGTAAAGGAATTACTATATGGGAACAAAGGATATAAAAGATGTGTAAGCAGCATAGATGGGAAGGAGGGAGATGGTGCCAGAGGCAAAGTCTGGTCACAAAGAACCAAAGAAGAGACTCAAGATGGAACAAAGATGGAACCTAAGACAAAGAGGCCAAAGAAGATGAGCCAGAAGCTTCAGCAGCCATTTTATCTTTCTTTAATTATTTGCCTCAGTTAATGTTAAAAATCTTATTTTTGCAGAGAGGAAATTTTAGACTCATGACATTTACCAGGCTCAAAAAAAGCATTCCACTCAGTTCTGGAAATTTTTGAACTATTGTGGTCTAATTTGGTTTTAAGAAAATTAAGTTTGGAGATTTCAAAAGCTCCCCATAATGGCCGTTGAGAGCCTAACCTGTCTTTGATTTGGACTGGTCCATTTAGCTAGAAATGCACATGAGGAAGGACCACCGTTTTTTGTTTTGTTTTGAGGACCACAGTTTCTAAACATAAAACTGGTTGGAATCCCTGGGATTGGGACTTCAAAATATCTAGGTAACAGGGGTCCCCTTTCTCAGAGGTTTCTCTACGGAATAAAAGAATAATTTTCAAACAACTGACAGCTTGAACAGCTCAATTCAAACAGCTTTCAGCTCAAACAGCCTACCAGCTAATATCAGCCAGTTCTAATGAAACAGCTTGATCCCAAAGTAGCCAGTCCAGAGGGTTTTCAGCCAGTTTCCAGGAAACAGCCCATGTTCCAAAGGAAGGGGCCAACAGCTTCAGCTTCAGTGAAGTAGCTCCTGTTCCCAAAGGATGGGCTGACAGCTTCTCAGCCAGCTTTGGTTGAAACAGTCTAATCACAAAATCAGACCAAAGTACTCACAAATAGAACAAGGCCTTAACCAGAAACACAAAACCTTAAAGTAGATTCTGAATAAAGTCAGAGAGCTCAAATGCAAAGAGGGCATGGGTTCAGATCCAGGAGAAAGTTATGCCTTCAAACTCCAGGGTCATTGAGAAGAACAGTGAACTCGGTGGGCTCAATTATGAGCACCACACCTGTTTGCTCACCAGTCCCAGAGCCACTGAGGATCATCTTTGGTCCTTGTATTGGCCACCAAATGTTGACGTAAAACAAATAGGCTGCCAGTTATTCTCCAGCAATGATGGGTTTATTTGGAATCACCAAAGAATTTCAATTTGGGGTCTACAAATACAGTCTACACATGGATATCATCAGATGCTCAATACCAAGATCAGACTGATTATATTCTTTGTAGCCAAAGATGGAGAAGCTCTATATAGTCAGCAAAAACAAGACCAGGAGCCGACTGTGGCTCAGATCATGAATTCCTTGTTGCCTAAATCAGACTTAAATTGAAGAAAATAGGGAAAACCATTAGACCATTCAGATATGAGCTAAATCAAATCCTTTATGATTATACAGTGGAAGTGAGAAATAGATTCTAGGGACTGGATCTGATAGAGTGCCTGAAGAACTATGGACAGAGATTTATGATATTGTAAAGGAGGCAGTAGTCAAGACCATCTCCAAGAAAAAGAAATGCAAAAAGGCAAAATGTTTGTCTGAGGAGACCTTACAAATAGTTGAGAAAAGAAGAGAAGTGAAAGGCAAAGGAGAAAAGGAAAGATATAAACATCTGAATGCAGAGTTCCAAAGAATAGCAAGGAGAGATAAGAAAGCCTTCTTCAGTGATCAATGCAAAGAAATAGAGGAAAACAACAGAATGGGAAAGACTAGAGATCTCTTTAGGAAAATTAGAGATACCAAAGGAACATTTCAAGCAAAGATGGGCACAATAAAGGACAGAAATGGTATCGGCCTAACAGAAGCAGAAGATATTAAAAAGAGGTGGCAAGAATACACAGAAGAACTGTACAAAAAAGATCTTCATGACCCAGATAACCATGATGGTGTGATCACTCACCTAGAGCCAGACATCCTGGAATGTGAAGTCAAGTGGGCCTTAGGAAGCATCACTATGAACAAAGCTAGTGGAGGTAATGGAATTCCAGTTGAGCTATTTTAAATTCTAAAAGATGATGCTGTGAAAGTGCTGCACTCAATATGCCAACGAATTTGGAAAACTCATCAGTGACCACAAGACTGGAAAAGGTCAGTTTTCATTCTAATCCCAAAGAAAGGCAATGCCAAGCAATGTTCAAACTACCACACAATTGCATTCATCTCACAAGCTAGCAAAGTAAGGCTCACATTGTTCCAAGCCAGGCTTCACAGTACATGAACTGTGAACTTCCAGATGTTCAAGCTGGGTTTAGAAAAGACAGAGGAACCAGAGATCAAATTGCCAACACCCACTGAATCATTGAAAAAGCAAGAGCCCAGAAAAAAATCTACTTCTGCTTTGTTGACTATGCCAAAGCCTTTGACTATGTGGGTCACAATAAACTGTGGGAAATTCTTCAAGAGATGAGAATACCAGACCACCTGACCTGCCTACTGAGAAATCTGTATGCAGGTCAAGAAGCAACAGTTAGAACCAGACATGGAACAACAGACTGGTTACAAATTGGGAAAGGAATATGTCAAGGCTGTATATTGTCACCCTGCTTACTTAACTTATATGCAGAGTACATCACGTGAAATGCTGGGCTGGATGAAACACAATCTGGAATCAAGATTGTTGGGAGGAATATCAATAACCTCAGATACGCAGACAACACCACCCTTATGGCAGAAAGTGAAGAACTAAAGAGCCTCTTGATGAAAGTGAAAGAGGAGAGTGAAAAAGTTGGCTTAAAACTCAACATTCAGAAAACTAAGATCATGGCATCTGGTCCCATCACTTCATGGCAAATAGATGGGGAAACAATGGAAACAGTGAGAGACTTTATTTTGGGGTGGCTCCAAAATCACTGCGGTTGGCAACAGCAGCCATGAAATTACAAGACGCTTGTTCCTTGGAAGAAAAGCTATGACCAACCTAGACAGCACGTTAAAAAGCAGAGACAAGCCTTGTTCCGGGCCCCCTGGCTGTGCTGCTCCCAGACCCCTGCGCCACGGGAGCGATCGGGGCATGCCCGAGCTCCCTGTTAGTCTGGGGAAACCGGAAGAGACCGGGCAGTGGGGGAGAGCAGCAGAGCGTGGCGGGGCCCTCCCTGCACGCCCAGGGAGACCAGGGGAGTAGGGGGAGCGAGGCTGAGTTAAGTGAGGGTTAGGTGAGCTTGGGTGCGACTTGAGCTCGGGACTGGTGGGCCAGGCCCCCACGCCGGCGTCACACCCGGTCCGAAGAAGACAGGTGGATTCATGGCCTCGGCATTCCTGCCCTCGGGGGCCACCACGGGCGACAGTGGCGGAAAGCTGAGCTCGGGGGACGACTCCGGGAATGTGGAATCCCTCCAGAGCCCGCAGATCGAGGCATCCAGGAGCCTGGCAGAGCTGTTTGAGAAGGCTGCAGCGCACCTCCAAGGCCTGGTGCAAGTGGCTAGCAGGGAGCAGCTCTTGTATCTGTATGCCAGGTACAAGCAGGTCAAAGCTGGAAATTGCAATACACCTAAACCAAGCTCCTTTGACTTTGAAGGAAAGCAAAAATGGGAAGCATGGAAAGCGCTTGGTGATTCAAGCCCCAGCCAAGCAATGCAGGAACATATTGCTGTAGTTAAAAAATTAGATCCAAGTTGAAATCCTCAGTCACCAGAGAAGAAAGGAAAAGAAGCAAATATGGGTTTTGGTGGGCCAGTTGTTAGTTCTCTGTATCATGAAGAAATCATCAGGGAAGAAGATAAAGACATATTTGATTACTGCAGGGAAAGCAACATTGACCATATAACCAAAGTCATCAAAACAAAAAACATGGATGTGAATATGAAAGGCAGAACTCTACTCCACTGGGCTTGTGATCGAGGACATAAGGAACTGGTCACAGTCTTGCTGCAATATAGAGCTGATATTAACTGTCAGGGACAATGAAGATCAAACAGCTCTACATTATGCTGCTGCCTGTGAGTTTTTGGACTTTGTGGAGCTGCTGCTCCAATCTGGGGCCGACCCCACGCTCCAAGACCAGGACGGCTGCCTGCCAGAGGAGGTGACAGGGTGCAAAGCGGTTACTTTGATGTTACAGCAGCACATGACAGGCAAGGCTTAATCAAAAGTCTGGAAAACTATGGTCGACAACAGCACAGGGCTCCAGTGGTGAAAGAAAACTGCAAAAATGACACATCTTTTGCCACCCATCTTTGGTATATGTTGGCTAATAAAATCAGTTGTGAGGAACTAGGGGAAAAAAAAAGCAGAGACATTATTTTGCCAACAAAGGTCTGTCTAGTCAAAGCTATGTTTTTTCCAGTAGTCATGTATGGATGTGAGAGGTGGACTATAGAGCAAGCTGAGAGCTGAAGAGTTGATGCTTTCGAACTGTGGTGTCGGAGAAGACTCTTGAAATGCCCTTGGACTGCAAGGAAATCCAACCAGTCAGTCAATCCTAATGGAAATCAGTCCTGAATATTCATTGGAAGGACTGATGCTGACGCTGAAACTCCAATACTTTGGCCACCTGATTTGAAGAACTGACTCATTGGAAAAGGCCCCGATGCTGGGAAAGACTGAAGGCGGAAGGAGGAGGGGATGACAGAGGATGAGATGGTTGGATGGCATCACGGACTCGATGGACATGAGTTTGAGTAAGCTCTGGGAGTTGGTGATGGACAGGGAAGCCTGGCATGCTGCAGTCTATGGGGTCACAAAGAGTCAGATATGAATGAACAACTGAACTGAACTGAAATATGGCAAGCCATGTGCAAGGTCCCACGTAGCAAGGGAAGAAGAATGCTTTTATAGAGGGGAAAAAGTAATAGGGGAGGGCTATAGTAAACAGAGACCATGACTTTTCTTTGCCTGAGTTCTTCCTAGGAAACAGGAGGAGTCTTTCTTCCTTTGGGTCTCTGCTACCATCTCAGGGCATGAGAGCTCCCCCTTCTGGCCTTCCTACTCTATTTAATGAAGAATACTAAAGTTGCTCAGTCGTGTCTGACTCGTTGTGACCCCATGAACTGCACAGTCCATGGAATTCTCCAGGCTAGAATACTGGAGTGGGTAGCCTTTCCTTTCTCCAGGGGATCTTCCCAAGCCAGGGATTGAACTCAGGTCTCCCACATTGCAGGTGGATTCTTTACCAACTGAGCTATCAGGGAAGCCCCATTAAAGAGTCTTCTATTGGTATCTTTTTTTTTTTTTTCCATGGGATTTAGGTGTCAATAGTTTACCTTTAGATGCAGCTGCATTTGGTTCTTATGAAAATCAACCTCAGGTCAGAAATTATACTGTTACGTGAAGATGCATCTTAAATCATTGAAGTAACTTTTGATCAATACTTTAACAAAGGGAAATTGTTCACTGTGTTAATTTTGTCATAAATTCTTCATATGGGAATTTGATAATCCAAATTTCATGTCTCCCTAAATTCACAATCACCGCAAATATTGAAAGAGACCACTCCCAACCAGTGAAGGAACAAAACCACCTTTCTCTGCCTCCCAGATGTCTTATATCCCTTTCTACCCTTTACCTCTATAAATCTTCTCTTTGTAGGCAAAAGATAATTGCCAAAAATGAAGAAATTTATGATGAACAATTTGGGAGATCTACCTCTGTTACTGTTTATGAGCATAATTCTGACATTTTAGAAGATGGTGGCAACGAAACACAAGAACCATTAGAAGAAGAGTTGGTCTCTCTGACCAAAGATGTTAGGAACCAAAGATGTTAGGAACCATCTTTGGTAACTCCTGTGAGGTTTTCTTGAGAAATGTATATGGTGAGTTTAACTTTTGGCTTTGCCTTGGTTCTGCTTGTGACTTTTCACAATTTGTTTTCTTCTGAGTGACTGAGAATGTTTGAATTCTCATCTCAATTACATAGACATTCATGACTCTTCATTGAAAAGTGATTGTCTCTATACCTAGAGCTGAGGGTCTCTAGGCTTTGTACTATTTTCTCTTCTACCTTTACATATTTCATTACCAAAGACACTTATCTGAAGAATTACTTTCTATTAAATGTTGACACAATATTTTGGGGTGTGCCTTTTGTCCCCCAGACATTTCACTAGCAAGAATGATAATTTGTTGAATTGATCCCCCAAACCTTTTCTCTCTTATATGTGTGTCCACTCCCCTACTTCTCAATATGTTCCCAACCCTATGATTTGGGAAAAATTTCTGATGATTCCTGTCATCGTCTCTAAACTATTCCCAGAATTCAAATGTCTAGAAGACAGGCAACATAAATAAGGGAAGTGGGCTTAACATAAGAAAAAATAACCACATAAGCACAGTGATAAATGGTAACTGGCAGCAGTCTCAATGACAGAATTGGGCAGGATGGTGTAGGGATTGGGGGTATGGGGTAAGGGTTGTGGAAATTTGGTGAACCCATTTCATTGTTGCCAAACAGGAAGTGATCAGATACTCTGATCTTCAAAAAGAAGTATTCTGGTTTTTATGTGACAGCTTCCAATTTTTAAATATGGAGAAGAAGTGGGGTTTTTTTTAGACAAGAAATGTTTAAAAAATACAACTATGTGAACCAATATTGGAAGGCTCAAGGAAAATATATCTAAGATCCAAACATTTTCTACCTGTAAGACTAGGTTCTATTGGCAAAAAAAAAAAACAAAAACAATCTCCAAGGCATAGTATGATAAAATTATATTTTATTCTGTTAAAAATATTTATTACATTACTAATTATTAATTACTAAAGATTTAAAGTGAATTGAACATATAAAGAAAGAGCAAACATATAAAAAGCATACTGCATTGTTAGCAAAAAAAGCAAATCATGTTCAGCACTGCAGAAGCATGTATATCAAAGCTGAAAAAGGAGTTTGGAAAGATTCTTAAAAAAAAAACAAAATCATTTGGTATTTAAAAAATTTTTAATACATGAATTTTTAAATTTTTTTATTTTAAAAAATCTTGCAAATTAGTATAAAGGATAGCTTGGGGAAAGACCTACTGGAAGTACAAAACAAGTTAATATTAACATCATTTCTCTTAAAAGTAGGTTGAATGCTGCATTTATGAATAATTTTCTTAAAAAAGGAAAATAATCTCTAAGCTTTTGAAACTGAAGTCTAAGGAGTGGTGGTTTTCACCACTGAAAATCAGGGTCTGCTCATGGCTAAGGAGAGGAGGGTCACGTGTTTCCAGGACAGCTTATCATACACACCAGCAGCAATCAGGCTGGATGTGGGAACTTTATACCCTGAACCTCAATAGTTGAGGGGATTTTTTTAGCTAGGTCAGATCACAAAAATCTCCCTCCGTGATCTTTGATATTTCTTTTAAACTTACTGTGTTTTTTGTATCTATTTTAGTTCATTTTTAAACCTTTTCATCAAATTAAAAACACAATTGAAATCAAGCCCACAGCTATGACTGTTATTGTCTACAAAGCCAGAGATTTAGGCTTAAATTTGCATAAAAATTATGTTGTTCTGACTGCCATGCTCTCCCAGCTGTTTGAAAATAAAAAGAAGAAGAAAGAGAATAAAGTAGCAGCATTTTAACTATTGTTCAGTTGCATAACTATTGTCTAGTTATACAACTAAACAATAGCATCAATTAAGAGGAAAGAAGAGCTTTTTCCGCAGTGTGAAAGTCGGTTGTGGCATCTGTTTGCCCATATTTTGCTTGTCATCCTTTTTGCTTACTTCGAAGTTCACCTTGGTTAGGATGGTCAGAATGTCTTCACCCCTGAAAAACGTAACAGAACCTTGTTATTACGTATCTATGGGAGGAAATCACTATCATCTACTGTGGTTAATGATAATTATTTCCCTCAAAACATCAGGCATTTGAATTCATAAGGTGTTAAACCAAGGCCTACCCCAGCTTTCTAGGTAAAGAAGTTCTCAGAGCTTCATAACTTACCTTTGGGATCTTATCCTTATTTGGGATCTTATGACCATCAGAAACCTCAGTGTCAACACTGGATTTGGTTTCTTTCCCTCGTGACCTATGTGTACCTCACTCATGCATTGGAGAAGGAAATGGCAACCCACTCCAGTGTTCTTGCCTGGAGAATCCTAGGGATGACGAAGCCTGTTGGGCTGCCGTCTATGGGGTCACACAGAGTTGGACACGACTGAAGCGACTCAGCAGCAGCAGTAGCAACTCCAAGTACTATGTCACTTACCCACTAATCTCCTCAAGGTCCCTCAACATCCTCTGACTCAAATTGGCATTGCTTCTGTGGATTCATTGATGGCCCCATCAAACTTGAAGCAAGTGGAAATAGAACGTCTCCTGCAGCAACTCCACCCCTTTCTCACCAGTACCTCTTATCAGTTTAGTTGGGCAACCTGTTCATTCACCTCTGTAGCTAGCCCCCTGGAACCTTGCAGGTTCATTCAATTCTTGCTCTTCACACACTTAAAACATGATGAGACACAAAACTAGAAGCAACTTGCAGAGGAGTTCTTGCTATTTATTTGCTGGTTGTATGTACATTAGGTGAACTAAGCCATACAAAACTATCATTTAACTAATGGAAACATAAGATAATAAATTAGAAAAAGATATTTTCCCACATGTTGTGAGCTTCAAAGCAGTCAAATTATTGGCAATATAAAAGGTTTCTACTCTTTGGCTCTTAACTCCCACAAAAGGGTTTGAGGTTGGTGAGCTATTATAGAAGTCTTCCCTGGTGGCTCAGATGGTTTAAAAAAAGAAAATCCACCTGCAATGCAGGAGACCTGGGTTCACTCCTGAGTTCGGAAGATACCCTGGAGGAGGAAATGGCAACCCACTCCAGTACTCTTGCCTGGGAAATTGCATGGACAAAGGAGCCTGGTGGGCTACAGTCTATGGTGTCGTAAAGAGTCAGACACAACTGAGCAACTAACGCTTTCACTTTTGACAGAGTAAGAGAATGTTAAACATTGAAATTCCAAACTTGTTGAGTGGGTTCAGCCATGTTTCTGCCTAAAAACAGAGCTGTACTGTATGATTTTGCCCTCTCTCCAGCTCTATGATATACTGATTGTCCTTTGTGCTAAATAAAAGAAAATCCTCTGTAAGCATCTCAGGTTTTTCCATCTGTGAACTAACGATCTTAACACTTGCTGTCTCTTTCGCTCTGCAACTGACCTGAGAATCAGCTATGTGATCCACAACTAGACATTTGGAGATGAATGTAGGATTGAATAAGCAAAAATTACCTAGGACATCTTTCTCTCAGGTTCTGGCAAAGTGATTGGATATACCAGGTCCCCTTCCAGATGCTTCGGTAGGAAACACAGTTGTTCACAGTGGCCATCCCCAGCAGAAAGTCAGCCTCCTCTGGGATATATCTCTTCTGAGGTGATGAATCCACTTCTAAATAGGCTTCCATCGGTTCTGAGTCGGTCTCAACAGCTATACCTTTCTGGTACTTATCCCCTTGACAAGCCTGAATAAAAAAGATTTTGGGTTTGCCAGCAAGGGAAGGGCATTTTGATCCAGTGAAGTGAGAGGTCAGCTCATAGATGGGGGCTTCTTGCCCATCGGAGCCGTAGATGGTGCCCTTGTTTCCATGGGTGAGGATGCAGCAGATGAAGCAGTCTCTGTTTTTGTGGTCCTTCTTCTGGTAGGATTTCAGAACCTCACAGATTCCCTTTGCTGTTTGGTCTCTGTAGTGCACTATCTCAAAATGAAGTTCACGAAAGGTCTTGTCCAAAGCCTCTGAAAAGTGAAACAGGAAAAATCATATTGGACCTCCCTGGTGGTCCAGTGGTTAAGAATCTGCCTGCCAGTGCAGGGGGTATGGGTTAGATCCTGGTCCAGGAAGGTTCCACATTCCTTGGAGCAACTAAGCCCAGGGCATAGCAACAACTGAAGCCTGCATACTCTAGTGCCCATGCTCTGCAAGAAGAGAAACCACCACAATGAGATGCCTACACACCACAGAGAGAGTAGCCCCCACTCACTGCAACTAGAGAAAGCCCACACACAGAAATGAAGACCCCATGCAGCCAAAAATAAATAAATTTATTGAAAACAAAAGAGAGAAAAGTCAATAATTCCTAGACCACAACCTAGAACTAGAGAGAATATTGATCAGATAAGAATTTGAACCAGAATTTAAGAACAAGACCCACTATATTAGTGGCTGGATTCCATAGGCTTCTAGTATTTACTGCCACTAGCTGCAAACATTTCCCAGTTCTCAGGCAAATGAGAAAGGGGAGACTGCTATTGTCTTTTCTCAACTAGTCTACAAGATGGGTAAGCTATTTTTAAGTCTTACTACTACTTACATAACCAGAAAGAAAGCAAAACAAATTTTTAATACAAAATCCATACTTATTTTATCCTGTATCTTCTCAGAGCTGTTTATCAAAATACAAGATATGAATGTTTAAAAAGTCAAGTAGAACTAAAAGACTTATTACAAAAAAGTTACCCCTTCTCTACTCTTTCCTACTACCCAGTTATATTCTGTCCAGCCACTTCTGTGAAGGCAACCACTTTCAACTTTTAACTATTTGGGGGAGGAGGGTATAAGTCTCCATTTTGTAATGAATTTGGGTACATTTCTATTTATTTATTTATAAATTTTAGACTTTTGTATTGAGCTTCCATTGTGGATGATGAGTACTTGGTGTTCTTAAACATTTATAACATTTAGTTGAAGCAGTAATGGCACCCCACTCCTATACTCTTGCCTGGAAAATCCCATGGGTGGGGGAGCCTGGTGGGCTACAGTCCATGGGGTCGCTAGAGTTGGACACAACCTAGCGACTTCACTTTCACTTTTCACTTTCATGCATTGGAGAAGGAAATGGCAACCCACTCCAGTGTTCTTGCCTGGAGAATCCCAGGGACAGCGGAGCCTGGTGGGCTGCCACCTATGGGGTCACACAGGGTCGGACACGACTGAAGTGACCTAGCAGTAGAAATCTATATATTACCAGTACTATGTAAATATAATATTGTTTAATATGCTTCCTTTCTTATTAAAATAAACCAAGCTATATGATGATAAATGATGTAGCCAGTGAACTTAAGCTCTATGGCTGTTTAAAAACCTTAGAATAGACTTGCTTGAATAAACAAATGTTAACAGAAAACATTCACAGAGTCCTGATGATTAAAATCAACCTATCTTAATTGTCTAAGTGCTACTCTATTTAAAAAAATAAGTCATTACCTGATACTATGACTCATAAACACCATTTTCAAAAACTCTTTCATCAAGTTGAAATTCTTAATATCACTATGGATTGGGCTGGATTATTTCTTTTATTGCTTTTAGTTGTCGTCATATCTACATTCACATGATGCAAATTATTTTTCATTCGACCTGTAAGATCTCAATCTTAGCCAAAGAATTTCTGGTTAGTTTAACATTTGAAAATGCTATTTATGTTAAGAACTCAATTTCTGCTGCACTCAGAGCCCAATTTCCGTAAATGGTTTATACCAAAGCAATGTTTTCACCCAACACCTAATACACTCTCCAGAAGCTCTATGCATTTAGTTGAATTAAAAATGAGATTTAGGGACTTCCCTGGTGGTCCAGTGGATAAGAATCCACCTGCCAATGCAGGGGACCCAGGTTTGTTCCCTGGTCCGGGAACTAGGATCCCACATGCCCCTGGACAACTAAGCTCATGAGCCACAACTACTGAGCCTGCACTCTAGAGTCCTCAAGCCACAACAAGAGAAGCCACCACAACAAGAAGCCCACTAGCTGCAACTAGAGAAAGCCTGCATGCAGCAACGAAGACCCAGTATAGCCAAAAATAAATAAAAACAAAGTTCATTGTTGCTTATAGCCTTTTAGTAAGATTTAATATTTTATATTTATAAATATATTGCTTTGATTTTAAAAATTAATTTAAAAAAACAAAAGCAGAAAACTAGCAAATATATAAGAATGTTCTTCGTGTCCACAGGGAAATATGGTTTTATCCACCTTTTTGAAACATGTGGCCCTGTTGATACAGCTTTTGTTCTCCCTTTTCAACAAAAACATAGGTATTAGAAATATTTCTTTTCTGTTCTACTGTACCTGCATCCAAGTGTGTTCCATTCCTATCCTTAAGGCTGTGAAGTTCGGGCACCCGCTCCCGTGCTCTGCTAAAATCATAATTGTTAAAGATCAAACAGTATCCCCGAGGTTTGCTTGTCATTCGGTAAACTGTGTCGGATGTCTGGAAAACAAAAATCCAACCCAGGAGCTGACTCTCTGGGTCAGCTTTGGTTAGGCATCACCCAAACCCAAATGGGATGCGAATGCACTTTCCATGGCCCTACCCCACCTTGGCACTGCTCCCCTAAGGAACTAGTTTCCATTCATTCCCCTGACAGAGGATCCCCAGACTTCTTCCCCACAGTTTTGTGTGTAAAGTCAGTGTCCCAATATTTGGGTCTCCTGAGCATTTGTACTTATCTTAATAGTGTTGTTGTCATGTTGTATTAGTATTATTTATTCTCATCTCTGCTCAAGGCACAGAACATCTATGTCAGGGACTAGGATTTGTTATTCATTGGAGAGAGCTCAATCGTGAGTTGCTGGACTAAGGACTATTGTAGTGCTGTCTTTAGGCTGCCGCTTTGTGACCTTGTGATTCCCTTGGCTCTCTGATCATCTCATCCACACTCTGGGCTAACAGATGAGGACCTATCCATGACACAATGCAGCATGGTCCCAGGATTTTTAAATCTGATGGCTTAACTTGGCTCTGAGGACCACAGTGACTGGAAGAGACAGACAGGTTATTCTATGGGTTACAATATCCAGGTTCTAGTACTTGACAGTGACCCTGTGACCTCCTGATTTCCCCAGGGCTGTTTTAGTGCTGAGATATTTAGCGTCTATTGGGAAATCCACGCAGTTTCTCAAGGTAGAGGAAAGGGCCCCAGACTGGGGGGCCAAATTCCTGGCTCAGTAACCTCAAGACTTAGGAAAAGTTATTGAATCTCTCTTGCCCTTGGTGTCATTAGCTGATGGGTGGGGATGATGCCAGCAGAGTGCTTTACTGTTTACAAAGAGCCACATGACTTTGGCTAATCCTTGAGGCTCATACCCTGGTGGCTCAGAGGTTAAAGCGTCTGCCTCCAATGCGGGTGACCCGGGTTCGATCCCTGGGTCGGGAAGATCCCCTGGAGAAGGAAATGGCAATCCACTCCAGTATTCTTGCCTGGAGAATCCCATGGACGGAGAAGCCTAATAGGTTACAGTCTACGGGGTCGCAAAGAGTCGGACACGACTGAGCGACTTCATCTCTGAGGCTCATACCAGGAGAGGTCTGGTGATTTGCTCAGGAGTCCACTAATGAATGGTCTCTCCTAAGCTTAATTTCAAGTTTTTCTCACTAGACTTTTGGCTTATAGCAATTCCTCTGCTTCCCTGGGAAGAGTGAATGGGCCGATGAGTAAGAAGGTGGTTAAGTGTTGAAGGCTACAGAAACAGAAGTGATACCAGGAAAGGCAACTCTTGGGCCTGCTCAATGGGAGGAGAACACAGAGATGACTAGATCGTGAACATATCCTGCTTACGCCTAATCACAAAGGAGAAACAGTTTTGAAATGCCAAGCTAAACAAAGACTTTGCTTTTTCCAGTCCTGCTCAACTCTTCCGCCAAAAGCCCCCTCCCATTTAGGCTGAGGCAGCTGCTAAAGGGATCAGGTTAGAGGCTCCCTACTCCTCTGTCCTCCAACTCTTCCAACATCTTTGGTTTTAAAATAGACATTTAACACACAGGAAACCAAAGAGATCACCTTTATCAAATTCCAAGGTCACATTTTAAACTTGTGCTTTTGTGGAATTTTTCTATAGTTCTCAACACTTTTCATTAAGTTTCTGTCCCTTATTAGTTTATTTGGAAAAAAAAAAAAAGCTCAGGAACACACTAACTAGAATGTGCAGCACAAAAGGGGAAAGGAATGGGAATTTCTTGGTACCTGCAACTCACTGTTCTGTTCTCCTGGAGAATCTGACATGGCCAGCATCTCAGAGGAGCCCTCCTCTGGAAGCGATTGTGACATATCTGGAATGAAATGTGACAGGGAAGATATTGGTTAGGAAAGAGGTGGCACCCAGGACAACATAAGGTCCCTTTTAAAATGCAAATTCACTGACCGCCTTGAACATAATATACTTGCAGTCCACAGAATAAGGGAAAATCTTACTGCTGACTCATTCTGCCTGTATTTCAAACTTGCCAGCCTGAGGCTACAGGGTCTCTGCCTTTTGACAATTCCTCTTACAGCTTCCAATGTGCAGAGAAGGTGACTAGTAGTCACTGCTATTAGGAGAGCAGGTCCATTCAGATGCAGATATGGTAAAGGTTGTAGAGAGGAGACAATGAGGCTTGTAGTTTAGTCATTGTCCGACTCTTTGAGACCCCATGGACTGTAGCCCACCAGGCTCCTCGGTCCATGGGATTTTCCAGGTAAGAATACTGGAGTGGGTTGCCATTTCCTTCTCCATGGGATCTTCCCGACCCAGATATTGAACCCGCATCTCTTGCATCTCCTCCATTGGCAGGCGGCTTATTTACCACTAGAGCCACCTGGGAAGTAAATTAACTAAATAGACCTTGAAAACATATCTGCAAGTATTACCATTTGAAAATTCATCTGGATCTCTTTCAAGTTTCATTCTTCTCTCTGAATTAAAAAAAAAAAAACATACACATATTTGATTAGAAACAGTTGTGACATAGAAGCATCTGTCAATTTAAGACTACATTTTGCTGATTCACAGCTCTCAGGCTATTTATACCTTTTCTTAATTCTTCATAGTCATAGATTTTCTTCAGCAAGCTCTTGTTGACCTGCTCACAGATTCTTTTCAGGGTGTCCAAGTTATTTTCCCCTAGGATGGTCCTCTTCTCCATCTCCACAAAAATATCAAGCAAAGTCTAGAGGGAGGAAAAGTCAAGTTAGATGGAGTTTTACTGACTTTTAGATTATTATTATTTTTATTTCCACTTTCTCCAAATTAGACACCCACCTAGCTTCCCAAGCTGATCCTCTTAAGTGGACATCCTGGTCTTATAAAGCCAATCAATAAACTATCAGGGAGGGAATTCATGTTTTCTGGCCCAAAAAGACAGAAATAAGACAGAGAAGAAGTCACCTCAGATGTCACCCAGTCCCCAGGCCAAACATCTATGGACACTTTTATGTTAAGACAGTGAAGCAGCCCAGGTACATGGCTGAGATGCAGCCGCCCAGTGTCCATGGCAACAGCCCTGGGAACTGCCTCACACCCTACATTCCCTCAGTACCTCCAGGCTGAGGGTCCTCAACAACAGTTCAGTGACCAGTGCACTGCAACACACACACAGAGACAAACACACACACATACAGCATTACATCGCAGCACAGACACACATATGTATAGACACACATACCACACACACACACACACACACAAACACACATACAGCATTACATCACAGCACAGACACACATATGTATAGACACACCATACCACACACACACACACACACACAGCATTACATCACAGCACAGACACACATATACATATAGGCACACCATTCCACACACACACACACACACACACACACACACACACACACACACGAGTTCCAGGTCCCAGGTTTTTTCAGAGACTGCAGAAGTGGGGAAATGGTCTCAGGCGCACCAGCGGCTCTCCTGGCTCTGCGGGCCCCCACACTGACCTGGGCTCCCACAACCAGCCTTCTCCCTTTGTTCCTCACTCAGTCTTGTCCCTGATAATTAATGTGAGCAGCACCTCATATTATACAAAGGCATCATATCTACAGCACTCATTCCGGACAGCATTCTTCTCCCTTGGTTAAAAAGTGAGAATTCAGGTTGCTTTTACTGACAAGAGCTCTCTTTCATCTCAGAAATCCCCACCAGCTGACTCACTCTCAGGGCTACACCTCGGGTGAGACACCAGGTCTTACCATGTCATCATCCAGCTTACATTTGGCAATCTCTTGGCTCAAAAAAAACTTAAAGTGCTTCAATTCCACTTTGTTCACATCTTCTGAAATCTGGAAAAGCAGGATCCTATAGGGGGAAACAGAAACACTTTAACTTTCTTAAATTATTTCCCATCTGATATATGGAGTCACGTGGACTTGATCCTCTGGCCTCCCTTTAAAATAAAACCAGCTAATGACATGATTTATGAGTTGAGTCCTTGGAAAGAGGCTGGTGTCACGACACTGAAGACTCATGGCTCATGCTCAACTATCCCACTCTTAATGGAATTTAAATTCCCCAGGGGCTTCCCTGGTGGTTTAGTGGTTAAGAATCTACCTGCTCATGCAAGGGACACAGGTTCAATCTCTGGTCCAGGAAGATCCCACATGCCACAGGGTAACTAAGTCCGTGTGCCACAATTACTTAGCCCATGCTCTAGCGCCCAAGAGTTGCAACTACTGAAGCCCACAAGCCCCAGATTCAGCGTACCATAACGAAGAGTAGCCTCTGCTCTCTGCAACTAGAGAAAGCCTGCACGCAGCAATGAATACACAGCACAGCCAAAATAACTAAATATTTTTAATTTAATTAAAAATTTTTAAAGTTCCCCAATTTTAACTTTCAGTTAATATCAGTTGAGTGAATTGTGTTTTTCCCTTGTTCTTCACTATAAGATCAAGATCTTGTTGCACAGAGAGAAAAAAAAAAAGCTTTGATTTTGGATATTATTCTTTTCAAAACACACATCAGTTTTAATTCTTCAATTAAAACTAGTCAATGTTCTCCCAGCCACTCCCTTCAATAGGAAAGCCAAACACCTCCTCCTGGACACAGGCTTTTGTGAACTGAGCCTAGTCTGCCTCTTCATCTCTGACCACGCCTTACCACCATCTCCCCATTCCTCTCCGAACATACCCAGTTGCCCTGCCCCTCACCCTTTGATGTTGAGCCCCTCATACCCCCATTACCTTGTCCATCTGTAGACTGGCTTAAGGTGGTCCTAACCCTATGGCTGATGTCTTTAAAAGAAGAGGGAACTTTAGACACAGACACAAAGGAGAGAAAACAAGGTGAAGAGAGAGGCAAGATTGGAGTGATGCATCTGAAGGAGGATACCAAGGACTGCCTGCCACTACCTGAAGCCAGGAGAGGAGCATGAATTAGATTCACGCTTAGAGCCTCCAAAAGGGAACCCGTCATGTTAACCCCTCAATTTCAGGCCCACAGGCTCCAGAACAATTAGAAAAATAATTTCCCTACTGTGTTAAGCCTTTGGCAGGACAGACAGCCCAAGCCACTGCCGTTCTTCTGACAGCATCTGGAGTCGTGGGGATTAAGCAGCCATCGGGTATTGCAGGCTGGCTTATGAAGTGAAATTCCGGAAGCTGTTTAACCTTTAGGATGATTGGTCATTACAGTGGGTGTTTCCATTGTATGGCCAGGGATAGATTAGAAATGATTATCTTAAGACTTCTCTGGTGGTACAGTGGGTAAGAATCCACCTGCCAGTGCAGGGGACACGAGTTCTATCCCTGGCTGGGGAAGATTCCACTTGCTGCGGAGCAACTAAGCATGTGCAGTGAAACAACCAAGCCAGAGTCCTGCGACAGCTGAAGCCCACACGCCTAGAGCCCGCCTTCCGCAACAAGGGAAGCTACCACAGTGAGAAGGCAGTGCACTGCAACAAAGAGTAACCCCTACTCGCCACAACCAGAGAAAGCCCAGGTGCAGAACCGAAGACCCAGCACAACCGTTAGCAAGTTAACAAATGAACGTTTTTTTAAAAAATGATTATCTTATACCATTAAAAAAAAAACAATTATTGTGGGGATCCAGCTGGGCCAATCCAGAATGACTGGCAGCACACACCTCACTGAAGAATTTAGTAACACAAGCCTTAAAGTGTATAATAAAAGCCTAAAACCCTGTGGAGAATTTCATAGTCATCCACAAGTAGATGGGATGGGTTCTCAAGTGGGAAGCTGCAATGCTTTATTTAATAATAGGCAAAGTTAAGTGCACGGTATGAACATCAGCAAAGCAGAAGCATCAAGATAACAGACACGTAACAGAAAAGAGAGTTAGAATGTTTAAAGCATGGCTATTTGAATTTCAGTGGCTTCCCAGGTGGTGCTAGTGGTAAAGGACCCGCCTGCCAATGCAGGAGACATAAGAGACACAGGCTCGATCCTTGCGTCGGGAAGATCCCCCGGAGGAGGAAATGACAACCCACTCCAGTATTCTTGCCTGGAGAATCCCCACGGACAGAGGGGCTACAGTCCACGGGGTCACAAAGAGTCGGACACAACTGAAGCAATTAGCACATGTACCTATTGGTAATGTGCTAATTGGTAAAATTGGTAAAATTTTCTGTAAAGAAAATTTTATTTTATTGGTTTTAGCATTTTTTTCCTCTGAATTCTGCATAAAGTCTCTACATTTCTTACCCTGGCCTTGGTGAAACTTCTTACCAAAGTCTCCAAAGTCACTCCACACAGACAACCTACATACAGTATCAGCCCTGCCCATAAAGATGTGTCCATTCAAACCCACAGATCCCAGGTCCACACTGTGGAGGTTTTCCCCACCTGTAGGCAGAAATCTGGGCCCTGCCGGGCATCTGAAGCTCCCTCTTCATCTCCTCCTCGCTGGTGTCCAAGTAGTTAAGCAGTAAATCCAGTCTATTCACTCGGAAAAGCAGCTCCTTCAAGAAGGACAGATTGCTTTCCTCCAACATTCTCTTTTCTTGGAGCCTCTGGAATAGCATCAAGGCATCCTTAATGGGTTCCTGCTTCCTATATGGGATGTGGTCCCGGCTTAGGAACTTGAGGGCAGCCAAGTCGTCACTGCCCAGCTGCTCCCCAATTTTATAGAGACATTGGGTGAGATCCATGCTGTTCAAGTGTTAGGAGAATGTAGTTGTTACCTAGGTTAAAACACAATGTTATTTTCAGATGAGGAAGAAAACTACCACTTACTGGTTTGTTCCTTCATCAAATGCTATTACATCTACTATATGCCAGACATTATGCTAAAGATACAGGGAAGAAGAAAAACAAAACAAAACAAAAAACACAAACAGGTTCCCACTCGTTATCATTTTGAAACATAACATTGTTTTGGAAAATAGATTTACAAACTAATCAGTGGTCAGAGAGTTGTAACCAGAGCACAGGAGAAATATAGAGCCTTAACTCAACCTGGGAGAAGGGCTTCCTGGAGAGAAGGCACCTTTGGGGAGAAGATGGTGAAGGACAATTCTTGAAGGAAATAATGTATGCAAAAGATGGAGGCAAGAATGTTCAAGTCAGTTCAGACAGGCATGGGGAGCTCAAAAAGTAACCATGAAGAGTCTGAAAGAGGGAATGGTGAGACAAAGGGATGGAACTGTGGCCAGGAACCATTATAAAGGGCCCAGACCATGGGTCAAGGGGGTCAGGCTCTGTCCTGGAGGTAATGGGGAACAAAGAAAGCATCATAAGCATGACAATGATGTCATTCAATTTAGTATTAATATTTAAAGTGTGGGGGACATACATATATGTATAACTGAATCACGTGGCTGTACATCTGAAACTAACACAAAATTGTAAATCAACTAGACTCCAGTATAAAATAAAAATTATACTTAAAAAATAAAATGAAGTGTGGAGGACAGATTGGAAGGGTTGGAGGTGGGAAAAGTGATATGATCTGGCAGAAACAATGGTGGTGGGAGGACACAATGCAGTGTTGTCCCCCAAGGGCCTCAAGACTGGCTCTCTGAGCTGGTCAAGAACCCAAGACTGGCAACAGAACCCAGAAGAACTTGGTCAGCCTTTCAACTCAAATTATGGGGTATTTTCACATGTTGCTATTGTATAGTCGGTAAGTCGTTTCTGACTCTTTTTTGACCCCATGGACTGTAGCCCGTCAGGCTCCTCTGTTCATGGGATTTCCCAGACAAGGATACTGGAGTGGATTACCATTTCCTTTTCTAGGGAATCTTTCTGACCCGGTGATCGAACCCATGTCTCCTGCATCGGCAGGCAGATTTGTTACCACTGAGACTCCAGGGAAGCCTTATTTCCACATACTTACTTGTTTGAGTGGGCTTCCCTGGTGGCTCAGATGGTAAAGAGTCCATCTGCAATGCAGGAGACCTGGGTTTGACCCCTGCGTCAGGAAGATCCCCTGGAGAAGGGAACAGCTACCCACTCCAGTATTCTGGCCTGGAGAATTCCATGGACAGAGGAGCCTTGCAGTCCATGGGTGTCTCCTAGAGTCAGACACAGTTGAGTGACTAACACGCACACGTTTGAGCAGGTAAGAAAAGGAGAGGGTAGTGTTTCAGGAAACCACAGACAGGCTTCACACAAGTAGCCCCGAATCTGGAGTTTTGCCCCTTGAGTCACCGTGGATTTCTCCTTCACCTTCCCTGCTCTGATAAGCCTGTATTCTAGGCACAAGGAACCCTTGGAGCAGGGTTCGTGTCAGACACAGCATAGTAACAAGACTGGGACATTACTCGAGGCAGGCTACGTGGTCACTGTCAAAGCCAGGAATCTCACCAGCAGCTGAGTGCCTAGGTAGTGGGGCTGTGGGGTCAGACAGAAGTTAGACCAGAACCCAGGGTGGGCCTGGCCCAGGCCTGGGCAGTTCAGAGCGTCTTAGGGTGAGATTCTCTCTGTAAGGTGAGATCAAAAGAACAACCTCTCCTGCAGCATTGTGAGTATGAAAGAAAGTGAAAGTGATAGTCGCCCAGACACGTCTATCTCTTTGCCACCCCATGGACTGTAGCCCTCCAGGTTCCTCTGTCTATGGGATTTCCCAGGCAAGAATACTGGAGTGGGTAGCCATTCCCTTCTCCAGGGGATCTTCCCAAACAAGGGATCGAACCCAAGTCTCCTGTACTGCAGGTAGATTCTTTACCTTCTGAGCAACCAGGGAAGCCCCACTTTGAGTATGTAACACCTATAATGTTTGCAGAGTAACGACCAACAGCTACTGAATTAAGGCACATTCACCTGAAAGAAAGGAAACACCTTGGCTGTGGGGCTGGACACGACCGGCCCCACAGCAGGTGGTTATAAGTGTTCATGTAACCTGAACACTTCTCTTACCCTTCTAATTTTCCTGCTTCTTCACTGGAAACTTCAGTTGGAAGCAGCAATTTTCAACCTCTTCATAGCTGAAGAACTTTTCCTTGAAGGCTTACTCAAATACTCCCTTACCTCAGGGCTACTGTCTGCAAACTTGAACTAGAAAACCTTTAACCTCAGCTCCTGCGCTTGCCCGATCCCACAGACTCTGTGCCCCTGGGCATTTTGCTTGACATCAAATAACCTTAACCTGTTTGGATCTCTGTCCTCCCTGAAACAAGGCTCCTGAATTTTTAAGCTCCCTGCATTCACTGACATTCTTGGATGAAACCACGAATCCTAACTATCACTTGAGGGATGATAGAGTGAACCAGGACCTGCGTATTTTGTACATCAGATGTTAAAATAGAAACATTAAAGTAAATTTTAGTATTTTTTAAAAGTGTCCCACAAAAAAATAATTTCTTTTAAAGTAACCCTAAAGATTTTGAAGCTTTTTAGCTTTTCTTTTAAAAAACACTTCCAACCTCCCAATGCTGATTTTTTTGAGGAGGAAGGCTAAAAATTGAAAATACAATAAATTATAACATGGTCACAGTTGTCATTATCATACATCACATACACATAAAGACACATTTATATAAAAAACAAACATGTACACCTGGGTTTTTTTAATCCACTTAAAAATTAGAACGAACGTTTACCCTTACCATAAACATTCTTCTTTGGCATATTTTTAATATTTCTTGAATTCCAGCATGTGAAAATAAAATTGATTTTAAGCAATTTTCTGTTTTTTTTTTTTTTTACTGTTAAAATAATATTGCATTGAGGGACTTTTTTGTATATCCTGGGCATACCTCTGATTATTTCCTTTTTGAGAATTGGAATCATGGCAAAACTTCTTTTCACACTTTTGGTCTAGAGCTGGCATTACTGTTTAGACAAAGTGTTTTCTTGATTAGGGAACTGTAGGGACAGTTTCTTGGGAAGATACATTTTGTTTTACATTGGATTCACAAAGATTGCAGAGCCTACATCATTCACTGCAAAAGCAATCAATTATCATAAAAATATTTTGGTATCTTAAATATTTGGCCAGCACCTAAAAGCATAAGTTCAAAGTTCAACAAATAAAACTGCTGGACATTCCAGGGAACAGACTAGTGAGTTCATTCCTTAAATCACACTTTATAGGAGAACACATGTGCTCTACAGGGTTTGTACATATCACGACAGCATGATATGTAAGCTTGAACAGCTAGAAACATTCCAAAAGTCCTCCAATAAAGGAATGGCTAAGTCAACTACAGTACAGTCATACACAGAAAGTTGTGTAGCACTTAAGAAGATGCCCTCCACCTTCTGAAATTAAAATGCATAGATATTCAAGATGTGTTATGTCAGTGAAGATATAATAACCAAGAATCATATAGCTACTTTTCAGAAACACTCAAACAATACAATTAGATTTTCAGTGATTATAGACATACTTATAAAAGCAGAAAAAAAAAAGATACAGAAATTTTGGAAAGTGACATGCCAAACTCATAAAGTGCCTAGTTTTTGTGTTCACAGATCTTTGAAGAAAATACATTGGTTCCCTGAGAGGAGAGGAACTAGAGGTCTGGGGGTGGGGGAGGCCTGGGTGTGGACAGGAAGAGACTTGCTTTACATTCTATACCCTTTGCACGGTGTGAATCTTTACCATTTGTGTGTGCTACTTATGCTAAATGTACATGAACTTAAATTAAAAGCTCTACTTAAAGTCCTATTTTTATTCCAGTATATGAATCTGGAAAGGATCCGAACTGGGTCCAGCTCTGCTTAGTATCATTAGGTCCAGGGTCCTTAGATCTTTTAACCAGTTCTGACCGTTGCTAAAATATCATTTTACAGAATAAAATCAACCAAAGAATCAAATGAAAGCAGAATCTCCTTTTTTCCCCTCTGCAGTTGTTTTCTGACATTATAACAATTATTTTCTGATATGATTTTCTGACTATGATAACAATGCTTTTTGTATTCATTTTAGAAAATACAGGAAAGATAAAAGAATAAAAATCACCCATAATTCCATCATCCAAAGTTAAAAGCCCTAATCAAAACATTCCAGACATAAATTGTACCAATGTTTTCAATCTCCCAAGGCAATAGAAATAAGAACAAAAATTAACAAATGGGACCTAATCAAGCTGACAAACTTTGGTACAGCAAAGGAAACCAAAAACAAAATGAAAAGACAATCTACAGAATAGGAGAAAATATTTACCAATGATGTAACTGACAAGGGCTTAATTTCCAAAATATACAAACAGTTCATACAGCTCAACAACAACAAAAACCCCAACTATAAAATGGGCAGAAGACCCAGAGAGACATTTCTCCAAGGGAGAAATGGAAATAGCCAATAGGCACATGAAAAGATGCTCAACATCGTTAATTATTAGAGAAAATGCAAATCAAAACTACAATGAGGTACCCCTTACACCAGCCAGAACAGCCATCACTAAAAAGTCTATAAATAGCAAATGCTGGAGAGGATGTAGAGAAAAGAGAACCTTCCTACACTGTTGGTGAGAATGTAAGTTGCTGCTGCTGTTGCTAAATCGCTTCAGTCGTGACCGACTCTGTGTGACCCCATAGACGGGAGCCCACCAGGCTCCACTGTCCCTGGGATTCTCCAGGCAAGAATACTGGAGTGGGTTGCCATTTCCTTCTCCAATGCATAAAAGTGAAAGTGAAGTCGCTCAGCCGTGTTCGACTCTTTGCGACCCCATGGACTGCAGCCTATCAGGCTCCTCCATCCATGAGATTTTCCAGGCAAGAGTACTCGAGTGGGTTGCCATTGCCTTCTTTGAAATGTAAGTTGGTACAGCCACGAATGGGATTCCCTGGTAGCTCAGACGGTAAAGCATTTGCCCGCAATGCGGGAGACCGGGGTTCGATCCCCGGGTTGGGAAGATTCCCCTGGAGAAGGAAATGACAACCCACTCCAGTACTCTTGCCTAGAAAATTCCATGGATGGAGGAGCCTGGTGGGCTACAGTCCATGGGGTCGCAAAGAGTCGAACATGACTGAGCGACTTCACTCACTCACAGCCACTGTGGAAAATAGTACGGAAGTTTCTCAGAAAACTGAAAATAGAATTACCATATAATCTAGCAGTCCCACTCCTGGGCATATATATATCTAGACAAAACTTCTAATCCAAAAGGATACATTCACTCCTATGTTCATAGCAGCAATATTCACAATAGCCAACACATGGAAGGAACCTAAGTGTCCATCAACAGATGAACAAATAAAGAAGATCTGGTATATATATACAGTGAAATATCACAGCTATAAAAAATAATGAAATAATATAATTTACAGCAATCACACATTGTCGTACTAAGTGAAGTAAATCAGAAAGAGAATGATGAATACGACATGATATCACTTATCTATGGAATCTAAAATAGGACAAATGAAACCGATTTATGAAACAGAAACAGACTTGTGGTTGCCAAGGGAGAGAGGGTAAGGGGCAGAGATGAAGTGGGAGGTTGCAGTTAACAGATGTAAGCTCCTATAAATGGAATGGATAAACAACAAGGCCCTGCTGTACAGCACTGAGAACTATATTCAGTATCCTATGATAAACCATAATGGAAAAGAATATTGAAAAAAATGATGCATATGTATATGTGTGTATGTGTGCATGCGCATGTGCGTGTGTGACTGAGTCATTGGCTGTGCAGCAGAAATTAACACAATATTGAAAATCAACTATACTTCAATTTTAAAAAACTTTATAAAAAACAAAGATAGGACTTCCCTGGTGGTACAGTAGATAAGAATCTGCCTGCCAATGCAGAGGACACAGGTTCCATCCCTGGTCCAGGAAGACTCCACATGCCTCAGAGCAACTGAGCCTATGTGCCACAACTACTAGCCCGCGTACCTAGAGCCTGTGCCCTGCAATAGCAATGCGAAGTCAGTGCACCGCAGCCAGAGAGTAGCCCCCACTCGCCGCAACTAGAGAAAGCCCAAGGCAGCAGTGAAGACCCAGAGCAACCAAAAATAAACAAATAATTTTAAAAAAAAGATAACTACCTAATAATATTTTACTGTCTTTCCTACCAGATATTTTAGTACTGTTTATATATTTTCCCTCCTATTTGAACACATTGTATTTCTGAGGTGTAAGTGTACTTTCCCACTGATAATAAGTACAACTTGATGTCTTTTTTTCTACAATATGGGTTTGAAAATCTGTAAGTTATCTAATCTTACACATGGGCAATAATTTATCTAACCAGTCTCTGATGACATTTTTTGTTGTTCCGTTGCTTAGTCGTGTCCAGCTCTTTGCAACCCCATGGACTGGAGCATGCCAGGCTTCCCTGTGCTTTACATCTCCTGGAACTTGCTCAAACTCATGTCCATTGAGTCAATGATGACATTTAGGATGATCTTACAATGCAAATCTCCGATGCAACTCTGATTATTTTATTAGAATAATTTCTTAGAAATAGCATTATTGAGATGAAAGACATAAAGCTTTTTAAGGCTTTTGTTACATGTTCAATAGCATTTTCTGACATACAAAAAAATTCCAGTCCAAAGCCAGAATGACATGAGTTTGAATATAACATGATTGGCTCCTGTCCTCTATAACCAGGTCATTTCATTTTCTTTGCAATAGCCTAGCAGTGCTTTCTCGGAGAAGGCGATGGCACCCCACTCCAGAACTCTTGCCTGGAAAATCCCATGGACGGAGGAGCCTGGAGGGCTGCAGTCCATGGGGTCGCTGAGGGTCGGACACGACTGAGCGACTTCACTTCCACTTTTCACTTTCATGCATTGGAGAAGGCAATGGCAACCCACTCCAGTGTTCTTGCCTGGAGAATCCTAGGGACAGGGGAGCCTGGTGGGCTGCCGTCTGTGGGGTCGCACAGAGTCGGACACGACTGAAGTGACTTAGCAGCAGCAGTGCTTTCTAAGTGATTTTTACATCACATTAAAATGGACACTTAGTAGGGAAAGTACTGGCGAGGCTTCTTTCCTGGCCTGGGTTTTCCAAAACACATTGTGGCATAATCTTGCCTTTGTTTAGGTCACCCATCTCTCTGCTCCTAGTACCTGGGAAGCACTATTACCTGGTCTAGATTTTATACCAGTAACCACAGGCCAGCTCTAGATTAGGATCTATAGGAAGAGGAACTAAAAGGCGCTTCTTTTTTTATGGGACCTGGGTTTATTGCATGAGCTCATAAGCCAGAAACTTTATTAGAGTAATATTTTAAAAAGAATAGTCATTGCTCTATTTTTCTCATCCTAAAGTAGTAAAAGTAACACTTGTTCCTTATAGAACTTTTAAAAGAAAAATACCACTTGGAAAAATTTGGAAGTAATTTGGGGGTCACATTTGTGGTTTTTATCCCAATTTTATTCACATATATGCATATATAATGTATGCATATACATATGTAGAATATATCAATTTGAATATATTGATTTATATTGCATGCAAGGTAGAGGAGAGGGGTGGGAACGGAAAGGCCTTCAGAAGTTTTCTTTTACTTTCAATTATACAATATCTAAGTAATAAGCCCACATACATATATTTGTATTATATGATATGTAACTATATCTATTATTTTTATAATGTGTGCCCCAAAGTATTTTTATATAGCCAAATGTTTGTATTATGATATATAAATGTTTATAACATATAACCATATAAACATAAAAATATTTTTCTTGTCTCATTTACTGCAATCCTCTCTAGAAATTGCTATTATCATCTTCACTTTATTACCATGAAAAATCAGTTCAGAAATAAACTAGTGAGAGGTATCAGGCCCAGATTAGAGCATCTCAAGAGGCTCAGTGACAGACCCTGCAAAGATTTAGATTTTATTCTAATTGCAGTTGGAAGCCAGTGAAGAAATTTAATAAAGACACATAATCAAAATATTTTTAAAGATTATGAATTACTTAAAATTCTAAAAGACTAAGAGAAGTGAAGTGAAAGTCACTCAGTCGTGTCCAACTCTTTGTGAACCCATGGACTATACAGTCTTTAGAATTCTTAAAGAAACCCCCAAAAGAAACAACAAACAAAAATTCTTAACAAATCCACTAAAGCAGAGAGAAGGTCAGAACCTTACAACTAAGCTGGTATGTGCTGGAACCTGGATTTAAACCTCAGCACCTCATCCCAGAGTCCCAAATTAGCACTGCCTGTTACACCACGATTAAATTGCAAATAAATCTCATCTAATCACAAACAATCCTTCTAACAGCATTCTAGCAGCATCTTAGCTCTCTCAGTCTAATAGAAAACTGCCTCAAAGCAGGAGAAAATAAACCCAAAATTTGCATTCCTTTTCTGAGACAAAAATCTATGTCTCATTCAAAGCTCAAGAGTACTGGAAAGTTAGTCTCAGGCCTGAAAGCCCTATGTAATAGGATGGCCATTCCCTCCAGTCCAGGAGGATCACTCCGAATTGGGGTTCCCATTCTGAACTGGGGTTTCCACTCCAAATTGGGATTCACCCAGAACCTGCCCGAGACCCACACAAGCACTGTTCACTGCAGGGCCCCAGCCAGCACTATCACACAGCCCAGGAAAGGTATCCACATTCCAGCCAAATTTACAACCTACCAAACTGAACAAATGTATAACTTCACCTGTAAATGCTTAATCTCACATTTCCAAACCAATGTTGGAATGAAATTCATAATTCCACCTATGAATGCTTAACTCCACAAATACTAATTATCAATCTGTTGCCATTATATTATTCCCTGTACTGTTCTTTACCCTTTTAATCCTCCCACCCCCACCCCCACCCCACAAAGATAAATAAATAAATAAATAATTGCGTGCTTAGCACTGTGTGTGTGTGTTTCTGTGTGTGTCTGTTTAGGTGTGTGTGTGTGTTTATGTTGGTGGTCTGTGGGTCGGCAGACAAGTAGCTACAGCAGCAAAGTCCATTGAGATTTGAATTTTGGTTTCTGTTCTTTGATAAGTCTGGCTGGCCTAAGGGTGAGGCCTCTGTAAAGATGAATATACTTGGAGTATTCCCCCTCTAAAACCCAGGAATGCATCATCTACCGAAGCTGGAGGGGCACGGACATCTCGGATCTCTGAACCCTCACCACGGCCTTCAGAGGCACGACTAACTCTCCCAGTTTCTCCATCTACACTCAGATGCAAGGATTACCCTATGGGCCCCGAACCTGCCAGATGCCATTCTCAGTAGCCTAGAGAGTTCTAGAATCAAAGGCCTTCCTCTCCAAAGTCCCATCAGATCTTACCAGAGGCGGATCCTGGAACCTTCACGGCAGCAGCCACTTCACGGGCCTCTTCTCAGTACATCTAAGACAGGAATTAGAGTCAAATGAAGAACCAACAGCGTAGCTCGCCTACTTCCTGTTTTCAAAACTCCTGAGTCACCATAGGCTGAGTGAGGCAGGCCAGCCTCCAGGCAGCAACCCCAACTCCATCTCCAAGAAGGAGCCCGTGGAATAAGAAGCAGGTGCTGGATGGGGACGCTGGCCATCTGAGACTTGCCTCTGGCTGTGTGACTTTGGGCAGGTCATTTTCTCTTCGGGGCTTCCGTACCACATTCCAAAAGGAAAAAATTGAACTGAATGATAGCTAAGAACCCTTTCTTTTCCTTTTCAGAAATGTACAGATTTTTATGGGTTCATTATTAAGACTTCAGTGGTTTCCTTCAATAATACTCATTGAGCACTCCTGAGTGGTCTTGAGTTCTGGAAACTATGGGGCCCTCACTAAGGTTCAGAGGGTCTACTGACCCCCACAGAAACTCTCGTGGTTTCCCCCATCTACATTCACATACAAGATCACCTCCATGACCTCAAGACCACCAGATCTTTCCCTCAGCAGTCTAGGTCTAGAAAACTCTAGAATCATATTGTTTCCTCCCAAAAGGCCCAGCTGAACTCACCACAGGAAAAATAAAATCCCACGGCCCTCACCATGGACTGGGACCTAGAGATAAAACACAGAACAAAACTCACTTTAGCCCTGCCTTTTGGCTCTCATCAGTTGTTTTCTGATGATTAAAGTAGAGAAAGAATTAAAAAAAAAAACAAAAACCTGTCTTCTTTGAAACTACATGTTCTCTTTCCCCAAATGGAGTATTAGCTTTCAGAGGGCAAATTTCTCAGCCAAGAGGATTAACGAGATAGCTGAAAATGCCCCTCCACCTGCAGAGGGCTAGGTAAGGGTGCTGTGTTCCTTTTGTGCCCTTAACTTCCCTTGACTCTGCCCTGAGAACTCTGAGTGGGAAGGCAGCCACAGAATGAAAACCTGTTAGTGGCTCAATCCTAGCCCAGGAAGTGCCCCCTTGCTCTCTCCTTGCGGCCTCCTGAATATATCCACCCAATATCTGTCCTGCTGTTATATAGCTGGTTCCTATCCTAGGCTGTGATCTTCACAAAGGCAGGGACCACATCTTTCATGTCCATGTTCCCAGGTTGTGCCACAGGAGTAGAAATACCTCGAATATACAAAGGTCTCCTGCAAATCAACAAGGAAAAGAAACCCTGACGAAAGACAATGGATCTGATTATAGAGTTCCTTGACAGAGATACTCAAGTGGCCAAAGTGTGCGAATGATACTCAAATTCATGACTAAGCTGGGGAATACAGAGTAGGTATGAGCTACCTACTTTGTACCTATCAGAATGGCAAAGGTTTGCAAGCTGGAGCCAGCTAAGTTCTTGGTGGGCCAGTTCTTCTATAGTCCTTATATAAGTTGTAGAGACTGTCCGTCATGGAATAATAAGCAGCGGTTACAAAGTGGGACCAGACAAAACACATAGAACTTAAAGTACAGAGTGCTTACTTGCAATAAAAAATAAAAAGTCAAAAACAGAACAAGCAAATTACAATATGAATACTAATATATAACATGTAATAATAATTGCTGACACTTACTGGGTACAGAGCAACACCAGTCACTAAGTGGCTAAAGCTCTTATTATCAAATAAATCCTCACAGCTACCTATTGAGGGAGTGTTAATCCCACTAATGATGAGGAAACAGAGGTACAGAGAAATTACTTTCTTGCTCTGGTCACACAGTTTAAGACATAGTGTACATACACAAAACAATGGTACATTTCACAAAGATACAGAACAATTAAGGATATGTATCATAAGATGTGGAGGGTTGTCTTTGGGAGCCGGGCTTCCCAGGTGGCTCAGTGGAAAAGAATCCAAGTGCCAATGCAGGAGACGCAGTTTCGATCCCTGGATTGCGAAGATCCCCGGGAGGCAGGAGTGGCAAACCATTCCAATATGTTTGCCTGGAAAATCCCATGGACAGAAGAGCCTGGCGGGTACAGTTTCTAGGGTTGCAAAGAGTCGGACATGACTGAGTGACTAGCAAACACACACACTTTGGGAGCCAGCGAGGAGGATAGGAGATAGGTTGGGAGTGGGGAGATCCAAGAAAATGGGTAAAGCAGGGCAGGGTCGAGGGGGCCCGTGGGTCCCTAAGACCAAGGGCTTATAGGGAATCGGGATCTGACTGAGTGATCAACTCAACCCTCTGCCCCAGGACAAGTGGTAAAGAAAATAAAAATATGAAAGAAAATAAAGTCTTGTGGGAAATCTAAAGTAAACCAGCAGGAAACAGACAGTGTACCTATACTCGACGCAGCAGAGGAACTGGAGCTTCCTCAGATTAAAAAGTAGCAAAGCCAGGGGCTGTGGTTCAGATAGGAACCCACTCAGAACCTGGCACCCTGGCAGGACTCGGAGGTGACTTTCCCGGGGAAGTCCTTGAGTGAGAAAGGCGGAAGCCAACTGGGCACCAGGCACTCACCTGCTCCACACAGTCCTGGCAACATCCCAGCCACCAAACTCCCAACGATAAGACCCCACACTGCCTAACTTCACACCTCGGATTACTGAGGCATTACTGAGGCTCGTTCTTAAAACCCAGCTGGAGAAAAATCCCTGGTAATGAGGCAAGCGGGAGGGGGAGACAGGAGGTGGGGTTGGAAACGCCTCCCGGAAGAAGTTTACTTTTACTTTCGATGCCTCCACCAGGCTTTTATGCCTGCCCCTGGAAGACTCACTTCCTGGTTCTCTCTCTACGTTCAGAATTTGCTACCAAATTCCACAGGACTTTAAAAAATCTTGAGATAAAAGAAAGAGAACCTGTGAAACCATTGCCTTCCAGCAGAAGGGCAAACTCTGGTCTTCAGGAAGAGAGAAAGAAAATTCCTGAACAGAGAGAACTAGAAAATAAACTTGATTTTGAAAGCTGGAAAACCGAGGTGACTCACTTGAACAGAGAATGTTTCTTATTTAAAGGAACCGATGCCCAATTTCCCTACATTCAGAGGTGACCACAGACAATTTGTCAACATGCAAACTAAAAACCAGGAAGCTGGACATGTTTTGTTGGAAAGCATTTTACTCACTGCATTTAGTGTTTATCAGCTCTCTAATTTTTAAAGACGGACTTGAGACTGCCTGTGGCCAGTAGAATGTCATTCTCGCTTGAAAGGGGTCTGCAGAGAAAAAAGCTTCCTCTGTTTCATGGCCTGAATCTTAGCACTGCAGCCGTGGACAAGCTCTCGGATCATCTGGCAAGAGCTCTTCCTGGGTCCAAACAGATCTCTAGCTGAGTTATGAGGAAATTCAGCATCAAAAGGGGGTGGGGTCCTACCCAGCCCTAAGCAGGGGTAACCATCCTTGTCCAGTGCTGAGCCCCCGGTGAGGAGGGGAGTGTTGCGGGGAGGGGACAGTGATGTGAAGACCTCTCCTCTGGGAGTCTGAACCTCCCCAGCTTTTCTTCATCCTCCACCCTCTCCCCACCCTCTGCCTCTTGTTAACTGTTTGAATTTTTTAGAGTTTTCTGCCTTTTTGTTTTCACATCTAGATTTTAAAACTACAACACCAATAATAATGCAATACCTGTACGTTGTACCTTTACATCAATTATTTCTCATTCTCCCAACAATGTAAAGGATCCCCCATGTCATGGAGGAGGAAACGGAGGCTCAAATGAATATACGAATTCGAATTCAGTCCAGCTGGATCCAAAACAAGGATTTTTCCACCTTAACACACTATTCCCTCCCCCAAAACTTGGGATTTGAAATGAACCATGTGGATGGAAGAGTGCTAAATTTAAACTAACATGATGACCTATGTGCAGAGATCAGAAGGTCACCTAAGAAAAAGGAGTCGGCCTGTCAGGCACCAGCTAACATTATAAAGATTTTGTGTGTGCCACATGTATAATCACTCAAACTGGTTCATTTCACCTTCTGAGTAATTCACAGAAGTGGAGGCTATTTTTGCTCTCATTTGAGCAAGGAAGCTGAGGTTTGGAGAGGTGAAAGACTTAGACAAATATCTTCAGCTAGTGAGTGGCAGAATGAGGTTTGTGTGTCTCTCTAAAACCCTGAGAGGTTAATCAGTGTCTGAACATTAGTGCACACCCATGCTTCTCAACTTGATTGATCTGAGGGTTAACTGAGTAGGTTTCTAAATTGCCAGTCTTCAGGCCCCAGCTCTGAAATTCCTATCTGAGCAGAATTACAGAAGATAAAACAGATTGAGCACTTAAAGGGATGCCTGGACCTCCTGCAGTTCTTGGTAAATAATCAGTACCACTGTTACGTAAGCTCACATATGTACAATGGCTACGAATTACTAGACATATAGTGCAGTTGAGGAAGCTAAGTTCAGTGTCAATCAACTGACAAACTGCATGGCCAGCACATGATCCCAAGATTGTCGCACTTGAGCATTTACACCCATCCCCCAATCTCTGGCTTGGAAGAAATGGATGAGCCACTGCAGGCATCTACGGAGCCATACTGAAGGTGAGTGAGAAGGTTCAGGGCTTCAACCTGTCATTTGTAAGGCACTGATCCTATGCTCTCTTAGTCTTAAATCTGTTTTAAAAGGCAAACCTATAAGGACTGCCGGGGTCCAGCCCGGGTGGATCCAGGGTAATTCGAAGGGGAGACGGAATCGGCGAGGAAAAACTTATTTATTTAGAAATTTAAAGAGAGATTAGGAAGAAATAGTATAGTAGGAAAATTTAGTGGAGAAAAGAGGCTGATATTCCTTGGTTTACACAGAAAGGTAATAAAGTCTCAAGATAAGAAACTTGCACCGTCTATGTTGGGCCAAGGCGCCGTTTGAATAGCGGAGGGTACCCTGCCTTAGGCTGCCTCTCGCGCAGGTCTCAGAAGCCCAGGCAAGTAAGTAGACTTGGTGAGCCTCCGCGTTCCAAGGGATCAGCCTGAAAAAGAGAGGGAGGGAGAAGGAAAGAGTCGACACGGGGAGGTCAGGCTTGTGCAAAAAACCCCCCCTCACTTTATTATTTAAAAGGTGTTTATATACCCTAAGTTTTACATAATGGAATATACAGAGTCATGCAGGGGCAGCAGTCCTGACACTTTCTGTGTATTTTTTTGTATACAAAAGGTCTCAGGTGATTTACATTATCTTCTGACCAAGAGACCTGCTAACACTTTATGGCTCTCTTCCTTAATGAATGTTAATCTCGTTTCCCCTGAAGTGTTTTTCTTTAATCTGCATCTCCCTTAAAGCACTAAAGTTACATCCCTATAGAACAAAGGAGCAGTGGGTTATAACAAAGAAGGTACTTAACTGAAAAATCTATGTTGCTACTTGTTTTTTCTATATACCAACTATATCAACAAATAAAAGATATGAAAATTTGGCAGCAAATATTGGCTCAACAAATGAAACCTTTAATCAGTCTTATTCTAATGATTTTGACTCCTTGGAAGCCCCTACATTCCTAGGATGTTTCAAGCTTCCAGTGCCTCTTGCAGTTGGGAGGCTGCAAACAATCACATGCGCAGCTGTAAGAGTCCTGCAAGCAGGCTAGAAAGCCATCAGAGGGGTTTTTGGATTGAAACACTCATATTATGTCCAGGAGACTTATTATCTAAAAGCTCTAAATTAACCTTTCCCAGAAAAAGATGGTGGGGGGATAGCCCCCTGTTAATGTTAGAAGAGTGGAAAGCACAGTACAATAAGGCAGGCAGATTCTGGTTTTGGGGGGTAGATGCTCAGGAAATTCCAGGGCGAACTCCTGAAGCCTGATTACTCCCTGCGTTTTGTCAGGTTTCCTTCATCATGACCTTTGCCATGGGCGGGTTTCCTCACGCTGGCTTCCGGCAAAGGATTTCCCTTGCAGCCCTATGGATAAAACTTCCTGCTTCGAATGTAGGAGGCACGGGTTTGATCCATGTCAGAGAACTAAGATCCCACATGCCTTGGAACATGGTCAGAAAAACTAAAATAAAATATTTTTTAATGAATAAAAGAAGACAAATAATTAACAAGTAAATTGTAACCCTCAAGTTGGTTAAATTCCTTTTGTGATTTACTTGCTCTAACCAGGTTCTTAAAACTCAACATTCAGAAAATTAAGATCATGGCATCTGGTCCCATCACTTCATGGCAAATAGATGGGGAAACAGTGAGAGACTTTATTTTGGGGGGCTCCAAAATCACTGCAGATGGTGACTGCAGCCGTGAAATTGAAAGATGCTTACTCCTTGGAAGAAAAGCTATGACCAATCTAGACAGCATATTAAAAACCAGAGACATTACTTTGCCAACAAAGGTCTGTCTAGTCAGAGCTAAGATTTTTCCAGTAGTCATGTGTGGATGTGAGAGGTGAACTATAAAGAAAGCTGAGCGCTAAAGAATTGATGCTTTTAAACTGTGGTGTTGGAGAAGACTCTCGAGAGTCCCTTGGACAGCAAGGAGATCCAACCAGTCCATCCTAAAGAAAATCAGTCTTGAATATTCATTGGAAGGACTGATGCTGAAGCTGAAACTCCAATACTCTGGCCACCTGATGTGAAGAACAGACTCATTGGAAAAGACCCTGATGCTGAGAAAGATTGAAGGTGGGAGAAGGGGACAACAGAGGATGAGATGGTTGGATGGCAACATCGACTCCATGGACATGAGTTTGAGTAAGCTCCAAGAATTGGTGATGGACAGGGAAGCCTGGTGTGCTACAGTCCATGGGGTCGCAAAGAGTTGAACATGACTGAGTGACTGAGAGACTGAACTGAATTGAACTGAACTGAACCAGTTTTCTTGTCTCCACCTTGAACTATGTGTCTGTGTGATTTTTACATCAAAATGAACAGTATACTTGGTTGTTATTCCTGAGGAAGCTGGAAAGCCTGGATGTGTTGTGGTTCAGCATTACATGGGGGAGCTGTTCCCTGCCCAGGACAGGCAGAGGACAGCCTCGTTTGACTTAAACGCCAAGAAGTTTCCACTTTCCTGAATCACAGCTCCTGTTGACAGCCTGCTCCAAAGACTCCTGGCTACTAACCAGCAAAAAAACAGACTTGAACCTGAAAGTTTCCATAAGAAAGCTGGGAATAACTAACCCTCCTGTCCGCCAACTGCAGTACACTGATCTGGACTAACCTCAGGACATTAGTCAAGGACAAATACTGACAGTATAACAAAAATCCCCTGAACAAGCATGTTCTGTGGTCGGTTACTTCTCTATTGAGTTATGTACAACTGATCTACAGGCTGGGTGGCTGCAGACCAGGTAGTCTGCTGTGTGGATTCAACAGGGCCTCTCCTGCCCCTTTCTCAAGTTGACTTTGGCTCTGGCCCTAGAGTCTTGAAGAGAGTGGTGGGGGAAAAAAAAGATTGCATTCTAAGCCAGCTGTTTCATCTCCTCCAGGCCATGCAGGGAGAGACTCAGCCAATTCTCTAATAAAAGTTTTTAATGGCTGGGGTTTTATTAATAAGTTTTTGATTTTTGTTTTGGTACTGAGATGACTAGACAGTCATGAGCAGGTAGAAGAGTTTACATCAACTGGCCCTGAAGTGTCTATTGCAAAATTTACTGAGTGATGGTATTTGCACCCTTTACTTCCACAAAAGTAACTACTGTAAACCGGAAGCCATCCCACTGATCTAGAAAGGAAGAAATTGAAGTAATTATTGGGCTGTGAGGCCAATATTCATGTTGTCAACCTAGCTTTTTGAATATTTTCTTGAAGATATGAGTGCAATCAAGGTGGAAGTCCTTCAAGTTCCTGCTTCACCCTATGCCCATCCCCAGGAACCATTTTTTGGGAACCATTCTTTTGGTATCTCTTGTTATTGTCCAGTCACTCAATCATGTCCAATTCTTTGTGACCCCATGGACTGCAGCATGCCAAGCTTCCCTGTCCTTCACCTTCTCCCAGAGTTTGCTCAATCTCTTGTCCATTGAGTCAGTGATGCTATCCCACCATCTCAACCTTTCTTGTTCCCTTCTCCTCCTGCCTTCAATCTTTTCCAGCATCAGGGTCTTTTCCAATGAGTGGCTCTTCCCATCAGATGGCCAAAGAATTGGAGCTTCAGCTTTAGTCCCTCCAATGAATATTCAGGACTGATTTCCTTTAGGATTGACTGTTTTGGTCTCTTTGCTGTCCAAGGGACTCTCAAGAGTCTTCTCCAGCACCACAGTTCAAAAGCATCAATTTTTCAGCACGTAGCTCTCTTTATGGTCCAACTCTCACATCTGTACATGACTACTAGAAAAGCCATAGCTTTGAATATATGAACCTTTGTCAGCAATGTGATGTCTCTACTTTTTAATACACTGTCTAGGTCTGTCATAGCTTTTCTTCCAAGGAGCAAGGATCTTTTAAATTCATAGCTGCAGGGTGTCTCATACCCTTAGAACAAATGTCAAGAGCCATTAAAATTTTTTTATTAAGGTAAGATATACATAACATCAAATTTACCATTCCAACCATATTCAGCTGTACAGTTTAGTGGCATTAAGTACTTTCAACTGTTGTGCTACCATTCTTACTATCTAAGAGCCACTATATTTTTTTTAATTGAAGTATAATTGGTTTACAGTGTTGTGTCAGTTTCTGGTGTATAGCAAAATAATTCATATATATGTGTGTGTGTATATATATATATATATATATATATATATATATATATCTCCTTTCATATTCTTTTCCATTATGCTTTGTCACAGGATATTGACTATATTTCCCTATGCTATATAGTAGGGCCTTTTTATTTATCTATTTTATATATAGTAGTTTGTAGCATGAGGCAGTTTTAAAGTGTTCTCCTTACTTTATCTCATTTATCTCACTGGCAAACACATTTTTTAGTCTAGGGCAGGCACAGCAGGTGTTGCTGCTGTTGCTAAGTCGCTTAAGTCGTGTCCGACTCTGTGCGATCCCATAGACGGCAGCCCACCAGGCTCCGCCATCCCTGGATTCTCCAGGCAAGAACACTGGAGTGAGTTGCCATTTCCTTCTCCAATGCATGAAAGTGAAAAGTGAAAGTGAGGTCGCTCAGTCGTGTCCGACTCTTCATGACCCCATGGACTGCAGCACACCAGGCTCCTCCATCCATGGGATTTTCCAGGCAAGAGTACTGGAGTGGGGTGCCATTGCCTTCTCCGACAGCAGGTGTTATGAAGACATTTAGGACAGCAAAGCTAAGAAAGGTGAAGTGACTGAGCTAGGACTACCCAGCTACTGTATCTGCATGCAACACTAGTAACTCCTTCTTTTAAAAAACATCAAAAGATGGGAGGATTACTTTTTCCTCCCATCAGATATTTTTTTCCTTTTAAAAGAAGTCACTCCTCACTTTCTGCAAGGAAAATTCATTTTTTCCCCGCCTCGTTGCAAAAAGGATTTCAAGAATGTCCATGGTAGTAACAGTTACACACTTTCATTTTAAAAATTTGGCAATGACTTTTTTCCTCAAAGCTATTTGTAAAAATAATTACAATATACTCATTCTCAGTAGGACAGCCAGTGTGTAGACATAGATAAGCCCAGGTGAGACAGCCAAGCAGGCCAAGTGTGTATTTGGTGTTTTCCCTGGATAGGACATTGTCTCTTCCTCAAGAAGTGTCCTCAAAGTCTCACTTGGATTCCTACAGAATCCAGTTCTCAACAGACCCTGAAACAAAATGATATATTAGGAGGGTTAACACAGTTTCTTCTTTACCTTTCTTGTGTTATTCTATACAAAAGGAAAAGCAAACATGTATTTGCACTGACTTTAATTTTTGCACAAATGATTTGTATCTTTGTATACACATTTGTGTGTGTGTTCTATAATTTTTCATCTAACTTTATCATATAGCTATTTCTACATCAGTAACTTATGAACTGCCTCTGTCCTCTATTATTACTCAGTGCCTCTAAGCTAGAGTTTAACACTGCCTGGGACACAGCACATTTTACCCAGTGTTTCTGCAAACACACTGGGATTTCTCAGGAGAAGAATTTGAAGAGAAAAATGGCATGTTGAACCTGAACTTGACCCCGAGAGCCAGGCTATTTGATTCCCCCAATAGGCAGGGACAGTTACCTAGTGAGGAAAAGGCCAGATTTTAGGAATGGGTCTCCTGCCACAGGGGTTAGGCATGTTATAAACTCTCCAAGTCAGACTTTATTTTTTTTTCTACTGACTCTCTAAAAATATTCAAAAGGAGATTAAGTCAAAGAGCCCAGACAATAGTTATTCCAACAAACACCTTGCAGTGAAGTGAAAGTCACTCAGTCATGTCCAACTCTTTGTGACCCCATGGACTATACAGTCCATGGAATTCCAGAGGCCATAATATTGGAGTGGGTAGCTGTTCCCTTTTCCAGGGTATGTTCCCAACTAAGGGGTTGAACCCAGGTCTCCAGCATTGCAGGCAGATTCTTTACCAGCTGAGCCACCAGGGAAGTCCAAGAATACTGGAGTGAGTAGCCTATCCCTTCCCCAGGGGATCTTCCCAACCCAGGAAACAAACCAGGGTTTCCTGCATTGCAGGCGGATTCTTTACCAACTGAGCCACCAGAGAAGCCCTTAGAGGTATTGATAAAATCTATACTCACTCATATTAAACATTAATAAACTGCCCAATGATTAGATTTCACAGAACAAAAAGAGAGGGTTATCAAGAGACACCAAAACTGGGTTATATAATTAACTTTTTGGTGATTTACAACATTATGATACAAACTTTCCGTTTCTGAGAGAATGAGTCACCCTTCATCTGACACAACATGTTGTCAGGGCTCTGAATATGCCAACTCAAAATATTCTATTTTGTCCTACGGATTATTTTGAGTTGGATGCAAATGAGGATTAGCAGATACAAAAAGAAGCCTTTTGGGGTGTCCCTTACCTGACTTAAAGTAGAAACTTCTGAGAAATGAAGATTGCCATGAATCCTTCTCCAGGGGAAGTCTATGACCATGAAAAAGGCAAAAAGTCTGCACCAACATGGACCTGCATGAACAAATTAGAGATGGAAAAGACTAGAGATCTCTTCAAGAAAATTAGAGATACCAAGGGAATACTTCATGCAAGTATGGGTGCAATAATGGACAGAAACAGTATGGACCTAACAGAAGCAGAAGATATTAAGAAGACATGGCAAGAATACACAGAAGAACTATACAAAAAAATCTTAATGATGCAGATAACCATGATGGTGTGATCACTCACCTAGAGCCAGATATCCTGGAGTCCGAAGTCAAGTGGGCCTTAGGAAGCATCACTACGAACAAAGCTAATGGAGGTGATGGAATTCCAGCTGAGCTATTTCAAATCCTGAAAGATGATGCTGTGAAAGTGCTCTACTCCATATGCCAGCAAATTTGGAAAACTCAGCAGTGGCCACAGGACTGGAAAAGGTCAGTGTTCATTCCAATCCCAAAGAAAGGCAGTGCCAAAGAATGCTCAAACTACCACACAATTGCACTCATCTTACAGGCTAGCAAATTAATGCTCAAAATTCTCCAAGCCAGGCTTTGACAGTATGTGAACCAAGAACTTCCAGATGTACAAGCTGGATTTAGAAAAGACAGAGGAACCAGAGATCAAATTGCCAATATCCATTGAATCATGGAAAAAACAGGAGAGTTCCAGAAAAAATACAGGCTAGCAAATTAATGCTCAAAATTCTCCAAGCCAGGCTTTGACAGTATGTGAACCAAGAACTTCCAGATGTACAAGCTGGATTTAGAAAAGACAGAGGAACCAGAGATCAAATTGCCAATATCCATTGAATCATGGAAAAAACAGGAGAGTTCCAGAAAAACATCTAATTCTGTTTCATTGACTATGCTAAAGCCTTTGACTGTGTGGATCACAGCAAACTGTGGAAAATTCTTCAAGAAATGGGAATACCAGACCACCTGACCTGCCTCCTAAGAACTCTGTAGCCAGGTCAAGAAGCAACAGCTGAAACTGGACATCAAACAACAGACTGGCTCCAAATAGGGAAAGGAATACATCCAGGCTGTATATTGTCACTTGCTTATTTAACTTATATGCAGAGTACATCATGCAAAATACCAAACTGGATGAGGTACAAGCTGGAATCAAGATTCCTAGGAGAAAAATCAGTAACCTGATATGCAGATGACACCACCCTTATGGCAGAAAATGAAGAAAAACTAAACAGCCTCTTGTTGAAAGTGAAAAAGGAGAGTGAAAACACTAGCTTAAAACTCAACATTCAGAAAATTAAGATCATGGCATCTGATCCCATCACTTCATGGCAAATAGATGGGGAAACAATGAAAACAGTGACAGACTTTATTTTGGGGGGCTCCAAAATCACTGCAGATGGTGACAGCAGCCATGAAATTAAAAGATGATTGCTCCTTGGAAGAAAAGCTGTGACTAACCTAGACAGCATATTAAAAAACAGAGACATTACTTTACCAAGAAAGGTCCATCTAGCCAAAGCTAATTCCAAAGAATAGCAAGAAGAGATAAGAAAGCCTTCCTGAGTGATCAATGCAAAGAAATAGAGGAAAACAATAGAATGGAAAAGACTAGAGATCTCTTCAAGAAAATTAGAGATACTGAGGGAACACTTCATGCAAAGATGGGCTTGATAAAGGACAGAAATGGTATGGACCTAACAGAAGCAGAAGATATTAAGAAGAGGTGGCAGGAATACACAGAAGACCTGTACAAAAAAGATCTTCATGCTCCAGATAATCATGATGGTGTGATCACTCACCTAGAGCCAGATATCCTGGAATGTGAGGTCAAGTGGGCCTTAGAAAGCATCACTACGAACAAAGCTAGTGGAGGTGATGGAATTCCAGTTGAGCTATTTCAAATCCTGAAAGATGATGCTGTGAAAGTGCTGCACTCAATATGCCAGCAAATTTGAAAAACTCAGCAGTGGCCACAGGACTGGAAAAGGTCAGTGTTCATGCCAATCCCAAAGAAAGGCAATGCCAAAGAATACTCAACCTACTGCACAATTACACTCATCTCACACGCTAGTAAAGTAATGCTGGAAATTCTGCAAGCCAGGCTTCAATAATACGTGAACCATGAATTTCCAGATGGTTTTAGAAAAGGCAGAGGAACCAGAGATCAAATTGCCAACATTCACTGGATCACGGAAAAAGCAAGAGAGTTCCAGAAAGACATCTATTTCTGCTTTCCTGACTATGCCAAATCCTTTGACTGTGTGGACCACAATAAACTGTGGAAAATTCTGAAAGAGATGGGAATACCAGACCACCTGACCTGCCTCTTGAGAAACCTATATGCAGGTCAGGAAGCAACAGTTAGAACTGGACATGGAACAACAGACTGGTTCCAAATAGGAAAAGGAGTACGCCAAGGCTGTATATTGTCATCCTGCTTACTTAACTTCTATGCAGAGTACATCATGAGAAACGCTGGGCTGGAAGAAGCACAAGCTGGAATGCTGGAATCAAGATTGCTGGGAGAAATATCAATAACCTCAGATATGCAGATGACACCACCCTTAAGGCAGAAAGTGANATTCATGGGGTCGCAAAGAGTCGGACATGACTGAGCGACTGAACTGAACTGAACTGAACAGCCAAATAAATAAATATACATATACATACATGTATATGTATATACACAGAGGCCTGGCGTGCTGTGATTCATGGGGTCGCAAAGAGTCCAACATGACTGAGTGACTGAACTGAACTGAACTGAATACACAGTAGATTATATGAGAAAACAGTACAATTCTGAAGAGAGAAATCATAGGTCTAAATAAATGGAGAAATGTCCCACATTCATGCATAAGAAGACTCAGCATTATTAAGATGTCAGTTCTTCTTAAACTGATCTATAGATTCAACAGAATCCTAATCAAAATCCCAGTAAGATACTTTGTGGATATTTACAAACTGATATTAAAGTTTGTATGGAAAAGCAAAGACCCAGAATAGTCAGCACAAAACTGAAAAAGAACAAAGTTGGAAGACTGGTGTTGTACAGCTTCAAGACTTATTATAAAGCTACAGTAGACAGTGTGTTACTGGTGAAAGAATTGACCAATGAAACAGAATAAGGGGCCCAGAAATAGAGCGACACAAATATATACAACAGATCATTGACAGAGAAAAAAAGACAATCAAATGGAGAAAGGATAGTTTTTCATCAAATGAAAGCTGGCACAATAACATCCACATGAAAAAAAGAAAAAACCCTAGATTTTGACCTTACACTTTTCACAAAAATTAACTCAGAATGGATCTAGATATAAATGTAAAACACAAATTTCTAAAACTTTTAAGAGGTAACATAGAAAAAGCTTGGATAACCATGGGCTTGGTGATGAATTTTTAGATAGAACAACAAAAGTGTAATCCATGAAAGAAATAATTGACAAATCGGACTTCATTAAAATTAAAAACTCTGTTCTTCAAAAGAGAATGAAGAGTTATAAAATAAACAACCCAAATATAACGTGGACAAAAAACGCCTCATCAAAAAAGATACACCAGTGGCAAATTAGCAAATGAAAAGATGTCCAACATTGTATGTCATTAGCAAATTGCAAATTAAAACAACAGTGAAATACCATTATATGCCTTCTAGAATCAATAAAATCCAAAACACTGACAACACCAGATACTGGTGAGAATGCGGAGTGACGGGAATTCTTATTCATTGCTGGTGGGAATGAAAAATGGTACAAACACTTTAGAAGACAATTTGGTAATTTCTCCCTAAACTAAACATACTCTTACCACACAATTCAGTAATTAAGCTCATAGGTATTTGCCCAAAGGAGTTAAAAACTTATGTCCACACACAAAAGTCTGCATATGAATGTTTATACCAACTTTATTCATAATTCATAACTGACAAAACTTGGAAGCAATCAATTGGTCCTTCATCTTGGTGCATGAATAAACAAAGTGTGGTACATCTGTATTATGGAATATTTGGGCTTCCCAGATGGCACAGTGGCAAAGAATCTGCCAATGAAAGAGACACAAGAAAGGCAGGTTCAGTCCCTAGGTTGGGAAGACCACTGGAGAAGACAGTGGCAACCCATTCCAGTATTCTTTCCTATAAAATTCTATGGACAGAGGAGCCTGGTGGGTTAGAGTCCATGGAATATTCTTTAGCAATAAAAAGGAATGAACTATCAAGCCATGAAATTACAACAGTCCCTAGGTTGGGAAGACCACTGGAGAAGACAGTGGCAACCCATTCCAGTATTCTTTCCTATAAAATTCTATGGACAGAGGAGCCTGGTGGGTTAGAGTCCATGGAATATTCTTTAGCAATAAAAAGGAATGAACTATCAAGCCATGAAATTACATGGAGGAAACTTGCTGCTGCTGCTGCCTAGTTGCTTCAGTCGTGTCCGACTCTGTGCAACCCCAGAGATGGCAGCCCACTAGGCTCCTCCATCCCTGGGATTCTCCAGGCAAGAACACTGGAGTGGGTTGCCATTTCCTTCTCCAATGCATGAACGTGAAAAGTGAAAGTGAAATCGCTCAGTCGTGTCCGACTCTTAGCGACCCCATGGACTGCAGCCTACCAGGCTCCTCCATCCATGGGATTTTCCAGGCAAGAGTATTGGAGTGGGGTGCCATTGAACCTTAAGTGTACATTATTAAATGAAAGAGACCAGTCTGAAAAGACTACATACTGTTTGATTCCAAAACTATGACATCCTGGAAAAGGCAAAACTAGAGAGACAGGAAAAAGAACAGTGGTTGCCAGAGGTTAGGAGAGGGAAAGTGAATAGATGGAGCCCAGGGGCTCCTGCACCACACTGTAATGTCATGGAGGATACATGACAGCTTACATCTGGCAAAACCAATAGGAAGAACAACAACAAACAATAGAATATGTACAACCCAAAGAGTGGACCCTAGTGCAAACTATGGATTTTAGTTAATACATTAATGTACCAATATTGGTTCATTAATTGTAACAAATGTACCACACTAATGCAAAATGTTAATAATAGAGGGAAATGTGTGGGGAGAGGAAGGATGGGGGAGAGGCGTATGGGAACTCTGTACTTTCTGCTCAGTTTTTCTGTAAATCTAAAGCTAGTCTAAAAAATAGCCTATTATTTTTTTAAAAAGTCTCACACATATAAGAACACCTGGTTAATAAAGATGACACTCCAGTGAAGTGAGGAAAGAATGGTCTTTACATGAACAATGACAGATTCATTGGATAGACATTTACAAATGAATCTATCTCCTACCTATAGAAAATTCAAATCTAGAGGATCATAAATCTAAATATGAAAAGCAAAGCAACCAAGCTATAATAAGAAACCCTAAGAGAATGTCTTCATGAGGTTGGACTCTTATTTAGGACACAAAAACTGCTAATTCTAAGCGGGGGAAAGGTCAACTGGACTGTTAGAATTGGGGGTTTCTGTTCAAAAGAGAAGGAAATGGCAACCCACTCCAGTATTCTTGTCTAGAGAATCTTGTGGACAGAGGAGCCTGGTGGGCTGCTGTCCATAGGGTCGCAGAGTCAGACACAACTGAGGCGACTTAGCCTGCATGCATGCATTGGAGAAGGAAAAGGCAACCCACTCCAGTATTCTTGCCTGGAGAATCCCAGGGACAGAGGAGCCTGGTGGGCTACCGTCTATGGGGTCGCACAGAGTCGGACATGTTCAAAAGAGAAAGCCATTAAGAGAGTAAAAAGGCAATCCAGAAAACAGAAGAAGAAGTTATGATCTGAAGCAGTCTCTAAAATGTGCTAGTAAGTGTTGTAGAACAGCATGACTAGGATGATAAACAGATGCACCAGGGCCACCACTAGACGTCAAAATGGCACCTCCTCTGCATTTCAGCCTCTTCAGTATCATGGATCAACAACTCACAAGTGAAAGTCCTTCAAATCATTTTCTGAAGGAAAATTTTCATCTTGTTTTGAAATGAGCACTAACTGAAAGACTTACTGAGTACTAACTCAACCCCAAAACCTAAATCAGTGATGTGGCCACTCACGATCGTCCACTTGGGCTGGTTCAGTCAGCTGTGTCCCCACCAGACCCAGTTGGACATTCATTAAGTGCACAAGCCGGCTATGTACACACCAGGATTCCTTAAGCACACCTTCATTGTTGTTCAGTCACTAAGTTATGTCTGACTCTTTGCAGCCCCATGGACTGCAGCTCGCCAGGCCTCTCTGTCCTTCACTATCTCCTGCGGTCTGCTCAAGTTCATGTCCATTGAATCAGTGATGCTATCCAGCTATCTCATCCTCTGCCACCCTCTTCTCCTTCTGCCTTCAGTCTTTTCCAGCAATCAGAGTCTTTTCCAATGAGTCAGCTGTTCACATCAGGTGGCCAAGTATTGGAGCTTCAACTTCAGCTTCATGAATCACTGCCTTCATGAATCACCCAAAATGGTCGGGTAATAGTGGAGAGTTCTGATAAAATGTGGTCTACTTGAGGAGGGAATGAAAAAACACTCCAGTATTTTTGACTGGAGAACCCCATGAACAGTATTAAAAAAGACCTTCATACAACTTGGCAATTTCTAACTACCCCTGCATTTGGTCAGTCCATGGGGTAAGGTTCCTCATGATTTTCCTGCATCTCCCATTATATTGTTCTGGAGTATTTTTCTTTGTCTTGTTAATTATCTAAGCAGTGGGGAAAGAGAGAATTAATCACCATGACTAAGGAAGTCGGGTGTTTGGATCTCAAAACCTGAAGATGGTGTTTATTAACAGATTGGGCCAAAGAAAATTCTAAGAAATCCAGCAACATCTGGTACAAAGCAGAGCTGAGGGGAAAGGACAGAGCCAGGAAAAAAGGATGTCCAACCTGAAAGCTACAAGGCCCCAAATGGGCTCTTGGTTGATTTCAGAAGAAAGTTGTCGTTTTATATACATTTGATTAGAAGGAAGTAGCACCTGGACATGCCTGGGGCCACCAGCCTAGACAACTCCAGAGACAAATCAGTTCCTTCCTATTAATAAAATTCCAGATAAATCTTACCAGAAGGCCAATAAGATGCTTCTTTGGGGGATGTGTCTTGCCGAGAGACATTCCCAAAATATAACGAAAGTCAAATAAGGAACACGTTGCTAGTGCTCCTGTGAACACAACAGCTGGAGTTTCCACAGGCAGAGCAGACTCAGCAAATCAGCGTGAGAGTGTAGGGAGGTCAGCAGCAAATGAGACACACCCTCCTCCGTGTCTTGGCTGCATGATTGCTCATGTTGCGGATAGGAAAGAGAACTTGCTGGGAAGTGAGGTCAGACTGATTGATTAAGCCCTCAGTCCAGTTTCTACATTCCAAAAGAAGGGAGTTAGGCTGGACAATCTCTAAGAATACTTTCAGTTCAAACGCTCAACGAGTACATTTAATATGTTCTTTTCTTCGTACAAGTTCTCGACTATTTTTTCCTAGGATTCTAGTTAATTAGAACATTCATTCATTTAAATACATAGAGAGAGTATATATATGACATATATATGTATAGATATAGAGAGAGACAGGGACAGAGAGAGACTCTAATTTGAGCCAGATACTGTTATGGCATAAACCAGTAAAAGAAACAGAAAAAGTTCTTGCCCTCGTGATGTGATTCAGTTTGAATTTTTTCTTATATTAAAATGAAGGGGAGTGATGGCAACAGGCACATGAAAAGATGTTCAACATCACTAATTGGGACTTCCTTGGTAGCCCAGTGGTTAAGAATCCACATGCCAGTGCAGGGGATATGGATGTGTTCCCTGGTCCAAGAAGATTCCACATGCCTCACAGCAACTACTGAGCCTGGAGGCAGCAACTGTTGAAGTCTGCACGTCCTAGAGTCCATGCTGTGCAACACGAGAAGCCACCACATGAGAAGCCTGTACGCTGCAACTAGAGAGTAATCCCAGCTTGCCGCAACCAGAGAAAGCCTGCATGCAGTGATGAAGACCCAGTGCAACCAAAAACAAACAAATGAAAAAAAATTTTAATCCTTTTAAAAAATTACTAATTATTAGAGAAATGCACATGAAAACTACAATGAGGTACCATCTCACCCCAGTAGATGCAACCACCATCAAAATGTCTACAAACAACAAATGCTGGAGAGGGTGTGGAATGAAAGGAACCCTCCTGCAGTGTTGGTGGGAAAGTAAGTTGGCAAAACCATTATAGAGAATAGTATGGAGATTCCTCAGAAGACTTAAATAGAGCGACCATTTGATCCAGCAGTCCAAATCCTGAGCATATATCTGGAGAAAACCATGGTTTGAAATGATGCCTGCACCCCAATGTTCATCTCAGCACTGATAACAATAGCCAAGACATGGAAGCAACTTAAATGTCCATCAACAGATGAATGGATAAAGAAGATGGGGTACATGTAAATGATAAAATATTACTCAGCCATTACAAAGAATGAAATAATGCCATTTGCCATAACGTTGATGGACCTGGAGATTATTATACTAAGTTGAAGTAAATCAGGCATGGAAAGACAAATATATATTATTGATTATAAGTGGAACCTAAAAAAACAATACAAATGAACATATTTACAAAACAGAAACAGATTCACAATTTTAGAGAATGAATCTATGGTTACTGGGGGGAAGAGCGGGAGGGAGGGACAGACTGGCAATTTGAGATTGACATGTACAGACAGGGAGGCCTGGTGTACTGCGGTTCACAGAGTCGCAAAGAATCGGACACAACTGAGCAACTAAACTGAACTGAACTGTACAGACTGCTATATTTAAAATAGATAAGCCACAAGGAAGGCTTCCCTGGTGGCTCAGTGGTAAAAATCCACCTGCCAATGCAGGAGACATGGCTTCAATCCCTGAGTCAGGAAGATCCCCCTGGAGAAGGAAATGGCAACACACGCCAGTACTCTTGCCTGGGAAATCCCATGGACAGAGGAGTCTTGCAAACTACAGTCCATGGGGTTGCAAAAGAACCGGACATGACTTAATGACTAAACAATAACAACAACAGGCAAGAAGGACCTACTGTATAACACAGGGAACTCTTCTCAATATGCTGTAATAACCTAAATGAGAAAATAATTTAAAGAAAAAATAGATATATGTATGTGTGTGTGCGCTAAGGTACTTCAGTAGTATCTGACTCTTTACAACCCTACGGACTGTAGCCCACCGGGCGCCTCTGTCCATGGGGCTTCTCCAGGCAAGAATACTGGAATAGGTTGTCATTTCCTCCTCCAGAGAATCTTCCTGACACATGGATGGAACCCACATCTCCTGCACTGGGAGGTGGGTCCTTTACAACTAGAGCCACCTGGGAAGTGATGGACTGTAGACCACAACTAAATATCCTGGAGGGACTCAGGATGCCAAGAAGTACGCAGGCTGGGGAGGGATCTGGAGATTTGAGGAAGGACACCCTGTTTTGTCCTCTAGGCTTTCTTTCTATCTCCCATGCCAGGCTGAGAACTAGAAAGGCCTACAGCACGGAGATGCCAAAAGGGATAGATAAAAAAGAACAAGAAGAACAGAAAAGCCTGCTCTCTCTAACTGGGAAGAGAGTGGCCAAGCAGAAGGCTAGCAGGGAAGCTGCCCTTGATTCTCAAGCAATGCAGTGACAGCAAGGAATCCCCCGCCTGAGACCTGGGACCACTGATGGAACAGCGGGGCCAGCCTGGGACCCATACTTCTCTTCAAACTCGAGGCAAGAGCAGGCTATCCTGGTGGTCCTTGGGTCTGCACTGAGGAAATATGAACAGTAGACCATGAGATTGTTAACCACATTCAGAATTCCAGGTTTGTTTGTACCTTTCCTGCTGGTTATTGAATGCAAGTAAATTTCCAGAGGTCCAGGGTTTTTTGTGTGTTTGTTTTCGGAATTGGGTCTTTTTTTTTTTTTTTTTTTTAACTATGCTGTGTCTTCATTTCTCTAGTTTTGGAGAGCAGAGGCTACTGTCTAGTTGTGGCGTCCTGGCTTCTCACTGCAGGGGCTTCACATTGTGGAGTACAGGTTCTAGGGCACCAGGCTTCAGTAGTTGCAGCGCATGAGCTCAGTATTTGTGCCTCCAGGGCTTAGTTGCTCCACAGCATGTGTGATCTTCCCAGACCAAGGATGGAACTGGTGTCCCCTTCATTGCAAGGTGGAGTCTTAACCACTGGACAACCAGGGAAACCCTAGGTCTGGTTTTTAGCTAACAAATCCCCAGGCATGGAAAAAGTGGCTACCACCAAGTAACACAACAGAAAATCATAAGGCAAAAATGGTGTCCTGGATGATCAAGCAAGGGCTTTTCCTTTAGAGATCTCTGAGTCCAGTTACTCGATGAGTAGGTCTCAGAAGAAGAAATCAATGAGCTATCCACCAAGCTATCCACCAAGCTTTCATGGCCATGAAAGGCTTGACCAGCATCCTGCTGGGTCTACACAATCTATGACTAATGTTTCTGAAAGATGACTGACCTATGACTAATGCACCTGCTAATCTCTTCACCTCTCCTGATGAACTAGAGATGAATCAGAACCTTGGAGACCTTTACCCAGACCTCTCAACTTTCAAGAGTAAACAATACTAGGGGTTGGGCTGAGACCTCTCTGTCCCCAGTGGGGACTGGAAGCCAGATGCTGAGGTTAGAGATCAATGGTGGGGGAAGAATTGCACTTCTTGGGCCTTTTTAGATACTTATACATCTGTGACTGTGGTCTTCCAACCCCAGGCACCAAGATGAACAATAAACGTACAATATGCTCTGTTTGGGGGTTGAGGCCACCTCCCCAAGACCTTTGCCCAAACTTGATAATGGATAGATCCCTCCAAGCCCCTGTAAACATCTCTTGTTATGGCCCCCACCGTAACAAGGGAGGTTTATGGTGTTGTTGATTTGTCTATGTGCAGCCCCAATCACCTTCACTCTCTACCTAGGAGCTGCTATAGTTAGGATCATCTTACTGGGACACATGGAAGACTGTGTACCTGTTTGACAACCAGTGCTTTGTGCTATTGGATCCCCAAAGAGTGTTGGCAGCTTGGAGAAGCAAAAGAAATAACTGCCCTCACTGCTGAGCTCCAGGAAGCCAAAGTGCTGTGTGAGACTCTATTCAGCTGTCCTGTCTGCCTGTGCACAAAACTTCCGGTACTTGGAAACTTACCATTGATTAGACAGGGCTCAACGTGGTGACACTTCCCTTGTACCAGCCATACTTGACACTATGACTGTCACAGACTCTATTGCCCAAGTCACAGGAACTTGGTATGTGATGGTTAACATTGCAAATGCTTTTTTCAGCATCCTTCTCACCTGATCATAAGGATGTTTCCCTCCATGTGAAATGGGTTACAGTGCACCTTCAGCATCCTTCCACAAGGCTACCTAAGTTCCCTGGGCTATCCACCATCAGGTGGATCCTTACTGAGGAAAAGCTCTGCTCCTGGAAGCTTTTAATGCCTCTTGGTAGGCTCAGACCAAGGCACCACCCAGCAAGGACTGGACCTCTTTGTTGGCCCACATGCAGCAACACAACTAGGCTATTAATACAGACATGTCAAAGAGTCCTAGTACTCAACTGAAATCCCTGGACATAACCTGGGTAGGGGCGTGGCTTCTCATTCCAGAGGAGACAATTGCCAAACTTTTGGTCATCTCTGCCTCCAATAAATAGAAAGACGGCCCAGTGACTGGTGGGACTACTCAGCTACTCACTTGTTCACATTCCCCATGTGGGATCTTGATGGCATGTATCCATCATTTTAAAAGAAAGACTACTACATTTGAGTGAGACTTCTAATCAACGGAATACTCTGGAAACCCTCCAAAGGGTCACTATGGCAATCTTTCCACATCTGCCATTTGAGTCACAGGTTTCAGCAATCTCCCTGTTTGTAAATTGGAGCCTCTGGCAGAAGTTTAGAGCCCCACGTCATAGCTCCCTGATGGGCCTTTTTGACATATAAACTCCTGAAGTCAGCTGGAAAGTACACACCCTTTGAGGAATAACTGTTGGCCTGTTATTGGGCACTGGCGTGTACTAAGTGCATGATTCATGGCTGTGAAGGGAAAACTTAGTCATGTTGTGGATTGAGCAGAGGCCTCAGACTCCTGGGTAAGAGTGACTCAGGATCATCCATAGTAAAAGAGAGATACAGAAGTGGGCAGACCCTGCCTGGCTGGGCTCTCACAACTCCATGGAAAGGTCTCAGGAGTACCCCTGTGCCTACCAGGCATCTTGCTGAAGAAGATACCACCTTCACCAGCCCAGGATGGGTATAGATACGAAGACTCCTTGGACCACCTAGGGGCTTGGTTCATGATGGCTTCTTCTCTTTGGCTGGTATCTGATGCACCTGCCATCCAAATGCTCACCAAACTTTGGAGAATAATGGATGAACACATGAGAACTTCAAAGAGATAAGATGTATAAGAAAGTACCAAATAGAAATTATAACTGAACTGAAAAATACACTAGAGGGATTCAACAAGAAACAGGATGGTGTAGGAGAAAGAATCAGTGAGCTAACGGAACTCAGAGCAGCAAAACGAAAAAGGAATCTTATAAAGTGAGGACACTTTAGGGAACTCCCTGGCAGTCCAGTGGTTAGGACTCCGTGCTTTCTCTGCTGAGGGCACAGGTTCAATCCCTGGTAAGGAACTGAATCCCACAAGCAGTACAGTGTGACCAAAAAAACAAACAAACAAAACAGAACAAAAAAACCTTTAAAGACTTTTGGGACAACATTAAGCAGAATAATATTCACATTTTAGGGGTCCCAGAAGGAGAAGACAGAAAGAAAAGGCCGGAATCAAACTAAAGAATCTGTACAGCAAAGGAAACCATCATCAAAATGAAAAGACAACCTATTGAGTAGGAGATGCTTGCAAACCTTAGATCCAATAGGGAGGTAATATCAAAACTACGTAAAGAAGTCATACAGGGACTTCCCTCATGATCCAGTGGCTAAAACTCCTTGCTGCCACTGCAGGGGGCAGGGGTTTAATTTCTGGCCAGGGAGCTAAGATCCAGCAAGCCATGTAGTGTGGCCAAAACAGAATTCATACAAGTCAACAACAACAAAACAACCCTATTAAAGAATGGACAGAGGCTCTAGATAGACATTTTTCCAAAGAAGACCTACAAATGGCAAACAGACACATGAAAAGATGTTCACCCCCACTAATTATTAGGGAAATGCAAATCAAAATCACAATGAGATAGCTCTCACAACTATCAGAATGGCTAAGACCATAAAGACAAGAAATAGCAAGTGCTGAAGAGGACGTGAAGAAAAGGGAATCTTTACACACTATTAGTGGGACAGTAAACTGGTATAGCCACTATGGAAAAGAGTATGGAGATGCCTCAAAATTTTAAGAATAGAACTACTATATGACCCAGCTATTCCACTTCTGGACATTTATCCAAAGAACACAAAAGCATTAATTGACATATATACACTACTATGTATAAAATAAATAACTAATGAGAACCTACTTATAGCATAGGAAACTCTACTCAGTGTTCTGTGGTGACCTAAATGGGAAGGAAGTTCAAAAAGGGGGGATATATATATATATGCACAGTTTATTTATTTTTCTGTACTGTAGAAACTATCACAACATTGTAAACTAATTATCCTCCAGTAAAATTTTATTAAAAAAAGATATATACACTCATATGTTCATTGTAACTTTATTGATAATACTCAAGGTATGGAATCAACCTACCAACAATGGATGAATGGATAAAGAGAATGAAACACTACTCAGCCATATAAAAAAATGAAACCCTGTCTTTTGTAACAACATGCATAGACCTTGAAGGTATTATGTTAAGTGAAATAAGTCACACAGAGAAAGAAAAATACCATGTGATTTCACTCATTTGTGGAATCAAAAAAAAAAAAAAAACAGATAAGACAAAAACAAACTCATAGATAGGGTGAATAGATTAGCGGGCCAACTGTAGGGGAACAGATGGTAATTAGATTTGTGGTGGTGGTCACTTTGTAATATATGTGCTATGCTGTGAGTTCAGTCTCTCAGCAAACTAAAATGGACTAGAATGGGTGAATTTAATTCAGATGACTATTATATCTACTACTGTGGGCAAGAATCCTTTAGAAGAAATGGAGTAGCCATCTAGTCAAGAAAAGAGTCTGAAATGCAGTACTTGGGTGCAATCTCAATGACAGAATGATCTTTGTTCATTTCCAAGGCAAACCATTCAATATCACAGTATTCCAAGTCTATGCCCCAACCAGTAATGGTAAAGAAGCTGAAGTTGAATGGTTCTATGAAGATGTACAAGACCTTCTAGAACTAACAGCCAAGAAAGATATCCTTTTCTTTATAGGGGACTGGAATGCAAAAGAGGAAAGTCAAGAAACACCTGGAATAACTGGCCAATTTGGCCTTGGAGTACAGAATGAAGCAGGGCAAAGGCTATAGAGTTTTGCCAAGAGAACACACGGGGTCATAGCAAATATCCTCTTTCAACAACACGAGAGACCACTCTACACATGGACATCACCAGATGGTCAACACCAAAATCAGATTGATTATATTCATTGCAGCCAAAGATGAAGAAGCTCTATACAATCAACAAAAACAAGACCAGGAGCTGACTGTGGCTCAGATCATGAACTCCTTATTGCCAAACTCAGACTTAAATTGAAGAAAGTAGGGAAAACCGCTAGACCATTCAGGTATGACCTAAATCAAATCCCTTATGATTATACAGTGGAAGTGAGAAATAGATTCAAGGGATTAGATCTGCTAGACAGAGTGCCTGAAGAACTATGTAGAAGGTTGTTGCTGAATCACGAAAAGACTCTGGGATTCTTGGCCTCCAGAAGAGAAGAACTCAATCTGGGGCCAGAGACAAGGCTTGATCACTCAGAGCTTTTGTGTAATAAAGTTTTATTAAAGTATAAAGGAGATAGAGAAAGCTTCTGACATAGACATCAGAAGAGGGCAGAAAGAGTGCTCCCCCTGCTAGTCTTCAGCTGGATGTTATATAGTCACTAGCAGTCTGTTCTAAAAGGTCTTATAGGTCTTAATAGAACTGTTCAACTTCAGCTTCTTCAGAGTTACTGGTTGAGGCATAGGCTTGGATTACTGTGATATTGAATGGTTTGCCTTGGAAATGAACAGAGATCATTCTGTTGTTTTTGAGATTGCATCCAAGTACTGCATTTTGGACTCTTGTTGACCATGATGGCTATTCCATTCCTTCTAAGGGATTCCTGCACACAATAGTAGATATAATGGTCATCTGAGTTAAATTCACCCATTCTAGTCTATTTTAGTTCGCTGATTCCTAGAATGTCAATGTTCACGCTTGCCATCTCCTGTTTGACCACTTCCCATTTACCTTGATTCATGGCCCTGACATTCCAGGTTCCTATGCAATATTGCTCTTTACAGCATCAGACCTTGTTTCTATCACCAGTCACATTCACAACTGGGTATTGTTTTTGCTTTGGCTCCATCCCTTCATTCTTTCTGGAGTTATTTCTCCACTGATCTCCAGTAGCATATTGGGGACCTACTGACCTGGGGAGTTCCTCTTTCAGTATCCTATCATTTTACCTTCTCATACTGTTCATGGGGTTCTCAAGGCAAGAATACTGAAGTGGTTTGCTGTTCCCTTCTCCAGTGGAAACCACCATTCTGTCAGACCTCTCCACAATTACCCACCCATCTTGGGTGGCCCCACATGGCATGGCTTAGTTTTATTGAGTTAGACAAGGCTGTGGTCCATGTGATCAGATTGGCTAGCTTTCTGTGATTATGGTTTCAGTGTGTCTGCCCTCTGATGCCCTCTTGCAACACCTACTGTCTTAGGGGACTGGAATGCAAAAATAGGAAGTCAAGAAACACCTGGGGTAACAGGCAAATTTGGCCTTGGAATACAGAATGAAGCAGGACAAAGGCTAATAGAGTTTTGCCAAAAGAATGTACTGGTCATAGCAAACACCCTCTTCCAACAACACAAGAGAAGACTCTACACATGGACATCACCAGATGGTCAACACCGAAATCAGATTAATTATATTCTTTGCAGCCAAAGATGGAGAAGCTCTATACACTCAGCAAAAACAAGACCAGGAGCTGACTGTGGCTCATATCATGAACTCCTTATTGCCAAATTCAGACTCAAATTGAAGACAGTAGAGAAAACCACCAGACCATTCAGGTATGACCTAAATCAAATCCCTTATGATTATACAGTGGAAGTGAGAAATAGATTTAAGGGACTAGATCTGATAGATAGAGTGCCTGATGAACTATGGATGGAGGTTCGTGACATTGTACAGGAGACAGGGATCAAGACCATTCCCATGGAAAAGNGAAAACCACTAGACCATTCAGGTATGACCTAAATCAAATCCCTTATGATTATACAGTGGAAGTGAGAAATAGATTTAAGGGACTAGATCTGATAGATAGAGTGCCTGATGAACTATGGATGGAGGTTCGTGACATTGTACAGGAGACAGGGATCAAGACCATTCCCATGGAAAAGAAATGCAAAAGAGCAAAATGGCTGTCTGAGGAGGCCTTACAAATAGCTGTGAAAAGAAGAGAAGTGAAAAGCAAAGGAGAAAAGGAAAGATATAAGCATCTGAATGCAGAGTTCCAAAGAATAGCAAGAAGAGATAAGAAAGCCTTCCTCAGCCATCAATGCAAAGAAATAGAGGAAAACAACAGAATGGAAAGACCCTTATGGGAGAAAGTGAAGAGGAACTAAAAAGCCTCTTGATGAAAGTGAAAGAGGAGAGTGAAAAAGTTGGCTTAAAGCTCAACATTCAGAAACCTAAGATCTCGGCATCCGGTCCCATCACTTCATGGCAAATCATCTCCTCCGTTTGGAGACTCCTGACCTTCTTGCCTGTTACCCTCTCATTCCCCCCTTTTCTTTTAGGAGAATTATGTTGCCTAGCAAAAAGGGGCATTGTTCTCGTTCCATAACTGCTTCCAAGCTCACAAGGGGTGTCATCCCTAAACTGGTGAGGCAGCATATTTTCCTAACCCTCATACTGAGGCTTTCTGATCTAGGGGCCCCAAGTAGTAGTTGGAAGAGGCTGCAGCAGTAGCAGGAGTTTGAGCAACCATTTGTAACTTAAAAGCTTTCATGTGACTAGAAACAAATCCAGTTACACAGTTACAGATGCAGGGAGCAAACAGCAAAAGCAAAACAATCAGAATTATTGTAATTAAGATAGTTTTCCACCACGAGAAACTAGTTAATGTCTCCCAAAGTGAGGCAATTGAGGCTTCAGGAGTATCCATAGCCCCAATCATCTTGTTCATGTGTTTAGTAAAATGAGTTACATTAGTGCTCATATCAGGTATATATGTACAGCATCGGGTATGAATAATGGCACAAGTTCCTCCTTGTGCAACTGTCAGAATATCTAAAGCCAATCTGTTTTGTAAAATCACTTTTCTAATTTGTGCTTGTTCAGCATTAGGAGCTGAAATAGCCTTTTGAGAATCTTGTAATGCTTGTTGAGTAAAATTAGTCAAAGCATCCACTAGTAGCATAACATCTGTAGTTTCCAAAGAGGGAACAAACACTGCAGCCAAATAATCATACCAGTGAAATACAGACCTTGCCCACCGAGTTTTAAGCTGGGGTAAATTAGCAGGCTTTTCTGGAAGCTCTGAAAATGTAAAGCCGTAAGTAAAGGCTAGACCTAGGGTGCATCTCCCTATCCAACCAGGGGGAAGCCATGTCCACAGGTAAGAGCCACATATTCAATAAGTCCCATTTGGAGCAAGCCAGCGTGACTGAGATATCCCGTCCCAATTAGTGCCTGGCCAGACAAAAGGGTAAATTAGCAGGCTTTTCTGGAAGCTCTGAAAATGTAAAGCCGTAAGTAAAGGCTAGACCTAGGGTGCATCTCCCTATCCAACCAGGGGGAAGCCATGTCCACAGGTAAGAGGCACATATTCAATAAGTCCCATTTGGAGCAAGCCAGCGTGACTGAGATATCCCGTCCCAATTAGTGCCTGGCCAGACAAAGGGAGGACCTGAACTGTGGTTGGAAAACACGGGAATGATTATGTTGCATATTTCCTGAGGCAAAAATCCCAATTGTTTCCAATCACTGTAATTAAATTGTTGGCTAACTTTTGGGAATAGCTCTGTTTGTTCCCAGCATATAGGGGCAGTAGATATTAGACGTCCTTTTTCAGGAGTTAGCCATATAACCTCATCCCATATTTGATAAAGGTCAGGTAAAAAACCATTAGATCTAGACCCATTTGCCTTATGTGTAGCGAAATAGTCATTAAACCAAGACAATGTATAATCAAAATTAAAAGTCACGTTATGTCCATAGTTAAAGTACAAAGTGTTGCACCAGTCCATTTTAGGGTTGTTAGATGTCATCAGATGAAGAAGAGTCATCACATATGATTGTCGTCGAAGGTATTCACAGACTTGGAGAAACTCTTTTTTTTGAACTGGAGATGTCCACCACGGGAAGCCTTCCACTGATGAAGAGGGGAACGCTCCACAGACCTAGCAGTTAGACTGATTGTGGAATTCAGCGTAGGAATGAGCCCAGGACAGGAAGGCATTGTCTTGAGGATCAAACGGCAGACTCAGGACTTTTGGCATCAGCAGAAGTAGGCTCACATAGATTATCAGGCCCATCTGAAAAGTACAAAGTCAGAGCATAGAAAGTAAAGACATAAAATGAAGTCACTTAGTTCTGGGCAGGGTGCCACCTCTTAACTCAAGTGTGATGTACCCACGAATCAATTCCTGGCACTTTGACAGCTGTGGGAGAAGAAAGAATAACCTGGTAAGGGCCTTCCCAGAGGGGCTCGAGGGACTGGCCCCCAGATCCCAGTGTTTTTATGAGGACCTCAGTTCCTGGCTCAAATAGAGGCTTGCTTGACTCAGAGGCTGGGTCAAGAGTTGTCTCCCGGAGTTCTCTTAATGCCTGTTGAAAAGCTGAGAGCTGAGTTACATAACTAGTTAATTCCAAGGGTCTTCGGGGTCTATAACAATGTCTGTGCATAAGAAAAGCCGTCCATAAATATGTTCAAAGGGGGACAGTCCCTCCTTTTGGGGGACAGTTTGAGCCCTCATTAAAGCTATGGGTAAGACTTTAATCCAATTGTCCTGCGTCTCTTGAGTTAATTTGGCCGATGTCTTTTGATAATGTCATTAGCTTTTTCAGCCTTTCCTGAGGATTGGGGTCTCTAGGAACAAAATATGTTCAAAGGGGGACAGTCCCTCCTTTTGGGGGGCAGTTTGAGCCCTCATTAAAGCTATGGGTAAGACTTTAATCCAATTGTCCTGCGTCTCTTGAGTTAATTTGGCCGATGTCTTTTGATAATGTCATTAGCTTTTTCAGCCTTTCCTGAGGATTGGGGTCTCTAGGAACAGTGTAAGTGATATTCTATTCCTAGAGCTTTAGATATTCCCTGAGTTACAGCAGCTTTAAAGGCGGAGCCATTGTCACTCTGAAGGCTCCGTGGCAGCCCAAACCTGGGGATAATGTCATGGATTAAAATCTTTATAACCTCTTTAGCTTGTTCACTATGACAGGGAAAAGCCTCATTCTGTTAGGGGAAGCACACTGATTGAAACTGCCCACCCTGGCCAGGCACCACAGTAACCATTTACATGAGTTGTTTTATGACAGGAGGTCCTGGCAAGGAACAGGGAACTAATAAGCCTCCACCAACCAGAAGCGTTCAGAAAAGGTCAAAAGGAGGCACCACCTGTCCAACCACCTCCCAGAATCCTTCTCTCTGACATCCATCTTGGCTGAACAAGGCGTCCACCACCAGGAAGGACTCTCATCTCACATGCTAGTAAAGTAATGCTCAAAATCCTCCAAGCCAGGCTTCAGCAATACGTGAACCGCGAACTCCCTGATGTTCAAGCTGGCTTTAGAAAAGGCAGGGGAAACAGAGATCAAATTGCCAACATCTGCTGGATCATGGAAAAAGCAAGAGAGTTCCAGAAAAACATCTACTTCTGCTTTATTGACTATGCCAAAGCCTTTGACTGTGTGGATCACAATAAACTGTGGAAAATTCTGAAAGAGATGGGAATACCAGACCACCTAACTGCCTTTTGAGAAATCTGTATGCAGGTCAGGAAGCGCTCCCTAAGCTCCAAGGGAAAGGATGTAAAAGAATTTTGAGTTTTCCAAGTTTTGTGAAGGGGGCAAAGGGGCAAAACAACCTGCCAGGGAAAGATTGATACACTGAGGAGATGACATTGATGTTGAAATAGAAAAGGTAAAAGTGAGCTGATCATTTGTAGAAGGGAGAAGGAAAATAGTAACTTTCTATTCATAAACAGATTCATAATTCATTCGATTCATAGTCGTGTTCATAAACAGATACAGACACTGGAGTATATCCTCCAGTAGATAGTTGCCTAGAACATATAGGATACTGTCCTGTCCTTCCCACTGATACTGCCTTGATTCCTGACGGCCCTGTATAAGACCTGTAATGGTTTATCCTTCAAGTCAAGGTAGAGAAGGACCATGTTTGTTTGTTAAAGGATATTACCTGGAAGAATAGCCAACAAAATTCTGTAAAGCAATTATCCTTCAATTAAAAAAATGAATTAATTAACAAAGAGAAAAGGAGATTCCCTTCAGATGAAGCTGTTACTGAGCAGCCAGTAATGTGTTCAGGGTGAGGCAGAACCAGATACATTCCCTATACTCAACTGCATGGTTTCTTTCTGTATTTCCTCTACCCTTCCCCACCCCTTCATCTCAGGTAATTCTGGTTCACAAGAATGAGAAAAAGTGTGTGAGTGTGTGCAAAGTCACTGTTCATAATCATCACCATTATATGATTACAGCAACTTTAGTCCCAAAAGTAGACACTTGGGACAGATCTCCAGCTCTATATGCTGGGCCTAGGTGGGTGTCACAGTCTGCTATCTTTAGCTCAGGGGTGGGATTGGAGTTCCAGATTTCCTGTGGGTGAGGAATAGTGGGAGGTACTGCACGGAAGAAAAGCCAAGGAGAATGGGGAAACACAGAAGATAAACTTTGCTGACTTTGGAATTTCACCTAGAGTCAGGCCAAGTAAACCTAAAACGTGGTCTCCCAGGGCAAAAGCTAGTGTTCTCTTGCAAATCTAAGCTTGTACAAGTAAATTACTGTTTCTCAGAGAGAGAACATGAAGAGTATGTGAAACAGTTTATCCTATTAGGTATCCTGGGCAGTGCTTTCGAGAAAGGAAAGGCATAGAAAAATAAGCACTGGTTTGACCCTGCGAAACAGAGTTTCCCAGCATTTTTCTGTTTTCTTGCTGCTGCTCTAGGAGTGACAACGTTCACAGTGACAGCGGACTTATGTCAAAAATTCTATTCCTTTTGGGTGATTTTGGATATATCCTAATTTGAGCTACTGTTAGTAAGAAGTTCATAATAACGTGGTGAACCTTCAATGAGAACAGCTTCCTTTGTATTCAGACATTTATTGCTTTTGTGATTAATTTACCTGACAGAGTCAAGAAGGTTGTGTCTTTGAAAATGATCTAACAGATCTCCAGCAAGCAACATTTTTCATTTGTACATGGAATGCTCTTTGCTATTGTCCATCAATGTTTGGTTTGATTTCCCCCCATTATAATTCTTCTTAAGCTCAGAGAAGACATCTCTAGTGCTATATGAAATATAAATGATTCCTAGTAAATGGATGGAAATTAAGATTGTCATCTTAATTTAATAATATATTTACCCACATTTAAAGTATATGTACAGATGACACTACATTAAGGTCTTATGAGCTTGAAATTTATTTATGTGTCTACTTGAGGCACGTCCCTGAAACTTAATGTGGTGTGTATTGTAAAATGTGTCATCCAGACTGTAATTAGACAGAATTTTATAATTCTGGGTTCCCCAGTGGTCTTCCTGAGATTAAAATATATGCTTGTTTTTAAAGTATCTTGAGATAAGGGAAAATAGACTTACTTAGACACATTTGAATATATACATGCAGTTATTTCTTTGGTAAAAAGAACTTGAGCTTCTGTCCTTAGGGAATATTTATTAGCAATTAATTAATCAGGGTACCTTCTCTGAATTACTGTATTAATTTAAATAAGGTTATGGGCCTCCATGAAAAATTATATTATGCAAAATATTAACTGAGGCAGAATCTATTAAGAAATGGTAAATGTGAAATTAACCCAGTTGTGTAGAATTTATAGAATTGATCTTTTAATATATTGACTATATTAAGTCAGAGAGAAATGTTCATTTAAACACATACCTTCATTTCCCCTATAGTGTAGAATTATTGTATGTAAAGAATTGACTAATATAATTCACAGGTAGTCCAAAATTGTCTTTGGGAAACCCTCTCTAAACTCAACATTCAAAAAACTTAAGATCATGGCATCCAGTCCCATCACTTCATGACAAATAGATGGAGAAAAAATGGAAACAGGGAAAGATTTTATTTTCTTGGGCTCCAAAATCACTGCAGACGGTGACTGAAGCCATGAAATTAAAAGATGCTTGCTCCTTGGAAGAAAAGCTATGACAAGCCTAGACAGAATATTAAAAAGCAGAGACATTACTTTGCCAACATATTCATATAGTCAAAGCTGTTATTTTTCCAGTAGTCATGTATGGATGTGAGAATTAGACCATATAGAAGGCTGAGTGCTAAAGAACTGATGCTTTCAAACTGTGGTGTTGAAGAAGACTCTTAAGAGTCACTTGGACTGCACAGAGATCAAACCAGTCAATCTTAAAGGAAATCGACCCTGAATATTCATTGGAAGGACTGACGCTGAAGCCAAAGCTCCAACACTCTGGCAAGCTGATGAGAAGGGCGGACTCACTGGAAAAGACCCTGAAGCTGAGAAAGATTTAATAAGGCAGGAGGAGAAGGGGACGACAGGGGACGAGATGTTGGTGGCATCACCGACTCAATGGACATGAGTTTGAGTAAGCTCCAGGAGACGGTGAAGGACAGGGAAGCCTGGCGTGCTGCAGTCCATGGGGTAGCAGAGTTGGACACGACTGAGTGACCGAACTGCCTGACGGACTCTAGACAGCTCCCTGAAACTGCTTTGGGGGAGGGTTTTTTAATGTTGTGTGGTGCTCCTTATAAAGAGCACTTTATAAAGAGTTTGGTCATTTATTTGGGGATTTTACTCTCATGGTATGCCACTATACTTCTGAATTCTCCCTTGCCAAGTGATCTGTAGGTCTTTTCCTTTCTGTCAATACTGTGTGTGGACTTACGGTTACTAAAAGAGTGTTTATCCCTTTACTCAGCAAACATTGGTGCTAGGTACTGCTGGATGATTGGGATACTGAGGTGAATGAGGTGCTTTGTCTACCTTTGTGATAATGCTCAAGGGTTTTCCTTTGCGGAGGACCCTACCTCCTGGAATGTCCCCTTCCCCTCCCCTTCCGGTTGTCTTCAGTTTCAGTTTTTCCTCCTTCAAGCTAAAGCTGAACAACCTCAGTAGAGTTCCAAATAGAATGAATTGTATGTTCTTCCCTTAATTATTTTCGCATTTAGTCCCACTCCTAGAAAAATCTAGATATGCTATAGTGTATCTAAATTAATTTTAAGGCATGTGGTAATTTACAAATCTCCCAGAAAAAAGTGCTGACAGAATGCTTTGATTCCATGGTTTTAAAGTACTTACCAGCTTTAGGGATGATATAAAGAAAAAATAGAGGGCTCTTAGAATTGTTTAAATACAGTGTTAAAACTGTATTTAAAAAAACATTTGAAAGAAAAAGACTTTTTATAACATGATTATTGGACACTGTATTTGAAAGCTCCACCCCAGTGTGAACCACTGATTAACGGATAGCCACTCTTAGTATTCAGATATAAATGCTTTGTATGCATATCCTTCCAGACTTTTACCTATGCACACAGATACACCTATCCATCTATAACTGTCTTAAAATAGTTGTGTGTGTGTGTGTGTGTGTGTGTTTTAAACAAGATCTTACAAAACATGTATCTTTGTAATATGTTTCCATGTAAATATGCATGTCATTATGTTGTACTGTATGGTACTGATAGAATTTGAATTGCCAAATGAACAGTGTTGGACAACTAGATTATTTCCAAACTTCTTCATTATAAATGTCTTTGTACGTGTAATATTATTTACTTAGGGTAATTTTTAAAGAGTGGAAGTGGAATATTAAAGTTTATGTATAATTTAGAGACAGTTGATACATATTGCCTAATTGTCCTATAGGAAAACTGGTATCATTTTGCAAGTGTATTAAAATGACAGTTTGTACTATAATTAATACTATATTATCATTTGAAAAAAATTATAACTCTATTAGATTAAAAGAATATATTGTTTTAATAATAATAATAATAAAAATACTATAGTCAGTTCAGTCGCTCAGTCGTGTCCGACTCTTTGCGACCCCATGAATCACAGCATGCCAGGCCTCCCTGTTCATTACCATCTCCCGGAGTTCACTCAGACTCACATCCATCGAGTCAGTGATGCCATCCAGCCATCTCATCCTCGGTCATCCCCTTCTCCTCCCGCCCCCAATCCCTCCCAGCATCAGAGTCTTTTCCAATGAGTCAACTCTTCGCATGAGGTGGCCAAAGTACTGGAGTTTCAGCTTTAGCATCATTCCTTCCAGAGAAATCCCAGGTTTGATCTACTAGTAAGGTGAAACTTTTTTCTCCATAAGGTTATATGTCATTTATATTTTTTTAGTGTTTTTCCTATTCCTGTATTACAGTCTTTGCTTTGATGGGCTTTTCGACTTTTAAAAATTATTTTGATGAAACTGTGTATGTATTCAGTTCAGGTCAGTTGCTCAGTCATGTCTGACTCTTTGCAACCACATGGACTGCACCATGCCAGGCCTCCCTGTCCATCACCAACTCCTGGAGTTTACTCAAACTCATGTCCATTGAGTTGGTGAAGCCATCCACCATCTCATCCTCTGTTGCCCCCTTCTCCTCCTGCCTTCAATGTTTCCCAGCATCAGGGTCTTTTCCAATGAGTCAGCTCTTCGCATCAGGTGGCCAAAGTATTGGAGTTTCAGCTTCAACATCAGTCCTTCCAATGAACATTCAGGACTGATTTCCTCTAGGATGGACTGGTTGGATCCTAGGGACTCTCAAGAGTCTTCTTCAACTCCACAGTTCATTTTTTTTTTTTTTTTTTGGAAGTTTAAAGGTATTTATTTATTTATTTAATATAAATTTATTTATTTTAATTGGAGGTTAATTACTTTAAAATATTGTATTGGTTTTGCCATACATCAACATGAATCCACCACAAGTATACACATGTTCCTCATCCTGAACCCCCCTCCCACCACAGTTCAAAAGCATCAGTTCTTCAGCACTTAGCTTTCTTTATAGTCCCACTCTCACATCCATACATCCATACATGACTACTGGAAAAACCATAGCTTTGACTAGACGGACCTTTGTTGACAAAGTAATTTCTCTGCTTTTTAATAAGCTGTCTAGGTTGGTCATAACTTTTCTTCTAAGGAGTAAGCGTCTTTTGATTTCATGGCTGCAATCACCATCTGCAGTGATTTGGGAGCCCACTGACCTTTTCCAGTCCTGTGGCCACTGCTGAGTTTTCCAAATTTGCTGGCATATTGAGTGCAGCACTTTCACAGCATCATCTTTCAGGATTTGAAATAGCTCAACTGGAATGCCATCTCCTCCACTAGCTTTGTTCGTAGTGATGCTTCCTAAGGTCCACTTGACTTCACATTCCAGGATGTCTGGCTCTAGGTGAGTGATCACACCATCGTGATTATCTGGGTCGTGAAGATCTTTTTTGGTACAGTTCTTCTGTGTATTCTTGCCACCTCTTCTTAATATCTTCTGCTTCTGTTTGGTCCATACCATTTCTGTCCTTTATCAAGCCCATCTTTGCATGAAATGCTCCCTTGGTATCTCTAATTTTCTTGAAGAGATCTCTAGTCTTTCCTATTTTTCTCTGGTCTTTCCTATTTTATTGTTTTCCTCTGTTTCTTTGCATTGATCGCTCAAGAAGGCTTTCTTATCTCTCCTTGCTATTCTTTGGAATTCTGCATTCAAATGCTTATATCTTTCCTTTTCTCCTTTGCTTTTGGCTTCTCTTCTTTTCACAGCTATTTGTAAGGCCTCCCCAGACAGCCATTTTGCTTTTTTGCATTTCTTTTTCTTGGGGATGGTCTTGCTCCCTATTTCCTGCACAGTGTCACGAACCTCCGTCCATAGTTCATCAGGCACTCTGTTTATCAGATCTAGTCCCTGAAATCTATTTCTCACTTCCGCTGTATAATTGTTAAAGATTTGATTGAGGTCATCCTTGAATGTCTAGTAGTTTTCCCTACTTTCTTCAATTTAAGTCTGAGTTTGGCAGTAAGGAGTTCATGATCTGAGCCACAGTCAGCTCCTGGTCTTATTTTTGCTGACTCTATAGAGCTTCTTCCATTTTTGGCTGCAAAGAATATAATCATTCTGATTTCGGTGTTGACCGTCTGGTGATGTAGTGAGGATATCAATTCATTGTGTCACATAGCGAGTATTTGTTCCCTGGGTGTTGCCTGCCTTTGTTTATGGTATTTTTTTCTGTATTCGTGTTTATTAAGTTTAATAAGTGTCATTATTTGTTCTGCTTTTGTTATAGTTTAGACTCTTTTCCAATCCTAAGTTTAAATGAGTATGTACCTATAGATTTAGTATACTTTTTCATTTGTATCATTTAACTTTTATTCAAATGGAAGTGAATGACTGGATATACAACAGGTTTACTTATTTTTGTTCCAGATTGTTGGTTAATAGTTCCAGAGAGAGTTTATTGAATTGCTTTATCGTTTTCTCAGTAACATTAGAAGTCATCTTTATCTATCATATATTGAATTCTTAATTACTCATTTCTGAGCGTTATATTTTTTCTGCTTTTAAACTTTTATTTTGCCGTATTGTCTATTTTGATACCAGTAGCACATTGTTCAAAATACAGTTTTGCGGTGCATTTTAACAAATGTTAGGCTCTGTTTCCTCATTAAACTTCATTTGCTAGTTTTCCTAGCTATTTTCCTTTTCATTTCAAATCAACTTTTAAAGCACTTCTAAAATTCTGGAAAAAACTTGTTAGTATTTTAGTTGGGATCACTTTATATTTAATGGTTACAGTATATACCAGAAGGTAGGGTGGGTGGATAGGATGGACATCTTGATAATTTAATTTGTTTTTAAATGGCTTACTACATCAAGCTATTTAACGACATGTGTGTAAGAGGGCTTCCCTGGTGGCTTAGATGGTAAAGAATCTACCTGCATTGTGGGAGACCCGGGTTTGATCCCTGGGTCAGGAAGATTCCCCTGGAGGAGGGCGTGGCAACCCACTCCAGTATTCTTGCCTGGAGAATCCCATGGACAGAGGAGCCTGGCGGGCTGTAGTCTGTGGGGTTGCAGAGGTACACAGCTGAGTGACTAACACTGCTACTGCTTTCTGTGAAGATCCTTTTTTAGACATTGGAGATACAGGGTTAAGAAGCAAAGAACCTTCATTCTTTTCCCTGACCAACTTCTATAACTTTAGAGGGTGTTTTTAAATAGATATTAGACTGTAGAAGGAGTATAAGATTTTTCAATTTCATATTTCATAAATTTCTCTTCCCTGGAAACAAAGAGAGGATTTTAGAAAAGAGGGGGGCAAGAGATGAAAGAAAACTATTCAGAAACTGTGTAAGTGCTAAAACCAGGACAGAGGTGAAGGGAGGGTGGATCGTAAAGATACTTAGAAGTGAAATTGATAGGACCCTGAATGGATTGGACATGGCAAAAGGATGATGCAGAGGGCAGAGTCTTAGGATGTGGTATTTTGGGTCTGGTTGTTTGGCTAGAGACTGAAGTACAGAAGGAGGCACAGATTTCCTAAGGAAGATGTTAGATGTGATTCTGAGTGCAGCTGTCAGTCAGATATCTGTGTAGAGTTGTTAAGCGAGCAGTTAGATAACTCCTAACTCTGGTTTCCAGGAGAGCATCCTCTGGGCATACAGAGCCCTGGTGGGACCGCCTCGGACAGAGTAGGCATTGAAGCCAGTTTAGAGAAGGTGACCCCCTGGCACACAGGAGGGGCCAGGCTCCCAGAGAGCGCGGGCAAGTTCCTAGTGACAACTAGATAGATGATATTGCAGGAGAAAAGGACTGAGAAAAGACCGCTGAGAGCGCAAGTAAGATAAAATATCGATCTGTATTTTTTGGATTAACCACAAAAAAGATTTTGCCTGTGCTGGGTTGATTTGAGGGGAATGGTGTTGGGGGAGGCCCCTTTGCAGTAGGGATCAAGTATACATTTGAGAGGCTGATTCTATTATTGTCATCATTTTATTATTTCTATCACTGAAGAAATTTTGAAATCCCTTTTAAGGGAAATAAAGAATCTGATTGCTTTGCTCTACTTGTACCTCCAGATCTGTATTTTTAAATAGGAAATATGTATTTAACCACCATTTACTTGAACTAGGTTCTCAGCAGTGTGATAAATTCTGGACTGTTGATATGTGATATTGAAATGATATGCTGCCTGCCATTATGGAGGATTATAACAGTTTCTGTAAGCTCTGCAAGAACAGAACAGTAGAGTTTATCATACAGGGGATGGCAGGGGGCGGGGGGCATCAAGGACCCCTTTGAGTAAGTGAATTTGAGCTGAGGTGGATTTTCCTGGCTGAGTGAAAGGCTCTGAGGTGAGATGAAACTTGTGGCTGATTAAACCAATGAGGTCTGAGATTAAGATAGGAGAAGTAAGCAGAGACTGAGTCTGTCTACTGTCCTAAGTTACTTGTTGTTCAGATGCTCCGTTATGTCCGACACTTTGCGATCCCTTGGACTGCAGCCTGCCAGGCTTCCTTGTCCTTCACTATCTCCTGGAGTTTGCTGAAAAGCATGTCCATTGAGTCGGTGATGCCATCAACCATCTCATCCTCTGTCATCCCCTTTTCATCTGCCTTCAATCTTTCCCAACATCAGGGTCTTTTCCAGTGAGTTGGCTCTACGCATCAGGTAGCCAAAGTATTGGAACTTCAGCTTCACCATCAGTCTTTCCAATGAATATTCAGAATTGATTTCCTTTAGGATTGACTGCTTGGATCTCCTTGCTGTCCAAGGGACTCTGAAGAGTCTTCTCCAACAACACAGTTCAAAAGCATCAATTCTTCAGCACTCAGCCTTCTTTTTTATGGTCCAACTCTCACATCTGTACATGACTACTGGAAAAACCATAGATTTGATTATATGAGCATTTGTCAGCAAAGTGATGTCTCTGCTTTTTAATACGCTGTCTAGGTTTGTCATAGCTTATCTTGCAAGGAGCAAGCGTCTCTTAATTTCATTGCTGCAGTCACCATCTGTAGTGATTTTGGAGCCCAAGAAAATAAAATCTGCCACTGTTTCCATTTATTCCCCATCTACTTGCCATGAAGTGATGGGACCAGATGCCATGATCTTAGTTTTCTGAATGTTGAGTTTTAAGCCAGGTTTTTTCACTTTCATCAAGAGGCTCTTTAGTTCTTCTTTGCTTTCTGCCATAAGGGTGGTGTCATCTGTATATCTGAGGTTATTGGTATTTTCTTCTGGCAATCTTAATTCCAGCTTGTGCTTCATCCAGCTCTGCATTTTGCATGACATGCTTCAGTCCATGGGGTTACAAAGAGTCGAACACAACTGAGCAACTGAACAACAACACTGCATAGAAGTGAAATAAGCAGGGTGACAATATATAGCCTTGACATACCCCATTCCCAGAAAGGAACCAGTTTTTTCATTGTTCCATGTCTGATTCTAACTGTTGCTTCTTGCCCTGCATATGGGTTTCTCAGGAAGCAGGTAAGATGTTCTGGTATTCCCATCTCTTTAAGAATTTTTCAGTTTGATGTGATCCACATGGTCAAAGGCTTTAGTGTAGTCAGTGAAGCTGAAGTAGATGTTTTTCTGGAATTCCCTTGATTTTTCTGTGATCCAACGAATGTTGGCAATTTGATCTCTGGTTCCTCCACCTTTTCGAATTTCACTGTGTCCCTCTGGAAGTTCTTGGTTAATGTATTGTTGAAACCTAGCTTAAAGCCTAGCATTACCTTAGGGCTAGCGTGTGCAATGAGTGCAGTTGTGCACTTTGAACATTCTTTGGTATTGCCCTTTTTGGGGATTGGAGTGAAAATTGACCTTTTCCAGTCCTGTGGCCACTGCTGAGTTTTCCAGATATGCTGGCATTTTGAGTTCAGCATTTTAACAGCATCATCTTTTAGGATTTGAAATAGCTCAGTTGGAATTCCATCCCCTCTACTAGCTTTGTTTATAGTAATGCTTTCTAAGGCCCACTTCACTTTGCATTCCAGGATGTCTGGCTGTAGATGAGCAACAACACCATCATGGTTATCCATGTATTCTTCTGTGTATTCTTGTCACCTCATCTTAATATTTCTGCTTCTGTTAAGTCCATACCATTTCTGTCCTTTATCGTGCCCATCTTTGCATGAAATGGTCTCCTGGTATCCAGTTTTCTTGAAGGAATCTCTAGTCTTGCCCATTCTGTTGTTTTCCTCTATTTCTTGGTATTGTTTACTTAAGTAGACTTTCTTATCTCGCCTTTCCATTTTTGAGAACTCAGCATTCAGATGAGTGTATCTCTCCTTTTCTCCTTTGCCTTTTGCTTCTCTTCTTTCCTAAGCTATTTGTAAGGCCTCCTCAGACAATCATTTTGCCTTGTTGCATTTCTTTTTCTTGGAAATGGTCTTGGTCACCACCTCCTATACAATGTTAGGTTACTTAAAGTATTTTTTACTTTGTCTAAAACTAGTCACTTCATCTGAGGATCAGAATATAAAGTTCTTAAGGGCAGTGATTTTCCTTTGTTTTGATTGACATACTACAAAATAGTATTAGCACTTTATAGATGGCGCAGATATTTTTGAATAAATACTGTTAGATGAATGAATACACTTGTGCTTGACAAGATTATTCTATCTGTTTTATGGTAAACAGATTGCAGTATAGGGGAAGAGTTGTGTTGATTAGCTCCAGTGAAAGCTGGTAGCGCTGGACAGTGGTGGTGGAGGAGAAACACGTCTAGGAGGGAGAATAATTTGATGGTGGTCCCATGGGAGTGAAAGATGATCAGGGTATTTTATATACGAACAACAGAGTGTTGCAGGGGTCCCTCTAAGTCACTGTGACTTACCTGAATTTTTTCCAAATGTTTCTTCCTGCTCTGTTTGGGTTTACTTTTTGACATTGCCATGCACCCTAGATTCCTACTTACTCAAGATTTATCTTACTTTGTTACCAAGCTCTGTGAATTTGACATAGACTTTTAATACAGCACCTCCACAATTTCCCTCATATTCTCCATTCTTGGGCCACTTCTGTGCTGGATGCTGTATCATTTCTTGTCTACGCTGTTGATATCCAGTCCTCTTGCCCTCTTGCCTTTCTTACACTCTTTATTCTCTGCTCCATATATACCCATAATATAGAAATGAATATATCATTCAGTTCCCTAAAAACTCTGTGCTTTCCCATTGCCTATAATGTAAAGTCTACATCAACAGTACTGTTTGGTTGTACATTCAATTAAACTCAACAAATATTCATTTGAGCTCCGACTATTTGCTTGCCTGTGATTTCGTCACACAGGGCTTCCCTGGTAGCTCAGCTGGTAAAGAATCCATCTGCAATGCAGGAGACCCTGGTTTGATTCCTGGGTTGGGAAGATCCCCTGGAGAAGGGATAGGCTATGCACTCCAGTATTCTTGGGGTTCCCTGGTGGCTCAGATGGTAAAGAATCCACTTGCAATGCAGGAGACCTGGGTTGGATCCCTGGGTTGGGAAGATGCCCTGGAGGAGGGCATGGCAACCCACTCCAGTATTCTTGCCCGGAGAGGCCCCGTGGACGGAGGAGCCTGAAGGGCTACAGTCCATAGTGTCACAAAGAGTTGGACACGACTGCGTGACTAAGGACAGCACAGCACGTACTCGGCGCCCCTTCGTAATTTTCTGCCTAGGATTACTAACTCTTACCTGGATAATCATAACTGAGTGCATTGGACATGTCTGCTACCATTTTTCTGTGACCACTCTCGGACCTGGCTTTGTAGCCTTCTTTGTTATTGGCAAATAAGACAAATCTTGATGGAATAAAAATTGTCTGTGCTTTAAGCCTGTTAAAGATTTGGATCGCCACTGAAGGATGTCTGTCACCTTCTGAGATAACCTGCGCTTGGCAGGAGGCTGTTAGCATACATGCTGATGTTCAGGTCACGGGCCCTGGGTGATGCCTTTGTGTTTCTCTGCTCTTCTGATAAGCAGGAGTCACTAGTCTATGTATTCAGGAGTCGCAGTTTTTCCTTGGTGTTTTCATTACACTCATTCAGCAAACATGCAACTGGTTGCTGGTGTCAGGGGTTTCAAACTTCTTCAACTGGAGGTCCCTTTTTTTCCAAAGGAAATCTTAAAATTTATTAAATCTTAAAACAGATTCGTGTGGACCTGTGCTGGTTAGAGTATTACAGTTAATCCCAGGCTGCTTGATACCCGCCTGGTGCCTCTGGGAACTACCTCCAGGAAGTGGTGTTAGACTCTGAAGCAGAATCACTAGAATAACAGTGATAACAGACATGGGAGATATGACACTTCTAAAGGGTTTATACATATAAGTAATGCCTGGAGTCTCCCAGTATCATAAGACCCACATTTCTTTCCACACTTTATGATATTCAGATTGTTTTTTCTAACTAGAACCACCGTTTGGGTACTTACTGATGTTTATAGCACTTTCTCTTGGTGGCCTGCAGGTCATCTGTTTTGAAAAATGAGTGAACGGATGGAGGCTGTCTGGGGCCTGTGCCACTGAAGTGAACACGTGCGTCCAGCACGTCCTGCCTGCTGGCTCTCCCGTGCTCCCCTCTGGGTAGCCGTAAAATGACTGCTCATATCTTTGCCTGTTTTGTCAGAAACCTGCCTAGCTTACGTTCTTTATTCATTCATTCAGCAGCTCTTTACCAAGTGCCTACTGTTCTAGACACTCTTCTGAATTCTGTGGAAGCTGCTGCTGCTGCTGCTGCTGCTAAGTCGCTTCAGTCGTGTCTGACTCTGTGCGACCCCAGAGACGGCAGCCCACCAGGCTCCCCCGCCCCTGGGATTCTGCAGGCAAGAACACTGGAGTGGGGTGCCATTCCTTCTCCAGTGCATGCAAGTGAAAAGTGAAAGGGAAGGCGCTCAGTGGTGTCCGACTCTTAGCGACCCCGTGGGTTCCAGCCCACCAGGCTTCTCCGTCCGTGGGATTCTCCAGGCAAGAGCACTGGAGTGGGGTGCCATCGCCTTCTCCGGCTGTGGAAGCTGGAGCCAACAAAAGCAGTCAGAATGTCTGCGTTTGTGAAGCCGACACTGTGACTAGGGAGGCATTCAGAAACAGGATGAAGTATCGAGTAGGAGCTACTGAAGCACTCGAGAGGAAGGGGAAGGAAATGCACTGTCCCCGTAAGAGATGACCCAGAAATGTTGGTATTTTACTAGAAGTCGTGATTTACCTCATTCTTTTGTCATCTTTCATCTCACCTCCTGCTCTTTTAATGGCTTGATGTCCTGCTTCAGGGAGTCACCCCAGTTTCTGGGCCAGCCGCTGACTCGGTTGCTGACTGCTTGCTCCAGGACTGAACTCGTGGCCTCGTTCTCATTAACCCAGTTATCCCGTTGTTGACTGATTACCTGGACTGAGCGTGACTTCTCCTCCTGCTTCCTCAAAGCTCACTTATGTAGTCACTGGGTTTCAAACATTTTTTTCCTTTTAACTATCAGACAAAATCATATGCTGGAGTTCAACCTATAAATCAAGGAAAGATCTGAATGGGACTGGGAAGTGTTTCGGATGAGACCAAAGGCTCTCCTTCCTTCCCCCAGTCCCCACACTTTGAGGCTGCATGTCACCTCCACGGCCTCCTACCGCAGAACTTTTGTTTCTTAGGGTAGCATTTCAGAGCCGTTTCTCTGAGCCCTGCCTTGTCCTTCTGTGATGACTGTAATACTCTATAACTGAGCTTTCTAATATGGTAGCCATGCCACCACGGCTGTTGAGCACTTGAATGTGACTAGTGTGACTGAGGAATTAAATTTTAAATTTTATTTACTTTTAATTAATTACATTTTCAATGGCCACGTGTGACTCAGTTCAGTTCAGTTCAGTTGCTCAGTCTTGTCCGACTCTTTGTGACCCCATGAATCGCAGCACGCCAGGACTCCCTGTCCATCACCAACTCCTGGAGTTCACTCAAACTCACGTCCATTGAGTCGGTGATGCCATCCAACCATCTCATCCTCTGTCGTCCCCTTCTCCTCCTGCCCTCAGTCTTTCCCAGCATCAGGGTCTTTTCAAATGAGTCAGCCCTTCACATCAGATGGCCAAAGGATTGGAGTTTCAGCTTCAACATAGTCCTTCCAATGAACACCCAGGACTGATCTCCTCTAGGAAGGACTGGTTGGATCTCCTTGCAGTCCAAGGGACTCTCAAGAGTCTTCTCCAACACCACAGTTCAAAGGCATCAATTCTTTGGCTCTCAGCTTTCTTTATAGTGATTAGTACAATAGTTCTCTTGCTTGGAAAATTTCATGAACTGAGGAGCCTGATAGGCTACAGTCCATGGGGTCACAAAGAGTCGGACATGACTGAGCGACTTCACTTTCACTTTCACAGTAGTTTTAGAAGGTGCAGTTCCAGTATAATGCTAACTCTAGATATAATATTTACTGAATGTTTCTTGTATAAAATAGCAAGACACATTCCTGTATAAAAGTCCAGATCTTGTATGAAATAGCTGTAGTTTTAGATGATAGTGAACTCTTGAGAACACCTGGAGTAAGTTCTAGCTTGTAACCTCAAACAGATTATCTACTCTTGTCCTCAATTCCCTTTTAGAAGATGGGCATCTTCGTAGTACCTTTTCTTGGTGAGATTTTAAAATAAGGTTAAAGCATGCAGGGGATTTGATGTAGTGCCTAATTACTTGATTTTAGGTGACTTATCCTAAGGGTTTTTATGGGATTTTTTTCCCTTGTAAAAATAAACCTTTTTATTGCTTAATGCTTAAATAAAAGAAAGATAACAGAAAGAAACTAAAACTAATCTATAATTCTACCATCCATAGACAAGAACAGAAAAACTTAGAAATATGGAAAAAATCGGTTTGAGTTCATAATATATTTTGTCTTTGTTTTGAATATACATGTGTATGATATATGACTATACTGTTACTATTATTGTAAAAAAAAAAGGGAGCTTTTGGAGACGATGTCAGATGTGTATAAATTGCCTTACACATCTCCTTTTCTAATATAAAAGGTTTTAGGAAATATATCGTGATTACTGAAAGACATTTTAAAACTGATAAACTCAGTAATCCAATTCAAAGATTTATCTTTGGTTACTTAATGTTTTCAGAGTGTAGATATTCTTTTTAGGACTTTTTAAGGATGGAAAAAAGGTGTAGAAGACTGTATCTTAAATTTGTCATGTTTCTTGAAAGTTCTAGTGTTTCAAAGTTGTGACTAAAGGCATGCCTTATTCTTACCTGAAAACTGGGTTCCCCTCTTGGTGGGTATCGCAGAAGATACAACCAGGAGAAGGAAGGATTTATTACTTGCAGCAAGTAGGGAGAACACTGGTGATCTTATCCAAAGCAGTGTCTCCTCGAATAGCAAAATTGGGGGAATTTTAAGCTACATACATATTCATGAAGGACTGGAGCAGAGAAGAATTCAACATAAAGGAACTTGCCTGCTCCAGTGGTTAAGAATCCACTTTTCAATGCAGGGGATATGGGTTTGATCCCTGGTTAGGGAGCTGAGATCCCGCATGCTGTGCTGCAACTGCCGAGTCTGCAACTGGAGAGAAGCCTGTGCTCTGCAATGAGGAGCCAGGGTGGGACAACGAAGACCCAGTGCGACCAAATAAGGAAATAAATATTTTTTAAAAACTCAGCATAGACTTGGGGCAGAGGTTGACAGAATCCAAGCTTTAGTTGACTGAAGTCACAAGGGTCGGAAAGGGTCAGAATCGTCTTTCCTTAGGTTCGGGTGCCGTAACGTGTAGCTACCATCCTTACCAGGATGGAAGTCTTAGTTCCCGTGGAATAACTCCGAGATGTGTATCAGATGGTTATGTGTATCCCTTGAGGAACAGCCAGGACTCTGATTTATTGCTGAACTGTTGCTTCTTGCCTGCTTTTCCTCTGTTCTGCATTCCTTTGTTCCCTGAAGATCATTTACTACTGAGACCTGTTCAGGGACAACCATCGTGTCTAGGCATAGATCACAAAAGGGCTTAGGCCTAAAATGGGTTCTCTTATGTCAAAAAGCTACATCTGGTTCATTTCCTCCGAGGACACCCTATCCCATCTGCCTGCATTATGGCCTTATAGCAATATATATTCATTTAAAATATTTATTGAGCACCTTTTATGTGTCAAGCACTGTGCCAAGTACTGGGGCTATAAAAACAAATGATATGTCATCATAATTTCCTTTAAATAAATTACAGTTTGGTGGAAGAGACTGACCTTGGTTTTAAATAAAGTGCAATCAGTGCCATAAGACGATCTAGAGAGTGAAATATGGAAATATAGGGTAGTTTTTGGGACAGCCCAGGATGGGAGAGTTGTGCTGGGGCGTCCCAAGTGACAAAGAGGTAAAGAACTCACTTGCCTGTGCAGGAGATGTAAGAGATGCGGGTTCAATTCCTGGGCCAGGAAGATCCCCTGGCTGAGGGCATGACAACCCACCCCAGCACTCTTGCCTGGAGAATCCCATGGACAGAGAAGCCTGGTGGGCTATAGTCCATGGGGTCACACGGAGTCGGACGCGACTGAAGTGACTTAGCACGCACTAGCTGAGGTGAGACCCAGATGGAGTTTTAAAGGAGTGATGGACTTACGCAGACAGTGGTGGAGTGAAGGGTGTGTCAGGTAAGGGATGCAGTGCAGTGGAACCCTGTGTGACCCAGGGGCTTTCAGAGGCCGTAGTAATTCAGGAAAGAGTTCAGAGGTGGCTGGGGGTACATGGGAGCCAGATAAGTCACAAAGCTCTGTCTTTCTGTGTCCTAATAAGACACAAGGACTTTATGCTTAACATTATAAAAGGTCTTTGGATGTGATTTGGAGAATGGATCAGAGATGAACTGTCAGATCAGAAAGTCCATTCAATGGATTGTCGCTTAGGCAAGGTGAGAGGATAGTTTTATGAGTTTGAATTCAGCCTCTTGAAATGAGTAGCATTCTATATTTGATTCTAGGGCTTGGAAGGGATATTAGGGCTAAAGTTACATGTACAAGTCATGCACATAATGGCTATGCTGTGACTATCACAGCACCGATGAAGTCACTAAGGAAAAGGTATAGAGTGAAAGTTTGAAGAGGAACACTTGGAGAAATAGAGTAGTTATCATAGGGATGTCAAAGAGTGAACTTTTCAAAAGAGACTGAGAAAGAACATGCAGGGAGGCCTGAGAAAAATGAGGAGAATGTTAGAATAATGGAGTCCAGAGGACAGTATGTTTCCTGCAGGAGGAAGTGGTGTACAGCGTCAGCTGATACAAAGATGCCAGATAAATGATACAAGTGTTTCTTGGATTAATAAGAGACAATTTAGAAGTTTCAGTAGGAGGAGAATACATTGATGCTATAGTCCAGGGTTATTTTACTCAGGATTCTTTGGTTGCAAGTAAAAAGTCAGCTGAAATTAAGATTTAGGCAAAGGAGGAACTGGTTAACTAGGATTGTTTGGAAGATCCAAATTATAGGAATTTTAGAGATGCAACTCGAATCCAGTAGAAGGAGCACGTTTTCTATGAGGCACTATCAGGAAAATCTCTTGTCATTTCTTGGCTTCTTCCCGCCTGTTGCCTTCTTTTCCAACACACACCTGCTTTCTGGACATGAAAGGCAGCAGAGTGTGTGATTTTCGCCTCTGGATTGGAGTTACTTTTCTTTCCTGAGATGGCCCATCTCAGACTAAGTGCTGTGCCTGGGCCAGCCGCTGGTATCCGGGGAATGAAGTCATCAAAGAACATGGTGGCTCCCAAGGTATCTATGAGATCAGAGGGCTTGGCAAGTCCCCATGCTGGGAGGGAAACTTTCTAGGCAGAGTCTTAGAGGTGTCTACTCCAAGTACATGTAAGGAGGAAAAGGAAATAAGGAAAGTGAGTGTAGATGACGCTTTCAAGAACCTGAGCTTTGAAAACGAGTGTTTCGATGATAGCTTAAACAGAGAAATTTGGACATTTGTACAGTTATTTTGTAACCAAATCATTGACAGAGATTTAGTAATGAGAATTGAAAATTGTATTTAAAAACAAGAGCTAGATATTCATTTTACTGTTTCTGGAAAAAGATTTCTGTTCAGGCATAGTCCTGTGGACATAGAGGTTTATGTGAACGGAGGAAGTCTGGTGGTCACTTTATTGCTGATACATTTTCTCCAAGTAGCCTTCTTTTTGTTTGAGATTATCGTGAGCCACATGTGGAGAAAGAAATTGGAGAATATTAGTTTTCAAAAGCTCCTTGAGGTCATGTATTCCAAGATGCTTAATTTTCTAAATAAGAAAAGTAAACTCCAAAGAAGTGAAAGAATCACTTTCAGACAGAAGAAAAAGGGGTATTTTCTGCTTTGATTTCTCTTTGATGGGTTAGGAAGTCTTTCTCTGAACCTTTTCTATAGACCTCCCTTCATGACCCATTGTCCATAATTGGAGCACAGCTCTCACCTCTGAAACCTGTTGCTGATAAGGGGAATATGATAACCTGAGTAATATAAAACAAGCAGAATCTGCCCCTAAGAATTGTGTATCTGAACAAAATTAGGGCTCTTCAGCGGAGAAGACCGAGGTAAGGGCTGTTGAGAAGGAACTCAGTACTCTCTGTGACATAAGGTAAGCTAAAGAGGTTATATTTTATTCTGTGGTCAGTGGGACATTCCCAACGGTTTTAAACTAGGTAACAGGCCAGATCAGATTTGAATATCAGAAATAAATATCTTCACATAACACATGGTAAGACATGAGGTAACAGGTCATCCTTACACTTTGTCTGAAACTGCATGAGGTGGGAGCACAGTTGAACTGAATTTTGGATTTTCAGAATCTTTACTTTTTACCTGCATTGCATTTTCTCATGTATTTATATGCTGTTGATGATTCTGTGTTTGTCTTTTGCCATGGAATTAGGGTTGCTGTCTTTAAACTGGCTATAATATAGGCAATGAGTTTGTAAAAGTTATGAGTTAACATTCCTTCTTGTGAAAGCTATGCATGCATGCTAAGTAGCTTCAGTTGCGTCCGACTCTTCGCGACCCTATGGACCAAAGTCCACCAGACTCCTCTGTCCATGGGATTCTCCAGGCTGGCGTGGGTTCCCGTACCCTTCCCTAGGGGATCTTCCCTACCCAGGGATTGACCCTGCCTCTCTTATGTCTCCTGCATCGAAAGGCAAGTTCTTTATCCTTAGCGCACCTGGGTAGTGACGAAAGCCATGGTTGTGTTTATTTTTAAAATGTCTCCCTAAGGAGGCACTTAAATTGCTGTCAGGTTGCTCACTGGTGGTTCAGATGGTAAAGAATCTGTCTGCGATGTAGGAGAACTGGCTTCGATCCCTGGGTGGTGAAGACTCCTTGGAGGAGGAAATGGCACCCCACTCCAGTATTCTTGCCTGGAGAATCCCATGGACGGAGGAGCCTGGCGGGCTACAGTCCATGGGGTCACAGAGTCAGACACGACTGAGCGGCTAACACTTAACTGCTTACTGTCAATATTATCACTGGTTGAGGTGTTTGAGTGTATAATATAGATTCACATATACAGATGTTGCACAGATAGGCTATAATAAATGCTAAAAGAGACGCAGAGGAAGCCTGATACAGTTGGTACGTAGGGCAGCTGGGGAAAGCTTTAAGAGGATGTGGAATCCACAGTGAGCAGTAAATAATCTACAAGATGGGACATGTTCTAGATAAAGGAAACAACAGCTCTATAAAGAAAGGCAGAAAAGTCAAGGAGTAATGTCAAGGTGCCCTATATAGGCAGAGCATACAGCTGGGGAAAGGCATCGGCAATGAAGCCTCTCCATGGATCGTGGAGAGGAAGGCCGAAGAGAAGGAGCCCACACAAGGTGGTGCCTGATACAAGAAGGCGCTGTGGCGGGGTCCTGTCGCCGCAGAGGATCGCATCCCTGTTCTTAAGAGGGGCTGAAAAGGGAAAAGAAAGTGGAAGTGAGAGTTGCTCAGTCATGTCCAACTCTTTGCAACCACTTGGACTATACAGTCCATGGAATTCTTCAGGCCAGGATCCTGGATGGGTAGCCATTTCCTTCTCAAAGGGATCTTCCCGTCCCAGGGGTCAAACCCAAGTCTGCTGCGTTGCAGGTGGATTCTTTACCAGCTGAGCTGCCAGGGAAGAGTAACTCACTCAGGATAACTCCCTTGCCTGAGGGCTCACTGCTAATGGTCAAGAGAGTCCACATTTGCAACCATGTCTGTCTTAACATGGAAGTTCTGTTATCGCTGTTAATAAATATCCTTCCCACTGTATAATTGCATTCGGCTGAAATGTTAGCATTTGACTTTTATTCTTAAGCATTGTTGGTTGAAGGGTTCTGAGCAGGTATGAGTGTTGCCAGAGGTGTTTATCAAGGAAATGAGGTGTTGGTGTTGTAGAGGCTGGAACGACTACCTTTCGAGTCTGCAGACAGTTGCTTGTAACACCTCACACCCAGTCACTGGAATCACTAAGTGACTCCATTGTCAGAACCATATTTGCTATATTTTCCAGAGAAATAAAAATCAAACTCTGTGCCAGTTTTTTCCTCCTGCCTTTCCATTTAATAGTACCTCGGTCTTTGGTTTCACTTGGGCTTAATCCTCTTTGGTGCATGCCTTGTAGCTTTCTTAACTAACATTCAGATAAGACTAACTCTGAACTAACTACTAATTGACCGAAAAGTTCTTCAGTGCATAACACCTGTGAAACAGATATTTCTTCTTTTAGAACTGACATGATGAACTCTGATAGAAAATTTTATACCATTCATTATTACCAATACTGAATTCTTTTACACCAATCATCTCTAGAATGGTATGTAAACAAGGGAAATGTAGAATGCCTGTTCTCATACTTTAAAAACACATCTGGAACTATTTGAACTAACTAAAAGTAAAATAAGTGCCATGGCGGATTATGCCATACCTTTTCACATAAAATAACAACAACAAAAAAGGAAATGGAAAACATACCACTTCTAGAAGGCCCTGACATTGAATTGGGTATTGAAATGCTATCAGTAATATATTTATATATACCACATTTCCTTCCATGCATCAGCCATCTTTGGTACATATGTGTTGGATATTTGCCATGTGAGTTGAAAACTTACCATATAGGGGAGATGTTGTTTAGAAGTGGTGTGAATCATTAAGGTAGATGATTCTTTTTTAAAATACATAATTTACTGATCCGATAACTTTTTTCTTTCTTTCTTTTTGGGTTTATCATTTTGTGTCAATAAATGTCAGCTTTCCCCCACAGCAACTAAAAATAGAAATTACATACAAAAGCAATATAATTTTCATAAACTTAGAAAACTGTGTAAGAAATATTATAGCTTAATACTGGTTTTACTGTATCCTCTAATTAGAAATGGAATGAAATACTTCTATGATTGAATCATAGCTCTTTTACTGTTTGCTATAGAAATTTCAAGAATATATATTTCAGAATGTTTTTTTAAAAAATAATCCAAAGCAAATGCAACAGAACTCAGCATAGTTAAAACACATTTTCTGAGTTTACTTGCATCTCTCTGCTCCAGAGGGTTTTTGTGTGTGTATGTATGGCTTAGGCCTGGCTGGTTATTTCACCATCTATCTCAATTCTGGATTGACTGCAGTGAACAGCACAGAATGAGTTACATATGGTCCCACTTTGTCAAAGTTTGTAGGACCTCTGGGTTGGAACTCCTTTTCATCAGAGTGAAACTAACCATCACAGAAATGTGGCCGATGTCAAAATCCTAAATACACATACACATGTACATACATTCTGGTGAAAGTGTATATATTACTGTTAGAAGTGGTGGGGTTTTGCTCTTCACTGGCTTAGTGCTTATTGCTCCTAAAATGATGACATTTCAGAAATTTAAAAAACAAGGTGGTTCATCTACCTTTTATAATAATTACTGCTGTCATTATGGTTAAATTCTGCATGGGAATCATGTTACATAAGTGGACCAAGACAGGTAGTCAAAAGGTGTTCAGATTAAAATTACGAATGTATCAAAAATTTTTCTAAAACTGGGCAGCAGAAGACAAACGCAAATTTTATCTTAAAAGAGTCTGAAGAGGAAACCCATTGTCAACTTGACAGCTTATTATCCCCTCTTTCCTTAGCGCGGGCTGTTGGAGAAAGAGTGGTAAAAAGTGCGTGCAGGATATATTCTCAAGTTTAGATCTTGCTCAGGAATTGCATCAAGGTGAGGCAGGGCCCGTGTCTGCCAAGGCTCAGCCTTCTGGATGCTGAAGCTGTCCACTGTGACTTCCTCCCCAGGCTCCACCTTTAGGGGTGCTGAAGCTGTCCACTGTAACTTCAGGCTCCTTTCTCTCTGCTTTCTTGATGTGTTCCCTCTTTCTCATCTTCCCTTCTCTCCCTTGCTATGTTTATTTATTTATTTTCTGTTTTTCCCACTTCCCCTCCCCCCCTTTCTCTGTGCAACCACGTGCTTCAAATCTGTGGGTCTGGACTGCCTTCGCTAACAGCTCTGTGTGAGTGTTAGCAGAATGCAAACCAGATGGACCAGCAGTTCCCACTGTTATCTCCCAGCCGACTCTGGCAAGCCTGCCTTTATCCTTCCTTCCTTGGCAAGAGAGAAATATTTGCCTTTATTTAGGGAGACTTGTATTCGCTGCTGTACCTCTTCCCTAAGCTGCAGCATAAGTGGAAAGCTATTTATTCCCTTGTTGCTGAGGTTGGTTGAGGTGAGTAGACTGTGCAATGAATTTAACTATCAAAGAAGTAGTTTTGAGCCTGCCTAACTTCTGCTTTTCTCTAGAATAAGTTATTCACTGGCACTGGTTGTAAAATGCTCTGGAATAGCATATGAGGACAAGTTTTTAATAATAAGATAAAGGTAGAGGTGCTCTCCTTGTGTTTCACTATCATTTCACTCGGAACACTTATTCACTATAGGGATAGTCATTGTTATTCAGCCAGCAGTAGAGATGAAGAAATAGAGATCCTGATACTTACTGTTCACTGATTCATCTTTCAGAATACTCTTTATTAGAATGGTGATTACTTTGATTCTTTTATTACACCTTCCCTTATGTGTTACCTGTGCTATTTCAGCTTTCAAATGTTATGTTCTGTTGCATCCCAAGTCTTACGAAATTGCTTTGAATAAAGGTGAGGTCGATTTGGAATTGTCATAGTAATAATTTGAGCTTTTCATTTTAATAATTGACAAGTAATTTTGAGAGCTTTTCACTATGGTGACCATATTGATGTTTTAAGAAACCCATTCTTAGGAATAGTCTATATTATTTTACTTTTCAAAAAGTCTAAGTGGTAGATGTCTGTGCCTCAGGCTGCAGGAGGCACCTCAGAAATGTTTTTTGGGGGTATGTGTGCATGTGTACACATATTTGGTAGACAATTGCCTCTTAAAAAAAAAAAGCAAATACCCTTTTTTTTTTTTTTTTTTTTACTGGAGATCTGTTTCTCTGAGTAGATTAGATTGAAAAGTTTAAAATTGCAAGAGAAAAATACACTTAGTAGAAAAGTCCTGAAGTGCTTTATTGGGTAGTCAGGGAAATTCTCCCTGTCACATACTCATAAAGAAATATTAGGAGGGCCTTAGTTCTTTTGAGTTCTCAGTTTGCTATTTTTCCATTCTTACTCTGCCAGAGATTGGTGGTTGAAGTATTGGTTACATATTTTTTAAATGGTGGATCATAAACTCATAAATTCTAAGTCAATAATAACTTCATTGTGTGACATTTATGTAGTGGTGATTTTTCAAACAGGGCAGAAAAAAAAAATGAAGTGAGAGGTTATGACCAGGAGACATAGCCTGCTTCATCTATTAGACCAGAAAGCTAAGCATGGAGAGGGGATGGCAAGTATTACAGAAAAAGCTATCGCAGAACGTCAGCGTCTAACAGGATCCCACCTGCATAACAGAGCCTCAGATTTGTGTACTTTCTGAGCTGCCTGAGGGCTTCATTACCGGCCCACTTCCTCATCTATTTTTTACATCTTGCTAATGCTGGCTTCAGCTTCAAGTGAAGTTGTGCTGTTGCATATAACACTACCAAAGGGAGCATCTGCCCAAGCCAGAAATAACAATAGGATGTAAAATTACCCAGTTAGAAATGAGGTCCTGCCATCTGTGCTACACCTTCTTAAGAGAGGTTTGCATGATAAAGTCTTGATTTAAGCCTCGGTAGATAGACCTATTTTATTGATAGAAGATGCTAGGTTTCTTCTGTTACCTTGCTTGTAAAAAAAGATGAGCCCCACTTATAAAACCGAGGTGCTAAAAAAAAAGAAAACCCCGAGGTGCTTAAAGAGTCAAATAACATGATCGTGGTGGCGTCCTCCAGATCGTACTGAGAAGCACTCCACGATGCCAGACTCACCTGTGGATGTGAAGACCCCATCCAGGCTGACTCCTCCCACGATGCCACCTCCCCCAACAACTCAAGGGGCTCCCAGAACGAGTTCGTTTACACCAACGACGTGTAAGTAGACGTTTCTGTGTTTTCTGTTTTCAAGTTCAAATTAATTTTGTTTTCTGCAAATAAAAATCGAGGGACAAGAAGATCCAGCATAATGTCTTATGGATAAATGAAGATCCCATTTTAGCTTGCTCCTTTTGACTTGGAACATGTTAATAGGCTGCAATTATTGCCAGGTTCCTTCTGATCTTCTAATACCATTTCTTCCATTATTTACAAATAATGTTAAAATCTTCATTCTTAAGTTAAAAGGCGGATTGTTTTACGCAACCAAAGCCTGCAGAAACCTTTTTGAAATAAAGGAGCATCTTTCTTGTGTTGAACCTGTCAGACATTTATTAAATGTTTATTCCATTTCAGCTTGGCTCCGGACTTGTGTTCTGAACCAGTGGAGTGTACTGCCTTTTGTGTCAGTCTAGGAAAGGACAGACTATTCTGACAGAATACCAACTTCCCTTTCATGCCTGTATATTTTAGTAGGGATGGGGGATAGTTTTGTTTCCATCGATCTGAAAATCCTGGTTGAAGTATCATAAAAGATTTGTGAAACTCATATTTACAGACCATGTGCCCTGAAATCTATATGTGAATGAAAAATAATAAGCAAAAACAGGTCTGTGGGTGTATAAGGGATCAGCACAAGAGATACCCAGGCTATTTATGAACTATTGCACTGCCATTTAAAAGGCCTTTCCAAACATATAAGGAGCAGGGGGCTCCAACAGTGCCAAGTTGTAACCCTGTCAACTTGTATTTGGTTTGTTTTTACCCAGAATCATAGTGATAGGCCTATGCCTGCTGTGACGGGGCCTAGTGAGATGTCATTTCTTGACAGGTAGCTCTGGTCCTCACTTGGGACAAGACCATTTTATTTTCTTGAAACTTTTAAGAATAAGGTACCTAAAACATCTTCAAAATATCATTGGAGGTCATTTATCAAAATTATATTTCAAAGATAGGTTTGATAAAGATCTACCATGATAAAGTCAATAGTTTCTTTGGCGAGAAATGTGTAAATTTTTCTACCCTAGTTCTTACGGAGTATTTCCTTGATATTCAAGTAAATTTTATCGAGTGAATTCACCGAGTTACCGCCTATCCACGATATTAGTTGGATTGAGATGCCCCTTTTGGTTTCTAGAAATAACTCTTCGATAATTACCATATCCATTTTGGCTTCTTACATAAAATTTGTGTTTTCCTTAAAGAAGTGGTTAAGAAATATGAGGGGGAGAAAATAGCCTTCTAATTGGGTGGTATAAGGTTAAAACTTGAAAGTACTCTTTCTATAAACACAGCTGTCAGTTGTGTGTACAAAACATGATTAAAAATGTCCAGTGATAAATTTAGTCTCCACCAAATGTACACTTTCTCTCGGGGAGCCGTTTAGAAAGGAATAGTTCTGTTACATTGATGTAAGCCTGTGACAAAAAGCTGACATCCAAAATGCTGTTTGTTCTGTGTTTGAAGCGTTTCAGGTGGCTGGCATATGCGTGCTGGGGAGGCAGGGCCGGCCCTGCGCCCCAGCCAGCCCCCACTGATTGCCAGCTTCTGTGCAGACCCTCTTCCTGCAGGGGGAGGGGTCCACCCTGGAGTCAGGGGGCACCCGAGCCCTGGCCATCCCGTGACGTCAGAGCATCTCACCAAACCCCCCGCAGCTTTGAAATGACCCAGAGTCCCCAGATTGGAAGGGAAGGGCCCTGAGCTGTGATTTTCCTGTTGACGTGCTTTGTGCGTTTATCTTTCTGATTCTGCGCCCTTCAACAGTAACCAATGGCACGAGCCATTCGCCCACAGCCTTGAATGGCGCCCCGTCGCCGCCCAGCGGCTTCAGCAACGGGCCTTCCTCGTCTTCCTCCTCGTCTCTGGCGAATCAACAGCTGCCCCCAGCCTGCGGCGCCAGGCAGCTCAGCAAGCTGAAGCGGTTCCTCACTACCTTGCAGCAGTTTGGCAATGACATTTCACCAGAGATAGGAGAGCGAGTCCGCACCCTCGTCCTAGGCCTGGTGGTAAGCCAGCGGCACGCGGCCAACCCGGGGGACGGGCGAGGGTGGGGGAGCCTCCGGGCACAGGCTGCCTTCTTGCAGCCCTTTGGTTTCCACACCGGGTATCGCGTGCAAGTCTAATTCTGTAGGAACAAGGGTTTCAGGGCTGCATTACGTACGTATTGACCCCCAGCGTGATTTCTTTTACCGTTTGGCTGTGGTTATGCAGATTTATCGTTATTTGGCCATAATTGTGTATGTGCATAAAAATTTAATAGGTATATCCTCCTGGCATGGCTAAGGTACTTCGACGATGGCAAAATATTTTTGCTATGTTAGTGGTTGGCTTAAGGTAATTGGGTGCCTATTTTAACTTCATTGCTTTGGAGAATTTTTATTAGCAGCCTAGATGAGCAGGAATTTATAACAAGGAACATGTTATTTCTTTATGTTTTCATTTTTAAGACTAATAACAGTAAATTTTGTGTGTGTGTGTGGGAAAATGCATGTAGCATCACATTTACCATTTTGACACATTTCTGGGTGTGCCGTTCAGTGGCATTAAGGACATCCACGTTGTGGTATAACCATCACTACTATGCATTTCCAGAACTTTCTCATCACCCCAAACTGAAATTGTACATATAAAGCAATAGTACCCTGATTTCTTCATCCCTTAACCCCTTGTAACCATTCTTTAACTTTTGTTGTTGGTGGTGGTGGTATAGATAGAATTACATAAACCATTAGCTTGAGAATAGAAGTGTTGATTTGGGCACGTTATACTACAGTGTGTCCATTGTCACGCTGGAAATTGGAACATATTTCTTTTTCTTGCATTCTAAATCACTTTTGCATGTCCTGTGATTTTCTTTATAAATAAAGAATTTTCATTTAGGATGGTGATTTTATTTATTTTATTACATAGACTTATCATGGGCAAAGCCACACCAGTGTGTTTTACAAAAGAAGTCCTAAAAGTTTGGGTGAGAGTCTAGTGCAATAGATTTGCTTCAGATCATGGTATCTCACATTTGACAGAGATTTTACCATTCAATTTTTAACCCTTACCTCCTTCTCCTTCACACTTTAAAAACAAGCAGCTTTCACATATTTCAGAATCCATCAGCGGCATCTTGTATTGCTCTGTGACAGGAAGGTGATTTTGACATAAGTGTGTCAGCATATGGCACTTACTTTTGACAGTATTTACCTTTTCCTTTTTATTTATTCTTGAGTTTTGCACAAAGTCTTTTTGATACATAAGTAACTTATATCATAGAACCACAAAGTAAATCCAAAAACAGTAATTGTGTTGTGTTTGTTACTAGTTAAAAGAAAAAAAATGTCTTTTTGAAAACTGCTTTTTAAATCTGATAGGTTCTTTAACCATGCTTTCTGTAACTTCAAATATATAAAAATTTGATAGCTTTCAGTAGGTTTCTTCCCACATATTAAGTGGAATGCTTTTGAGGGTTGTACTTAAGATATTGATTTGTCTAAAAACTTTTTGGAGATAAGTTAGGGAAAGACATTAATTAATAATGCTAGGCAGGCAGTGAACATTTGTCAAATGATGAATGAATAGAGAATGAATTTTGCTTTGAGCATTTGACTGAAGGCTTTGACACATCATTTTATTTATATATATTTTACATGTGGGGAAACTGAGGTTTACAGAAGAAAGCTATTCTAGGCCACCCAGTTGGTAGTGACTGACAGCCTGTGATTTGAACTCAGGTAGTAATCATAATGAATCAGATGCTGTTATTTAGATAGAGTTAAGAAAAGTTATAAGAACTGTTTAAACGTGCAAACACAATGGGCATGGGCTTTAGAAAATGGATCCATGGAAACAAAATGAAAGATTAAAAAATGTATTCTCTGATCCTTATTGTTACAGATAGGAAGTTAAGTGTTCATTCATAGTTTCAAGAGAAGATGCTTCAAGTCTGGAGGTATAAAAACCTTAGAACTTGATGCCCCATACTCTATCATAAAAGGAAAAGGAACTTGCCTTGAAAAGTAGGTGGAGCGCTATTCTAAAGTCCTTGAGTCACAAATAGCTAATCTTGTCAGGCGTGAGGATAACTGAGCAGTTGAAAAAGCCGAGACTGAAGTCTACAGTTGTGCTTCTGCCTAGAGACTAAGAAAAATGAACCAGACGGTGGTTAATTCACTCAACAACTTTATAGTAGGTCGGTGGTCTATTAAATAGATGCCATTATCAAGGCATATTACCCATTGTAGGATCCAAACCCTGAAGATGGAGGGTTTGTTTTTGTGGCCTAGGTTAGGAGTGAATTCGGCTCATTATGTGTAGTCCCTTTGGGGCTGAGCAATGCACAGTACCTCCAGGATAAATGCCATACCTTGGATAACTGGGGAGTTTTTTTCACCCTGTGAGACTTAGTAACTCAGAGAAGGCTCAGACCTTTTCTTTGGCCTCATTAATACAGCACACTACCCGTCTTAGCTGTTCATCCTGAGCCAAGATGCTCTGATAAGCAGAGAAAGAATACAAGATGGGAAGACAGGAGGAGAAGGGTATCTCCATCAGCAGGATCAGCCCATGACATGTGGGATGAACTGCGACATTCTAACACTTGCCTTTGGCCTTTATTTGATCTGTTGTGCTTTTAAATACATCCAAATGTGTTTGTTTTCCATAAAGGTAGTAAGTTTCTTCATAATCGCGGGGACTTCTCTGACAATTAAACTATGGTAAGGTGCCGGCACATTATTCTCAAAGTACCAAATGAAATGTGTTTCATTTTCAAGTGCAGTTTTTAGATATAGGTGGTACAGTAACTGATAATATATGATCTTTTTTTTGTTTGTTTTTAATAGAGTCAAGCGGTTTTATAAAGAAGAATTTGCTTTCTGTATGTGTGTCTGCTGGGTTAGCACCATGCTGTAACAATATTAGTAATTGATTACTTTCGGTATTTTTTTACCAAGGGACAAATGTATTTATAGTACATATTTTCTCCCACAGAACTCTACTTTGA
>SJYT01062461.1:160445-214807 GCA_006410635.1 Cephalophus harveyi
AGGTGGCCAAAGTATTGGAGCTTCAGCCTCAGCAACAGTCCTTCCAATGAACATTCAGGACAGATTTTCTTTAGGATTGACTGGTTGGATCTCCTTGCCGTCCAAGGGGCTCTCAGGAAGAGTCTTCTCCAGCCCCACAGTTCAAAAGATCAATTCGCCAGGGCTCTGTTTTCTTTATGATCCAACTCTCACATCCATGCTTGACTACTGGAAAAACCATAGCTTTGACTATACAGAAGTTCGTCAGCAAAGTAATGTCTCTGCTTTTTTATACACTGTCTAGGTTTGTCATAGCTTTTCTTCCAAGGAGTAAGCATCTTTTAATTTCATGGCTGCAGTCACCATCTGCAATGACTTTGGAGCCCAAGAAGATAAAGTCTGTCACTGTTTCCATTGTTTCCCCATCTGTTTGCCATGAAGCGATGGGACTGGCTGCCATGAACTTTGTTTTTTGAATGTTGAGTTTTAAGCCAGCTTTTCCACTCTCCTCTTCCACTTTTATCAAGAGGGTCTTTAGTTCCTCTTTACTTTCTGCCATAAGGATGGTGTCATCTGAGGTTATTGATATTTCTCCCAACAATCTTGATTCCAGCTTGTGCTTCACCTAGCCTGGCATTTCACATAATGTATTCTGCTTATAAGTTAAATAAGCAGGGTGACAATGTGCAGCCTTGATGTATTCCTTTCCCAATTTGGAACCAGTCTGTTCCATGTCCAGTTCTAACTGTTGCTTCTTGACCTGCATACAGGTTTCTCAGGAGGCAGGTCAGGTTGTCTGATATTCCCATCTCTAAGAATTTTCCACAGTTTTGTGATCCACACAGTCAAAGGTTTTAGTATAGTCAATGAAGCAGATGTTTTTCTGGAACTCTCTTGCTTTTGCTATGATCCAAGGATGTTGGCAATTTAATCTCTGGTTCCTCTTCCTTTTCTAAATCCACATGAACATCTGAAAATTCTCAGTTTCATGTACTGTTGAAGCCTGGCTTGGATAATTTTGAGCATTACTTTGCTGGCATGTGAGATGAGTGCAATTGTGCAATAGTTTGAACATTCTTTGATATTGCCTTTCTTTGGGATTGGAATGATAACTGACCTTTTCCTGTCTTGTGACCACTGCTGAGTTTTCCACATTTGCTGGCATATTGAATGCAGCACTGTAATAGCATCATCTTTTAGGATTTGAAATAGCTCAGCTGGAATTCAATCACCTCCTTTAGCTGTGTTCGTAGTGATGCTTCCTAAGGCCCACTTGATATTGCACTCTAGGGTGTCTGGCTCTCAGTGAGTGATCACACCATCATGGTTATCTGGGTTATTAAGATCTTTTTTGCATAGCTCTTCTGTGTATTCTTGCCACTTCTTCTTAATATCTTCTGCTTCTGTTAGGTCCATACCATTTCTGTCCTTTATTGTGCCATCTTTGCATGAAATGTTCCCTTGGTATCTCCGATTTTCCTGAAGAGATCTCTAGTCTTTCCCATTCTATTATTTGCCTCTATTTCTTTGCATTGATAACTTAAAATGGCTTTTTTTTTTTTTAATCTCTCCTTGCTGTTCTTTGGAACTCTGCTTTCAGATGGATATATCTTTCCTTTTCTCCTTTGCCTTTCATTTCTCTTCTTTTCTCAGTTATTTGTAAGACCTCCTCAGACAGCCATTTTGACTTTTTGGATTTCTTTTTCTTTGGAATGGTTTTGATCACTGACTTCTGTACAGTGTCATGAACCTCCCTCCATAGTTCTTCAGGCACTCTGTCTATCAGATCTAATATGGTGAATCTATTTGTCACTTCCACTGTATAATTGTAAGGGATTTGATTTAGGTCATACCTGAATGGTCTAGTGATTTTCCCTACTTTCTTCAGTTTAAATCTGATTTTTGCAGTAAGGAGATCATCATCTGAGCCACAGCCAGCCTCTGGTCTTGTTTTTGCTGATTGTATAGAGCTTCTCCATCTTCAGCTGCAAAGAATATAATCAGTCTGATTTCAATACTGATCATCTATCTTCCTAGTGGGAAACAAGTTGCTCATAGGTGGAGCTGGAATCTGGTATCCTGTAGCACTTACGATGTTTGAATATGAAGCATCTTTTGTTTTTGCTTTTGCTTTTTTATCATCTTTCTTGTTTAGTTTATTTATTTTTAGTTGAGTGGTAATTGCTTTACAATATTGTGTTGGTTTCTGCCATACATCAACATGAATCAGCCATAGGTGTATATACGTAACCCCTGCCTCTTGAAGTTCCCTCCCACCTCCCGCCCTGCTAAGTTTATGAAAGTGAAAGTGAAGTCGCTCAGTCGTGTCTGACTCTTTGTGACCACATGGACTAGCCTATCAGGCTCCTCCATCCGTGGGATTTTCCAGGCAAGAGTGCTGGAGTGGATTGCCATTTCCTTCTCCAGGGATCGAACCCAGGTCTCCCGCATTGCAGGCAGACCGTTTACAGTCTGAGCCACCAGGGAAGCTGAAAGTTTATGAAGGAATCCTAAAGAGGAGCCACTCCCAGTGTTATTAATGGGCTTGAAGGTAGGAGGGGTGAGACCTACCTCAGGCATCTTATCCACCCCAGGCCCAGAGGGAAGCTCATGCTGTAGCCAGTGCTGGAAGTCGTGTCTGGAAACTGCGTGAGTTTGGCGGCATTGCCTTTAGTTGAGTTGTGTGGTCCGGTCTGCTAGTGTTTGCAAAGTGGAGTAGGTCCCCTGATTAGAAGGAGCCTCTGGGCACCCTCTCATTCCTGTTCTGCCCTTACAGGCCAACTTGCCCCTTCTGCAGCGTGAGCTCCTCCACTGCGCGAGATTGGCCAAACAGAACCCTGCCCAGTACCTCGCCCAGCATGAACAGCTGCTTCTGGATGCCAGCACCACCTCACCTGTTGACTCCTCAGAGCTGCTTCTCGATGTGAACGAAAACGGGAAGAGGCGAACTCCAGACAGGTGAGAGCGGGGAGGACCCCAGACCGGCCGCGTGAGACCATGTTTCATGTAGTGTTTCAACTGCTGACTGACACTTCTTGCAAAATAATAAACTAGAGGGGCCGCAGGGAATCTTGCTCTGGCCTGGGGTGTTGGAGAATGATGAGTCTCTGGCCTGTGCAGGTTAAGCTTTGTTACTTGTAATTTTTTTTTTTTTTTTAATTTAATTGACCTGCAGCACTATGACAGTTGCAGGAGTACAATCCAGTGACTTGATTTTTCTGTGCATCACAAATCATCACCACTCTTGCTTGAAATGTTAAAGTAAAAGGTAAAGATGAATGACACGCAAACATGCCAAGTGCCACTGATGTTTATTAGACACACAATCAGTGCAGGCGTTCCGCATTTTATTGCACTTTATTGTGGTTCACAGACACTGCTTTCCTTCCTTCCTCCCTTCCTTCTCCCCTTTCTCCCTTCTTCCCTTCCCTCTTAAATTGAAGGTTTGTGGCAACCCTGCATGGAACTAGTCACTTGTCACCATTTTTCTAAAAGCATTGGCTTATTTGGTGTCTCTGTGTTACGTTTCAGTAATTCTCACAATATTTCAAACTTTTTCATTATTATATTTGTTACGGTTATCTGTGGTCGGTCATCTTTAATGTTAACCACTGTAATTGTTTTGGTGTTTTTCAGAAATAAATTGTTTTTTAATTAAGGTATATACTCTTTATACATAGTACTACTGCACGCTTAAGAGACTATAGTATAGTGTAAACAGAACTTTTATGAGCACTAGGAAGGAAAAAAAAATTTTATGTGACTGGCTTTAGTTGTTTTGTATGGTGATCTGCAATTGAACATATAGCGTCTCCAAGGTATGCCTATATGAAACTTCTCATTTACTATATTACTCATCCAAAGCACATATTTTATTATTCCAATAATTTATTATTCCAAGTTTTCTCAGAACATGATGGTTTTGAAATCTAGCTGTTTAATTTGGATTTCGTATGAACTAAGAGAAAACTTTAGTGAAGCTAGTTGAACTGAGTGAATATACGAGTTAAGTAATAGAACTAACAGGTGGCGTTTTTTTCTGATAAATTTTGTCTACCAGTCAATATTCATTCTCCCAGATACTCTGTTCTCATAACTGAGAATTCTAGGAAATGTGAAAGAAAGCCCCTTCTCCATGAAACCTTACAAATTAGTTGTTGGATAAGGCATATACATGAAACTTCCAATGTACCTTATTAAAATGAGTTTCCTGAATACCTGAGCTTCATTTATAAATATTTTCTAATACAGAAATATGAAGTCTTATTAGCATCTTACATTTGTAAAATATGGAGAAGCTTAAGATGAAACTGTATTCAGAAACATGCTTGTCACATGCTTTGTTTCCTTCCTCTGTTCATCCATTCACTCTTTCTGCATTTTATCAGGCAAGAGCAGACCGGCCTTTGAAAGGTTAACACTCTGGCGCAGATTCATAGGAGCTTACGCGCCTTCTATCTGTGACCGACTTAGCTACCCTTAAATGTATTAGCTGCTTTGCAAATCAGAATGTTATTAAAAGCCAGCCAGTTTACATATAGTTATTACATAATCCTCTGTTAAGCAGTTTTTATGCTACAGTCTCTGGAATTTTTCTCCTCATGACATGGGACCTCTTAACAGTTTAAAATCCTAAAGCAAAGGGTTAAATGTTAGTTTACTTCTGACATCCTATAGACCCAACCTCCTTCCATGACCTACCAACAGTGCTACTTTCTTATTTTTGCAAGCTGTATTTTCATAGTCATATTTAAGCGTTTGGTACTTTAGCTTTAAAGGCAGTGCTTAATCCAGGTGTCTGAGTGACATGTCCACGTGATGCTGAAAACCAGGAGGCAGCCCAAGGATAGATGATTCACATTTGTATTCCTGTCTGGTCCTAACCTTTTACCCCAAAGGGAATCAGCCCTGTGTGCTGGTACAGAGATGCTTTAGCTCCATTTTCCCAGGACAGTGTGGTAAAGGAAGTTAGGGAAAGACTAGAAGGAGACTTGGGAAGGAGGACATTTATTTGGGTGGAGGAAGGAATAACAGAGAAAGATGTAGATGACTGTGATAAATGTAAAGATAATCCTATAACCTACATTAGACATGGACACAATCTATTCTAGAAACTTTAAATGCTAAGTAACTGTTCAGTTCAGTCGCTCAGTTGTGTCCGACTCTTTGCGACCCCATGAATCGCAGCATACCTGGCCTCCCTGTTCACCACCATCTCCCGGAGTTCACTCAGACTCACGTCCATCGAGTCCGTGATGCCATCCAGCCATCTCATCCTCTGTCGGCCCCTTCTGCTCCTGCCCCCAATCCCGTCCAGCATCAGAGTCTTTTCCAATGAGTCAACTCTTCGCACGAGGTGGCCAAAGTCCTGGAGTTTCAGCTTTAGCATCATTCCTTCCAAAGAAATCCCAGGGCTGATCTCCTTCAGAATGGACTGGTTGTCAGGCAGAATAAAAACTTGTTTTATCCACTTCTCTATATTTTCAGCCCTCTGTCCACTGTTTCTGTCCTGGTGTTTCATATGTGAATATCCTGTAACTTTAGACCTTTCTTGAACTGTATTGAGGTAAGCTTGCCAATGTGCTAACATCGATGTGGAAACTTTGTATGAATTCCACAGAAAATCGGCATTTTTGTTGCGAAGATCTGTAACTGTGTATGCATGCGTGTTTGTGTTCAGTCAGATAGAACTTTCTTAAAAGCCCTTTAGTCTTGTTCCCCTGTGGTTATTCATAGACAGTTGCTGGAGTCAGAATTCACACAGTTGCTCTTTGGCTGGAACATTCTTTTTGAAGTGGAACCCTAAAGTGTGTGTTATAATGGAAAGATGGCAAATGGATTTCCTTAGAGTTAGGAGGAAGGGTAATGAGAATATGTTGTGTAAATACATTTGTATCTTGTGGGAATTTCATCAGAGCCAAGAAAATATGGGCCTCTGCAGTATTTCTTTGCATATATTTTCTGCATCTTGTTTGCACATGCACTTTCCTCTTCTCTGGTTATTTATCTGTATATCCAGATCTACTATATGAAATTTTATAGAGTATGGAGCTGTCTGACAGCAGAGCTTTTTTTGTTTTACTGAATGTTTTGTTGGTGCATATGGTCTGACATGGATGAGCAGCCACGGTGAGATTTTGGAGTCTATTAAACTGGCTCATTAAAAAGATCAATCTGTTTCTGTAATAACACTGGGAACCATCAGTCACTAAAAGAGGGAAAAACTGACACCTGAGGAGAAAACACATTTTGGTAATTTGTTCATGACATGTCATGAACAAAAGAGCACTCTATATTTTGTTTACAACTTTGGGGGTTTAAATTCTGTGACGATTGCTGATTTAATCTACTGAACAGTCCTCACGTATTTCAGGGATGGATTTTGGCAAATGTAACTTCTCATCCTTAAATATGATTGTCACTGGTTATATTTTTTCTTTTTTTAAGCATTCCTGTTATTTACAGAGAAATGAATACTCCGGGGAAGTCTCTGAAAGCTTTTTTTTTTTTTTTTCTGTACAAAAAAGTAAAATTTATTCTACTTCTTAAAAATACTTCTAGGGTGAGTCCCTGAACAACTATACTAGATTTGTAGGTCTGTGGTAGAATAACTTAGAACCCAAATGAGAAAGAAGACAATTCATTTTAAAATCATGCTATTTTTTTTTTTTTCTAAATTATCAGGGAAAGCTAATAGAAAGTTCTGATTTCCATTCTTTGTATATATGAGTTTGTTCATCTTGCCATTCAGTGATGGCAAAAGCTGAGGAAGGGAATGTTGTTGTTTAGTCACTGAATTATGTCTGACTCTTTTGTCGTCCCCCAGACTGTAGCCCGCCAGGCTCCTCTGTCCATGGGATTTCCCAGTCAAGAATACTGGAGCAGGTTGCCATTTCCTTCACCAGAGCATCTTCTTGACCCAGGGATCAAACCCACATCTCCTGCTTTGGTAGGCAGGTTCTTTACCACTGAGCCACCAGCGAACCCTGAGAAAGGGCATACAAACTGTTTTCGGAGCTGGTTAAACGAAGTAACCAGTTTCAAACAGAGACTGGAATTTAAGAGCCTTCTTTAAAACTGCATACCAATGGTCTTGAGGACACAGTTTCAAGTAGGATGAGGAGGGAAAGAGCAGTTAGACAAAGGCTGCCTTTTTTTGAGACTACAGAACAGAGAAAAATCACTGCATTTAAAAAGATAATTTTTGTGTGTTAGTTATCATTTGATGTCTTTTTCTCACAGCTTTACTGTTGCAACATTTTGTCTTTAAAGTTGTGCTCTCACCTGTTATGGCGATTTTCTGATGCAGAAACTTGCTGGCTTAAGAAATCAAATCGAGTGATCATTGATCTTACATGGATAACATTGTCTCCACTACGTTCTTCCCCCTTTCAAGTGATTGACTTTAATTCTTAATCCCCTTTATCGAGCTATCTATGTATTTTTTATTATCATTTTAATGTAATTATGCTTTAAGTTACTCTCAGTTGAACACATCTTGATTTTATTTTGAAGGCCTCATGGTTGCATGAATGTGTATTTCCTCCAACCCCAATTATTAAACATTATTTTTTTTTTAAGATTTTTTTGGGCTTTAGAAGTGTATAATTTGTCAGCTGGGAGAGATCTTATGGATTTACCAGGCCAGTCTTTTATCTTGAGGAAACTAAGACCCAAAAAACTTGCTTAAAGTTACAGGACTTCTTCATGGAGAAATCAGCATCTTTATCAATACATACCTGAAATCTTCCAGTTGCACAAAATATGTTTTAATTTGGAGAATGTGAATAAGGAAAGTTCAACAAAGAATTATATCTTTTTTTCTCCTTACTTTCCCTCATTTATTTCTTCTCTATAATTGCTCATGTGGGCAAATGCAACAGTTGAATGTACTGAGGTTTTATAAATATTTGTAAGGATAGAGGATCCACAGTCAGCCTGGTTTCCTGCCTTACTGAGTAAATTAGAAAGCACTGAATGTTTGAGGGTCGTAAGGCAGTCGTTTTGAAACCGTGTTGTTGAATATATGAGATTTGTCAGCAAGGTGCACACCAGCTGAACCTGTTAGGTCCATTTTTTCCTTTACTGCAAAATGAATGAGATGTCAATATTTTTGTCGAATTGACTCTGCAAATAAGAATTAAATATTTATTATCTAGCGTGTTCAGTTTTCTATGAAAAATGTGAGGAATTTATATCACACATTCTGGTTTTGTGTTGCATTTTTTATGCATTCATCAGTTTCCAGAAGAGAGTCATCATTCCTGTAGCAATGACTTTTTTTTTTTTTTTTCTTTATAATAATCACATCAGTTGTGGAGGCTTCTAGTGAAATAGTGTTTACATGATAAGGAAGATTACATGGCTGTCGAGAACATTTTGGTCTCCCTGTTCTAGCCTCAGTGTTGACTTTGCATAGGTTTAGCCTGGCTGGATAATATATCTGAGCTCACATGGCTTGTAAGAGGCATGGATGGGATTCTAGCTCCTAGGTTCTCTAACTTTAATTCCCCATGCTCTTATAACTATGTAATACCATAGCCTCTGAACACCTCAGCTTGAAAAGCAAGCGCTTGGTTCAGTTGTTGAATGCCAGGTACATGTTAGACTCTTTATGTAGATTCTCTCATACAGTCCTCTCAGTAGCTGTGAAATACCCGTCTAGTGACACATGTAGAGATTAAGCCTCGTGAGTTCATAGGGCCTGCAAATAGCAAAGGCAAAATTTGAAAGCAACTCCATAGCCCCTGCTCTTTCAAATGTACGCTCTGGAGTGGCTTTGTCTGCTTCTGATCTCCCATACCACTTTTTACTCTTTTTAATGGTACCTGCCGAGTTCAGGTCCTATGTAACAGAAGTGGAGCCTTGTATCTCTTATTAAACTGTGTTTATGGTAGAAGTTTGGCTTCCCTGGTGCTTCAGATGGCACAGAATCCATCTGCAAAACAGGAGACCCAGGTTCCGTCCCTGGGTCAGAGAGATCCCCTGGAGAAGGGAATGGCAACCCACTCCAGTATTCCTGCCTGGAGAATCCCATGGACAGAGGAGGGTGGGGAGCTACAGTCCAGAGCGTTGCGAAGAGTCAGACACGACTGAAGTGACTTAGCATGCTCACACATGGCAAAGACTTTCTTGCTGGCACACTTTGAAAAGGAATTTAAGCCTACTGCTGAACCATAATCGGTGTTGGGAATCATGTCTTGCTTATTTTGGTATGTCCAGTTAAGGTCCAGATAATGCATGTCACACATGCCAGCTGTATAAGACAAAGCAAAGCCAAACACCACAAACAAAAAACAACAAAACACTAGCTCAACAAATAATCAAAATTAAACTGAATACAGCCATTTTTAGTAGTGTAGCAAATGGTCTCTCCCCCAAGAGCCTTTTTTGCTTTCTTGTTTACTTTCTGTCATTTTAAAAGATGCATCTCTGAAACACCCACATCCGTGAAAACAGCTCAGGAACAAAGGGCCGCGATTGATTCACTAACAAAAAACTAGAGGCCTCCAATTGGGATATATAGATGACAGATTAGAATAGGAAAGCATAGTTCCAGATAGCGGGAGCAGTAGCAGCTGACTACTTCAACAGTGGCCAAAAATGAGCAAAGATGAGGGGACAGACACTCCCAGGCAGGTTGGCCAGCAGATGGAGAGCTCCAGGGACTTGTGTCCAAAGCTTTCCCCCTTCTCCTTCGGGGAGAGAAAGCTCTGGGAACCTGTATATTGTAATCCTTAAAGTTCCAGTTATGGTGCTTTTGTCCAGACTGGCCAGCATCCACCTGCATCCATCTCATTTACTCCAGAAGCTGTCAGCCCTCATCTCAGGAAGTAATCTCCCGGGTGGTGGTTTAGCAGTAGCGAGCTGGAAGGCACTTCTCTCTGTGTGGCCCAGTAGAGATGGTCCTGAGTCACTCGGCGCTGCTTTTCACCATCCAAACATCCCACTTCCTGCAGGGTGATATTTCTACAAACACAGAAATCCCCACAGGTTGTCCTGGAGAATCAGGTTTGATTTTCTTTCTAAGGTAGCAGGGGAATCTGTAATGTATTTTGCTTCAGATGCATTCTTCAACACCACTAGAAGGTGGTTATGTAAAATTCTTATCTGAACTCACCTGTTTCCCGAAGAGACTGTTTACTGAGTTGGGTTTTGAAAATACGATGCCATACGTGACTCTTCTCCCCCTGCCCTTTAATTCTAATGTCTAGTCCTTCTGTGGAAACCCTAACAAACTGCATTTATTAGAAAAGGAAAGGGACGTTTGTTTAAGATTAAGTCATTTATGTCTTTGAGCTTTTCTTCAACAGAATTGTCACCTCCTGAGATTTAGGCATAGACTGCTTTCTAAAATACGAAAGTAAAGTTTAAAAAAAAAAAAACTCAGGCAGTATCTTGGAGAAGGCAATGGCACCCCACTCCAGTATTCTTGCCTGGCAAATCCCATGGACGGAGGAGCCTGGTGGGCTGCAGTCCATGGGATCGCTGAGAGTTGGAACGACTCAGTGACTTCACTTTCACTTTTCAGTTTCATGCATTGGAGAAGGAAATGGCAACCCACTCCAGTGTTCTTGCCTGGAGAATCCCAGGGACAGCGGAGCCTGGTGGGCTGCCGTCTCTGGGGTTGCACAGAGTCGGACACGACGGAAGCGACTCAGCAGCAGCAGGCAGTATCTGAGCCCTGCCTCTGACTGAGATGCCTGCAGAGACAGTGGTGTGATGGAGCTAAGATGAAGTGTCCTCGGTGGGGCAGAAGGGCCTGTGACGAAGAGACTAGCAGCAGGACTTGATTTGGAGCAGGAGGTTAGAGAATATAACTCTACAGAGTTATAGAGTGACTTCCAGCTTCTATTTTGGTGGCTAAGTAGAAGGTGGCATAATTGACCGGTGTTGGAAGTATCAGAGAAAGACAAGGTCGATTTAGACATGTGCTGTTTGAAATACCTGTGGTCAAAGGGAGGAGTCAGTACCTAAGGCAGGTGTTTATCTGTAACAGGACTGACTTTTTAAGTTTCTTCCTTGCCATTCCTAGCTTTATTACATTGTACCAATTTGCCTTTCCCTAGAATAATCTTTATAGTGCTGTTTTCCCCATTTACAAAACATTTTAATCTCAGAAAAAACTGTTGTGTTCCTGTCATGCAGGAGATTGCTTGGTCCTCTTATTCTGATTATTGCCATGATCTGAATAATATTTTTTCTTCATTCTTCCTCATTTCCATGTTACTAAGAGATCATCAGTGCATACTAGCCAATTATGACATTTAAAGTATTTTATATGGAGGAAAGTTTTTTTAAAAAGCTTTTCTTTCTCAAATAAATCAGTTTACAGCCTCTCTGTCGAGGAGCTGAGAAAACAGCCTGAAGTGGGATAAGGTGTCAATTAAGTTGTCTCTTAAGTGTTTTTTTTGTTTGTTTGTTTGTTTTAAACATGTTTTATTTCCTGTTAGTTTCATTTTACTGAACAAGAAACTCAAGCCAGAAAGTTAACTTTCCCAAGTTATCTCAAGGTCACACAGCTGAGTCCTGAAGAGTCCTCTGACAACCACAGACCCTGAGAGAAAAGTGATTGGGATCTAAATGTTGAAGGAGGTATATTCAGAAAACTTTCTTCTGAAAAGGAGATAGAAAGTAAAAAGCAAACCAAAAAAACCACTTCCAGAAACCCATGAGATGTGACAGACTTCCTACTAGAATTTGAGTCATTTTGAGAGTATGTTGGTATGGGACAATGGATATTTGTTAATTTTGCCTAACACATTTTGAGAAGGTAACAAATAAACATACAAATTTAGAATTTGTCCCCAAGCAATGACATGTTGGTAGTTGTAAGCATTTCTAAGAAGCAGACAAACAAATAGCAATTAAGTTGTTTTGGTTAGCTTATATGGACATAACATCCTTTAAGTGGAGTTGGCATTATAAGTAGCCATGAGTGATTGGAGGAAGTACCAGGGAGGCTTTTCATACCTTTATTTCTATGGGCTGTTTGAATGTGTGAATGCTTTTCTGCTAAAATATTACCCTCCCTTTGTGAAGCGATGAGCTTTAATGTTTGAATTGTTACAAGAGTTATGAGACCCAGACTAGCGACTATCCCTGCAGGGGTATGACAGAAATGACAGGACGGACCCAGGAGCTAGCTCTGCCTCTTAGGACCTTACTGTCCCTGTTCTGGGAGGAAAGAAAGCTTCAGTGCGGGCTCACTGACGTAATAACACTGATCAGAGGGCTGACCTGTCGGCAAAGTTAAGTAACACATCCAGCTACTTTGAAACTCATACGACTTCTTCCATTGATGTATGTTTTTATTATCTTTGAACAAGGAGACACGAAACCAGTGAGCTGAGTTGGTTTTGACACAATTGGGTATTTAGAAATGATTTTATGTTTATATATGTAGGCTGCTAAAAGGTATTTAGAGGATATTTTCTATTTCTGCTTAAAAAATCAGCTATAAATAATATACTGTTCAAAGGAAAGCACAAAGAAGTTCTCTGTTGGTTCAAATGGTTGACTTAGCCATAATTTGGCTAGTCAAACTTTGTGTGTTTCAATCTACATAACCATGACATTCTAAAAAATTATTCATTTATTTAAATAGAGGTATTGCTAAGTCACTTCATTCGTGTCCGACTCCCTGTGACCCCATAGACGGCAGCCCACCAGGCTCCACCATCCCTGGGATTCTTCAGGCAAGAACACTGGAGTGGGTTGACGTTTTCTTCTCCAGTGCATGAAAGCGAAAAGTGAAAGTGAAGTCACTCAATCGTGTCCAACTCCTAGCGACCCCATGGACTGCAGCCTACCAGGCTCCTCTGTCCATGGGATTTTCCAGGCAAGAGTACTGGAGTGGGTTGCCATTGCCTTCTCCGAGATAGAGGTATAGTTGATGTGAAAACTTATAAAGTTTCAGGTATACAACATAGCGATTTATAATTTTTAAAGGCTATACTCCACTTACATAGTTATTATACAGTATTGGCTGTATTTCCTGTGCTGTGCCAATGGCATTTAGAAATAAACATAGAATAATTGAATTGCAGAGTTTTCAAACTAGAAAGGACCTCAGAAATCATCCTAGTCCAGTGGTTTTCAAACTTGATTTCAGCAGCTGACTTTTTCCTTCAAAAATGAAACTGTTAAAATAGATTAAAATGATAAGTGGGTTCCTCTGGTCCTTTAAATCTTGATTGTTGGGGTAGAAGCTCTTTATTGCCAGCAGAATCCCTAAGCATTTCAGGTGACACAGTTTGAAAACCACTGATCTAGTCCAACCCTTTCATTTTACAGATGAGCAAACTGAGGTCCAGAGAGGTTAAGTGGCTTGCCCAAGGTCACACAGCTAGTCGTGGAAGAGCCAGGACTAAATCTCAGGTCTCTTGATTCCCAGTCCAGTGCTCTTTCCACTACACCACACTGCCAGTAAGGTAGGTGCTGTGTTGACATTATGTTCATAGCTACTAATAGTCTTCAGTATTTTCTGATTTATGCTGGAAATAGTTATGCATTGACTGTTGAAATATATTATTCAGAAATGTGTAGGATATGGAAATACAGATGAGAATCCCGTAATTATCCTCTTAGATAAATCTAGAATGCTTCTGTTCACTTTTAAAAATTATTTTAAGCAATATGTTTAGATAATGTTTGCGACCCTTTAGTCTGGTCAATTATCAGCATGCATGGAGTCAGGATATTTGAGGGTCAACCCTTTGACAGAAGCAGCATTGAGACTTCTGTTTGATACCCCGTGAGAACCGTGCCCTGCTGGCATTTCCAACCTTGGATAGTCTCCTGGTTGCAGAACATCTTCCTCCAGCACGGGCTGGGCATGTATTCATTTCCCATTGAAGTCTGCAGTTTCCCCCAGTTCTCAATGTGCCTGCACCTTCTACCTGTAACTCCTTTGTCATTCTTCATCTGGTGTGTGTAAGTTGTCACTGGGGCTCTACCCTAAAAAAAAAAAAAAAACTCAGGCAGTATCTTGGAGAAGGCAATGGCACCCCACTCCAGTATTCTTGCCTGGCAAATCCCATGGACGGAGGAGCCTGGTGGGCTGCAGTCCATGGGATCACTGAGAGTTGGAACGACTCAGTGACTTCACTTTCACTTTTCAGTTTCATGCATTGGAGAAGGAAATGGCAACCCACTCCAGTGTTCTTGCCTGGAGAATCCCAGGGACAGCGGAGCCTGGTGGGCTGCCGTCTCTGGGGTTGCACAGAGTCGGACACGACGGAAGCGACTCAGCAGCAGCAGGCAGTATCTGAGCCCTGCCTCTGACTGAGATGCCTGCAGAGACAGTGGTGTGATGGAGCTAAGATGAAGTGTCCTCGGTGGGGCAGAAGGGCCTGTGACGAAGAGACTAGCAGCAGGACTTGATTTGGAGCAGGAGGTTAGAGAATATAACTCTACAGTTATAGAGTGACTTCCAGCTTCTATTTTGGTGGCTAAGTAGAAGGTGGCATAATTGACCGGTGTTGGAAGTATCAGAGAAAGACAAGGTCGATTTAGACATGTGCTGTTTGAAATACCTGTGGTCAAAGGGAGGAGTCAGTACCTAAGGCAGGTGTTTATCTGTAACAGGACTGACTTTTTAAGTTTCTTCCTTGCCATTCCTAGCTTTATTACATTGTACCAATTTGCCTTTCCCTAGAATAATCTTTATAGTGCTGTTTTCCCCATTTACAAAACATTTTAATCTCAGAAAAAACTGTTGTGTTCCTGTCATGCAGGAGATTGCTTGGTCCTCTTATTCTGATTATTGCCATGATCTGAATAATATTTTTTCTTCATTCTTCCTCATTTCCATGTTACTAAGAGATCATCAGTGCATACTAGCCAATTATGACATTTAAAGTATTTTATATGGAGGAAAGTTTTTTTAAAAAGCTTTTCTTTCTCAAATAAATCAGTTTACAGCCTCTCTGTCGAGGAGCTGAGAAAACAGCCTGAAGTGGGATAAGGTGTCAATTAAGTTGTCTCTTAAGTGTTTTTTTTTGTTTGTTTGTTTGTTTTAAACATGTTTTATTTCCTGTTAGTTTCATTTTACTGAACAAGAAACTCAAGCCAGAAAGTTAACTTTCCCAAGTTATCTCAAGGTCACACAGCTGAGTCCTGAAGAGTCCTCTGACAACCACAGACCCTGAGAGAAAAGTGATTGGGATCTAAATGTTGAAGGAGGTATATTCAGAAAACTTTCTTCTGAAAAGGAGATAGAAAGTAAAAAGCAAACCAAAAAAACCACTTCCAGAAACCCATGAGATGTGACAGACTTCCTACTAGAATTTGAGTCATTTTGAGAGTATGTTGGTATGGGACAATGGATATTTGTTAATTTTGCCTAACACATTTTGAGAAGGTAACAAATAAACATACAAATTTAGAATTTGTCCCCAAGCAATGACATGTTGGTAGTTGTAAGCATTTCTAAGAAGCAGACAAACAAATAGCAATTAAGTTGTTTTGGTTAGCTTATATGGACATAACATCCTTTAAGTGGAGTTGGCATTATAAGTAGCCATGAGTGATTGGAGGAAGTACCAGGGAGGCTTTTCATACCTTTATTTCTATGGGCTGTTTGAATGTGTGAATGCTTTTCTGCTAAAATATTACCCTCCCTTTGTGAAGCGATGAGCTTTAATGTTTGAATTGTTACAAGAGTTATGAGACCCAGACTAGCGACTATCCCTGCAGGGGTATGACAGAAATGACAGGACGGACCCAGGAGCTAGCTCTGCCTCTTAGGACCTTACTGTCCCTGTTCTGGGAGGAAAGAAAGCTTCAGTGCGGGCTCACTGACGTAATAACACTGATCAGAGGGCTGACCTGTCGGCAAAGTTAAGTAACACATCCAGCTACTTTGAAACTCATACGACTTCTTCCATTGATGTATGTTTTTATTATCTTTGAACAAGGAGACACGAAACCAGTGAGCTGAGTTGGTTTTGACACAATTGGGTATTTAGAAATGATTTTATGTTTATATATGTAGGCTGCTAAAAGGTATTTAGAGGATATTTTCTATTTCTGCTTAAAAAATCAGCTATAAATAATATACTGTTCAAAGGAAAGCACAAAGAAGTTCTCTGTTGGTTCAAATGGTTGACTTAGCCATAATTTGGCTAGTCAAACTTTGTGTGTTTCAATCTACATAACCATGACATTCTAAAAAATTATTCATTTATTTAAATAGAGGTATTGCTAAGTCACTTCATTCGTGTCCGACTCCCTGTGACCCCATAGACGGCAGCCCACCAGGCTCCACCATCCCTGGGATTCTTCAGGCAAGAACACTGGAGTGGGTTGACGTTTTCTCCAGTGCATGAAAGCGAAAAGTGAAAGTGAAGTCACTCAATCGTGTCCAACTCCTAGCGACCCCATGGACTGCAGCCTACCAGGCTCCTCTGTCCATGGGATTTTCCAGGCAAGAGTACTGGAGTGGGTTGCCATTGCCTTCTCCGAGATAGAGGTATAGTTGATGTGAAAACTTATAAAGTTTCAGGTATACAACATAGCGATTTATAATTTTTAAAGGCTATACTCCACTTACATAGTTATTATACAGTATTGGCTGTATTTCCTGTGCTGTGCCAATGGCATTTAGAAATAAACATAGAATAATTGAATTGCAGAGTTTTCAAACTAGAAAGGACCTCAGAAATCATCCTAGTCCAGTGGTTTTCAAACTTGATTTCAGCAGCTGACTTTTTCCTTCAAAAATGAAACTGTTAAAATAGATTAAAATGATAAGTGGGTTCCTCTGGTCCTTTAAATCTTGATTGTTGGGGTAGAAGCTCTTTATTGCCAGCAGAATCCCTAAGCATTTCAGGTGACACAGTTTGAAAACCACTGATCTAGTCCAACCCTTTCATTTTACAGATGAGCAAACTGAGGTCCAGAGAGGTTAAGTGGCTTGCCCAAGGTCACACAGCTAGTCGTGGAAGAGCCAGGACTAAATCTCAGGTCTCTTGATTCCCAGTCCAGTGCTCTTTCCACTACACCACACTGCCAGTAAGGTAGGTGCTGTGTTGACATTATGTTCATAGCTACTAATAGTCTTCAGTATTTTCTGATTTATGCTGGAAATAGTTATGCATTGACTGTTGAAATATATTATTCAGAAATGTGTAGGATATGGAAATACAGATGAGAATCCCGTAATTATCCTCTTAGATAAATCTAGAATGCTTCTGTTCACTTTTAAAAATTATTTTAAGCAATATGTTTAGATAATGTTTGCGACCCTTTAGTCTGGTCAATTATCAGCATGCATGGAGTCAGGATATTTGAGGGTCAACCCTTTGACAGAAGCAGCATTGAGACTTCTGTTTGATACCCCGTGAGAACCGTGCCCTGCTGGCATTTCCAACCTTGGATAGTCTCCTGGTTGCAGAACATCTTCCTCCAGCACGGGCTGGGCATGTATTCATTTCCCATTGAAGTCTGCAGTTTCCCCCAGTTCTCAATGTGCCTGCACCTTCTACCTGTAACTCCTTTGTCATTCTTCATCTGGTGTGTGTAAGTTGTCACTGGGGCTCTACCCTAAAGGGGCATAAAGGACAATTCATCGTAGATACCTCTTGTCCGTAATGATCTCTGTTGTCCAGTCAGTTTCCACTCAGATCCCTCCAGTTTAATCAAAGGCTATCCCTGGGCACTAGGAAAGTGGGAAAAGTCTCTTAAAGTCTTTCACCCACCTACAATCAAAAAAGGGATGAAGATGGAAATTCCCTGGCAGTCCAGTGGTTAAAAAAAAGCTTGCAGAAATCTGCTGCTTCTGTGACTTGGTCAAATTCTTAGGGGGAAATTTCCCAGGAAAAAGAGATGCTGCCACTGGTTAAGAATAGAGTGATGGTCCTGTGAGGAGAGCCAGCTGCTCTGAAGGTAAAAATTAGTTTGGGAGCTGTGCCTCCAGTCAAACTGCATGTGACATGTTCCTATCTTACTGAATATATTGAGTTAATCTCCTAAAGACACATTCAGCCAGAAAATATTTCTTTGACTCTACTTTCTGTTTGAGAATGTAAGAGCAGTTATCAGGTCTTATTTATAGACTGTGTTCCTTCTGAAAGACATGTCCAGAGTTTTGTGTATCACATGATGAAAGGCAGACAGGGTGTGCCTGCCCTGGTCTAAGATCTGATGGCCTCAGACAGGCCCCTGCTGCGTCTGCACGTGTGTTTCCTCGACTTTAGCTCTGGATGACTGCTGATTACCTTGGTGGCCCAAGGAAATGTCAGTCTGAGACATTACATTGTTTCATTTGCGTTAATTCAGTTTGATCAGTGCTTTTGAATAGAATTTTCTGAGATCATGGAAATGATCTGTATCTGTGTTGTGCAATACAATAGTCACTAGCTGTAGGCAGCAACTAAACACATGCAGTGTGGCTGTTGATACCCGAGAACTGGATTTTAAACTTTATTTCGTGTTAATTCACTTGTAATTTAAGCAGCCACGTGTGGGTACTGTATTGAACAACACAGCTCGCAGAAGTCAGATGCCAGGTTGGATCAGTGCAGTAGATGCACCCAAAGAACTAAAGAGTGATGCTGTTGGACCTTGATGAATTGCCAGATACAGTTGATCCGAGGGTAATTTGTTAGAAATCAAGTGTTCACTTTTGAATGAAGATGTTATCTACGGAGGAGAGAGCAGGCTTCCTCTTATTTGTGACCAAACCATACACGCCTCAACTGAAAGATGTTCACGGACTTGATGAAAAGTGGAACCTTTTCTCCTGTGTGCAGCCGTGGGATCATTGAGGCCTCTGCCTGGGTTTCAGTGAATCCTCACAGGTCTAGGCAGCTGAGTTTAGAAAATTTCTGGCCAGCGAAAAGAATATTCTGTTTATATTACAGGTTCCAAGTATCTGAACTATGCTGCCTTCTGAGTCCATTATGAAAAGAAGGAGAAAAAAAAAAAACCAAAACTTCTTTTTCTTCCTCCCTCAGAACCAAAGAAAATGGCTTTGACAGAGAGCCTTTGCACTCAGAACATCCAAGCAAGCGGCCGTGCACTATAAGCCCAGGCCAGCGGTACAGTCCAAATAACGGCTTATCCTACCAGCCGAACGGCCTGCCTCACCCCACCCCTCCACCGCAGCATTACCGTTTGGATGATATGGCCATCGCCCACCACTACAGGGACTCCTATCGACACCCCAGCCACAGGGACCTCAGGGACAGAAACAGACCTATGGGTAAGACCAAGGATCTCTTCAATTCTTAGGAGATGGTGTGCTCCACGACTTGCATCCTTCCTGCTCAGCCAAACTTCAGGCTTGAAATCTGTGATGGGGTGAAAATACTTCTTCCTGATCTAATGTCTCCTTTATGAGAAAACTTGGTTGGTGTTAATATCTCTTCCAACAGCTGTGTTTTCTCTTAGTTACAATCTTTGTGACAGCCGGTTATTTATTTATTTATTTATTTTCCAAAGGGTGTGTATCTGCTGACCCCAGACAGGTCAACTGTATTAACAAACACAAATTAAGTGTTTAGTGCATTTTTTTTTTAAGTGTGAGAGATTTCATATGTAGTTGGCCTGCCACAACTATTTTTTACCAACTCAGTTTCTTTCATTGTTATCTTTTATTTTCAGATAGTCTCAAAGTTCATTTTGGTTTTCCCAGTCTCTGTGATAGTCTGTATTTGAAAAATATGATATGGTATTATGTCTGTGACTTAAGTCAGCAGATGTTCTTTGAGCACTGATTTAGTACTTTTTTTTTCCAACATGGAAGTGCTAGTGATTCAGTTTAGTGTTGACAATTTGGTCAAAGATCAGAATACCGAAGGAGGAATGAGTTTGGGTAAATGTGTGTCCTGTTTGCCAGTGTTCATTCTTTTTTTGCATAAAACTGTTGGAAGTGAAGCATTTAGGAGACATGGTCTTCTAAAGAACCGGTGCTTGCCATGAAAAATGAGAAGGAAGACAAACAGGTAAGCTTGGATGCGCAGTGTTTGAGGTGATCGCACTGGAACACCGCTCTTCTTCCTGGGACTTCTTTAACTGTGTATTTTTGGCAAGTCAGGCTAGTGATAAATGGAGAGCAACACTCAGCCGTCTTTCTCATCTTTTTCCGTCCCCTGCATCCATGCCAGGCCTGCTTTTCTTCTTAGCTGGTTGCTGGAAAACTTGCCTGGCCCAGATGGTCTGGTGGGTAAGATACTGGACGCATCACAGGATGGAGTCCAAGTGGAAAAGCAGGACCTGGAGTTGAGGGGTCACAGGACTCAGGAAGCCTGGCCAGTTGCCCGCCTGAGGGGTAGGACAGAGGTTTTTAGAGCCCTAGGCAGAGGGAACATGGTGAGCAGAGGTTTATGTTAGACTTCTGTCTCTTTTTGCCTTAGAAAACCCAGCCCTCCACATGTTTAGAAAACAGAAAGTGTGAGTCAGGTTGAGGGCAGGGGTGATGGGGGGCCTGGATGTGAGACAGTAAAATAGTAGCTTCACTTCCCCACAACAGTCATTACTGCATTTATATGGTGTGTCAGACAAATGAGTAAGCATATGATTTATGCTTTTTTAATAGTCAATCCGTCTGATATTCTCCAAGGTACCATTTTGAAGAGCTCTCAAAAATGGTTATGTTTTTTCTCTGTCTGGTTTGATATTTTGACTCTGAAATCAAATGTGATAACAACTTCCTTTCAAACAAAGCCTTGCCATTTGTTGATGGCGAATGCTCTCAAACCATGATTGCTTATTTTCAAATAGAGGTGGAGTCACCAGGTCATTGTAAGATCGATTCAAGATACCCTATTTTGTAGGTGGAAGGAAATGGCCTATTTCTTAGGCAGTAAATTCTATTTCATGAAATATTAGTTCCAGTACACTGTAAAGTAATCAGCAAGGAAGTAATTATGCTTATGTGCAATGATTATGTTTTCATCTAGTAATATAAAATATCCCTTTATGAATTATACCTGTACCCACTGGTTTTATGTGATTTTTTTTCCCATGAGACCATGTTCCTTACCTTTTAATTATATTAGCTTATAAAACTAATAGTGCTAATCTCTATAAATATATGTAACTACTTAACCATCCCTGAAGTCTGGAGGAGTTTGAGGTGAAGTCACTCAGTCGTGTCCGACTCTTTGCGACCCCGTGGACTGTAACCTACTAGGCTTCTCTGCCCATGGGATTCTCCAGGCAAGAATACTGGAGTGGATTGCCATTTCCTTCTCCAGGGGATCTTCCCGACCCAGGGATCGAACCCGGGTCTCCCACATCAGAGGCAGACGCTTTAACCTCTGAGCCGGAGTTTAGTGTGTTTTAAAGTAAAGTCTTGATGTATGAGTAACAAATTATGGTGTTACATCAGGCTGTTATTTTGAGAATATAAGAATGGTCATACTCAGACACAGAGGACAGGCTTGTGGACACAAGGAAAGAGAAGGTGCGATGAATGGAGAGAGTAAAATTGGAACATATATGTTACCATATGTACAATTAGATGGCCAGTGGAGATTTGCTGTGACACAGGGGCTCAAATCCAGGGCTCTGTGACAACCTAAAAGGGTGGGATGGGGTTGGCGGGGGAGGGAGGCCCAGGAGGGAGGGGACGTATGTATACCTATGGCTGATTCACGTTAGTATATGGCAGAAACCAACACAATATTATAAAGCAATTGTCCTCCAGGTAAAAAATACATGAATTTAAATTTAAGAATTGTCATAAATGTATACTTGGTCTGGTATGATTTATAAATGTTTATTATTTGTAGAGACATGTACTGCTTGAATATTTTAGTAAAATAGCTTTACAGGCAGCATTCGTTTATAAATAAACTTAGAGTTTCAGTAAGGAATTGGGTAAGACTCAACATTAGTGTCAAATGAAACTGTTTTAATGGGTTTGAACTGTTTTCCTCTAGTACATCCCTCTGTTATTATGGCTATAAATAAAAATTGTGTAGTGATAAATCTTTTAAGTATCCAAAATAGAGAAATTAATAAATGGAAAATTTTTAGTTTTTTTTTTTTTTTAAAGATTTGGCTCTATACAACAGAGTTCAAAAACAGCAAAAAAAAAAAATTAGACCTATATTTTTTCACCAGGTACTTGGACTCAAACATGTTTCTAGTGTATGTATTATTTTTCTGTTGTTAAATGAGATGCTGCTTAGCACTGTTCCATAATTGGCTGTTATCCCATTAGCCTAAAACATCCTGTTGCTCATTATTATTACTCCAGGTGTTAGAGCTCACATCAATATTGATATAATCTGCTAAATTTTTGAAACTTTTAAGATCTCTGAAGTTCTTGGCGTTATATAGGCAAATGTAGTAAGATGCCTCTATCACAAAACCCACATTTATATCATTATCACTCTCCAGTTGTTTTCTATGATGCTTCATTTCAGGCAGTTCCTTTTCCCCTAAAACACAAGCAACAAATAAATCAACAAAAATTACATATCTGCAAACATTTCAACTTGAAATTGTCACAACAGAGAAATAACTAAATATTACTCTTTTCCAATGTCTTTTCTATTATGCAGATTATTAAAACTTATTTGCAATTTTACTTTTTTACCAATAGATGGCATTGACAATTTTAGCTTTAAAAATGTATTTCAGAGTATAGTCTAGCTGGAGAGGAATGGTGTATTTAGTCTGAGAAAGCTGTCATATATGTGTCTACTTCCATCAGCTATAAATTAAATCGTATTTCATGGTTGGCTGAAAAAAGTCATGTGACTCATTATCTTTATTTCACTGAATCAGCTAAAACGGAATTTCTAACCACTCAGATTTCACAAAAAGTGGAATGCAGTATCTCATAACTTTTGTTGTTCAGTCGCTCAGTTGTGTCCAGCTGTTTGCGACCCCGTGGACTGCAGCACGCCAGGCTTCCCAGTCCCTTACCATCTCTTGGAGTTTCTACAAACTCATATGCATTGAGTCGGTGATGCCATACCTTTTTAAAAATTGTTTTAATTCCTACCATAACTCCCTCAGAAAAAGAGCCTAGGTGTATAGAAGCCTAACCCGCGCCAAACTTAATTTGCTCCTCAGAGTAACAATGTAAGAAACAGTAACCAAAACAAAGTTTTAATTATTTAAAATGGGAAATGTTGCCATCGCTCAGTGACTTTCCTTTATAGTAGAAGATGCATGTTTTACACTTCCTGAATTTGTCAGAAGAGCCACATGTTTCTGGGTATCTCTGATCATAACTGTCCCCTTAATAAGACACATTTTCTATTTTGATAAGCATCCTGGCTAAGTTTGTATGTTAATTATTGTTTTCTTACCGCCTTTTCATGGTAGCATCTCCACTAATGCTGAAGAGTGTTAATATTTGTGCTGTGGATTGAAAATTAGGATTTTTAGTTTCTTGGCTAGGATTTATGATATCTGTCCAAAATGATATCTAATATATTGATTTTTCTTTATTTTTAAATGTTTGGCAAGTTGAGTGAGTGTATTTTGCTTTTATGTTATGGCCTAATTTTAACATGAAAGTGAAAGTTGCTCAGTCGCGTCCTACTCTTTGCGACCCCATGGACTACACAGTCCATGGAATTCTCCAGGCCAGAATACTAGAGTGGGTAGATGTTCCCTTCTCCAGGGCATCTTCCCAGCCCAAGGATCGAACCCAGGTCTCCTGCATTGCAGGCGGATTCTTTATCAGCTGAGCTATGAGGGAAGCCTAATTTTAGCATGATATGTATTTAATAGGATTGTGTTGATTTTTACTATGCTCAAATGTGGACTAGGTTAACCATGCTTGTTTTAGAAAAGCATATCCCTATCCATGTAAAACAAATTATGCCGTCTTCATTTTTAATGCAGGAAAGCCACACTTTGAACTTAATGTCTACTTGTGGTTTCCTGTATTTATTAAGATTCAGGGTATATTTATATTTTCACTTCGGGAATATTATATGGATAACTGGCTCAGGGCTTGGTGTCATTTTACTCTCCATATCCTCATGTGTAAAAGAAGTGGTTCTGACCAGATAACCTCTAAAATTTCTTCTAGTTCTCACATTTTACCATTCTATGAGGGACCTATTAAGTAATTCTGTATCTGAGTATGATTCATGTCTGCATTCAAAAATCGAATATGTTTTCACATTGCTTAATTTGCCCACATAGTCTTTGCTAAGTGCCTCTGCACATATGGATTATGTTCTTAATGTTTTCAGGTGATTCAGCCTTCTTTGTATTTGTAGGGTTGCATGGCACACGTCAAGAAGAAATGATTGATCACAGACTAACAGACAGAGAATGGGCAGAGGAATGGAAACATCTTGACCATGTAAGATGTCCGTAATCATTTAGGTTAAAAAATGTTTTGAAAACAACTGGAGTGAAGTGACATGATAAAATAAAAGTGTGGGGGTTCTGAAGCTGTTTTCCGCCATCCTTGAAAAATAATACGTGAGAATGTTTAAAGTAGAATATAGGATTTGATTTCTAAATCATGTCAATGTATGGCAAAACCACTACAATATCATAAAGTAATTAGCCTCCAATTAAAATGAATAAATTTTTATAAAAAAAAAAACCAGTATCAAAACCACTTATATGAGAGAAATATTTGGATCATTGAAAGGAATTCCTAGAGCCGTATCGATGAATGAGCTACTGTTTTACTTGGGGAGAGTCATTTGGTTTATCCAGTAATGGGATTAGTATTTGGAAATATGGGTTAACTTCAGCTAAAATCTCCCTGACAGAGAGATTCATTACTATTGAACCTACTCATCTACTGGGTCTGTTTCCAATCTAACCTTTGAAAATATTAGAGGCCTTCAGAATAAAGTAGCGTTCTTCATTGTCCTAAAGTAGTTTGTTTGGCTACCCACCAAGGTCTTTGAGTTGTGGTGATTGATCCTCATTTCCTTTCTCCCTCTGCCCATCTCTCCCCCAGCTGTTAAACTGTATAATGGACATGGTAGAAAAAACAAGACGCTCTCTCACAGTACTAAGGCGATGTCAGGAAGCAGACCGGGAGGAGCTGAATTACTGGATCCGGCGGTACAGCGACGCTGAGGACTTAAAAAAGGGCGGCAGCAGTAGCAGCAGCCACTCCCGGCAGCAGAGTCCTGTCAATCCAGACCCAGTGGCGTTAGGTACCTTTTCTTCAGATGGACATACTGAACAGATATATCGTATGCTATTAATACTGCTTTTATTTTTAATTTGTCTCGGCAAAAATAAAGGTGCTACAGAGAATTGTAGACCAATAAATACTTTATATTCTCAAATACGTCTTGTCTGTTAGGCAGATTGATATAGAAAGGGTCAGTCACAAAAATTAAACTCCTTTTGTAGGTTAATGTGTTGGGCTGACGAGCAAACTTCCAAGCTGGACCAGAATTTCATGTATATCACTAAAATGTGTGCTCCTTCATAATACAGCTCTTTGGACCCTGTCTCCAACCTACAAAAACACAATCTCTGGGAGTGGGCTTGGAGTCTCTAGCACTCTGTCTTGGGATTTGTGCTGTACCTCAATGTTAGAGAGCACTTTATCTCAAAACCAACCCAGGAAGAGACCTAAGGGCTTTGTCATTTGCCCACTGTCACTGGAAAGTTAGTAATAAAGATATAGCTCTTCCATGATCTTAATGATTGCTTAATCATGATTTTATTAATTCTAGTAACTTACAAGTCTATTAATATAGCCATGCTTTAGAAGGTTAATGCTAACATGTAGCTATAGTTAGTACTGATATTTGAGAATTGCTGGGGTTATAAATAGAATGTAATTCTAAGTATTTGGAAAGAAACTCTGAAGCTAAAATAATTTTTGAGTGACCTGTGGACATTTTCCTAATTTAATAATAAGCTACTGTCATTTACATTGCTGGCCATTACTTGTATATACAGTCTGAGTCAACTTAATTAAGGTGGATTTGTGTTGATCCTTATTTTCTCATCTCATTTTCTTAAGTGTTTAGTCCCACACCTGTTACCTAGCTTAGGTTAAGGTACAGTCTGCTATAAAAACAAAACTAATTAATTACATATGTGCAGATTAAGCTCGTGACTTTGGCCTCATTATCAACCATGGCTGATTATCAAAAATTTAAAACTTGAAGTATATTATCTGACTGTTGATCACATTATCTTTTTTTTTATTAAAATGATTCTTAGTCAATAAAATTTCCTTTGCACTTAGATTTGTGGATCCTTGCTAATCCTTGAATGATGAATGTCTATTGCCATAAGTATTAAATGCAGGAGGATTCCAAGTCATTTAATTAACCTAACAAACATTCTGCAGTATATTTTAAAAATAAAAGTATTTCTTAGGTTATGTTAAGGCAAGCAATGAAAATAGGTTTAAGTTTAATTTGAATCAACATTGGTCCAAATAAAACTAGAATAAGCATCTTATTTTTTACTTCTGTATTGTGAACCAAAATTAGTAATATAAAGAGGATATTTATAATCATTCAATCTAGGCAAAAATTTGAGAGCTTTAAACAAAACTTTAAAATATCCATTTTACCTGGCTCTGTTGAAGAAATTCATCAAGTCAGTGCTTATTTTCTGTGCCTGGCTTACTGTGTACCAGGCATCATGCCAGGTACTGCAATAAAGGAAAAAGTTTCTTAATTCCGTCCTTTGAGGAATTTTTGAGCTAGTGGAAGAGATAGGCAAGGAGACAGCTAGTGGTCACACCAGCAGGCCACTCAATTCAGTCCCCTGCAGTGACAAGATTAATATTATCTGCTGTCCATTGTAAAAGAAAAATTTCAGAAATGGACAGTGTTTCAGACCTATGTGAGTTATTTATTCAGCATACTGCACATAGGACCATTACCATATAGTCACATATAGTCAAGCCTTTTAGTGATGTGGGCATACATCATTCTCTGAGAAGGCAGGTTTACATAATCAAAAGAATAAACTTGGTTTTAAAAATTTCTTCTTAATCATATACAAATCACATTACTTTTAATGATGCTTAATGAATTCCTATTTTTGGTAAAAGAGATTGCTTTGGTTTTAAGCTTTTATAAGTTGTATTTTTCAAAGACTACAAGTAGTTCATTTCTTTGTGGAGACTCGGTTAAACAAACAGTCCTGTTCTTTAGGGACACTGAACCCTAGATTGCCTTTCAAAGAAACCTATCACAGCGTCAGAGAGAACCCGTCAAGCATCATACAACTTGCAAGTTTTAGCATACAGCAGTTATTTCACTGGTGTCTTTTGCTAATAGATTCCTGAAGTCTTTAAGTTCCATCTATCTTGTGTGCTGGGCTGTGGCTATAAATAAGGCAGGTAGTTTGTAATCATGGAACATGATCCTTTACATTAAGTGCTGTCTGAGGTTTTCTCTTAGGCTTTGGAGTCAAATGTATTAGTGTGTGTAATTAAAGGATTGGAGATATTAGCTGATAAATTTATTTCATGCTTCTAAAAAGTGTGTGGCAGGGTGTGTGTGTGTGTTTGTGTGTGTACAAACAGAGATACGGATGTGCTTATATCTTTACGTACATGAAGAGCTCCATATCCTATGTTAATTTTGTATGTGTTTCTTTTAGCCTGATTCTCTCAATTCTTAAGTTGCTGTCTGATTTCAAATGAGACCTTCAGAATAATGTTATAGAAGTTATCTTTAGTTCAAAGTATTGCCGTAGTCATATCCCTGTCTTGGAAATAATGGCACCATTATTCATACATTCATTTGTAGCATTTTAATTGTATTTGGTGATTGTACAGAGAAGAATGTAACTTCTATGACTTGTGTTTGTTAAATTCATTCTGATTCTCACTTTTGAAATATATCTATAGTATTAAGTCAGTGTGAGAGATTAGTAAGATAATATGATTAATCTATTATTAATTGAATTTGGGGAGTTTCCCCCAGATATTAAGTAAAGACTATTTTAAATGAGTAGCCTCTTGAACAGTTTTATAACAGAACACACTAAGTCCACAATATTATCTATACTCTTTAAGGAAAAAGATAGGTAATTACCCTGAAGAACTTTTGAAATAATGTACTTTGCCTTGAAATAATATACTTTTTCTTGAAATAATGGGTTTTCATTATTTACATTATTATTATAACTCACTTGATGTCCAGGGAGAATTTCCAGCTATCCAAGTCTTAAGAAAATTACAAGACTATTTTTTTAAGCAGTTGTCTCTATTTTCAAAGTATGATTTGTCCTGCATGCATTTTTCACCAAAGAGCAAGTTAATGCAATCAGAATGGATGATTTCATCACTGAAGTAGAATTGCTTTTCTATGTAGAGATGGGTGGGTAGCTGCTGCGGGGTGATTCCCGTGCTCTCCGAGCGCTTGTCAAGGCCGCTGTGGTTCTGCTGTTCTTTGCCCTCATTTCCTTTTTCTTGCAGTATGCTGTTCACTCCTGACATTTGATTTCCTTTCAATTGCTTTCTTTTTACTGCCTTTGGACTATTCTAGAATCTCTCCACAGCTTATCCTTTATTTGTCTGCCCTCTTTCTGTGATTCGCAAGTCTTCTGTATCATTAGAGAAAGTTAAAAGAATTATCCAATGATGGATTTAAGACCAGTATTGGAGACTGAAGCTTAAAACTCTGAAGTATGAATGCATTTTCCTGTGTTTTTTTGAATGTTTGAATATTGTGCAGAGAGGATATGAAGTGGAGAAAACACCATCGTACATGTTGTTAAAGGTTTATCTCTAGCCATGAAGATAAGTGCCAGAAAGATTTCTGTTTTAAAAGAAACGATTAATCAACTTGGTTGTTCACAGAAAGTTTAGAAATTCAGACGTTTGTTGAATTACTACTACCTCCTGCCTAAAGCAGATTGGAAGAGAAATTAATATTTTAAAATTTCTTTGGCTGACAAGTTTTGTCACAGAATTGTAGAGTTTCTCATTACTGTCTAAAGGCTCACGAATCTCGCATGCAAGTTAAAGGGACAGGGTCTGAGCAGATGTCTGGATCTGAATCCCAGGTTCTTCTCACTAGTTTTGTTGACCTCTGGCAAGTAACTGTGTGCCTCAATTTCTTCATCTGATAGAGATGGTAACAATACATATTTCATAGGTGTTTCTGTATTAAAGGAGTTAACAATTATAAAACATGGGATAGTGCCTGACATATAGTAGATGTGACCTAAATAATTTCTATCATGCAACCTCAGTTTAGAGAGTAGCGAGAAGCACATAAATTCAGTGTTTTTGCTTGGCATCCAAGTTTCTGAAGTTATAGTACATTCTTAGGTATTTTTTCATTTTAAAACTATTTCCAAGCAGTAATTCTGTCTTAAATATAGTAAATCTATTGTACCTTTAGGACCCTAATTCATAACTGTAGAAAAATAGCTTACTCACATCCAAAGGTATATATTTTTCAACTTCTGAACTGTCAGATTATAAAAGTCACAAGTTATTCACAGTATATCTGCATATAAAAGTTTAGATTTTATGTACTTGTATTGATTCCTTTTAAATTACATCATGAAATTCATTTCAAAACAGTGCGTCTGTGTTTCTAACATGAAGTGCATACTAAATTTTAAAAAGTCTACTGTATTTAGTATATTGGGCTAAAAAAATATGTGACTACAGTTAAATATATCCATCTTTGGGGAAAAAAGATGATTGCCTCCTATGGCATTACATATTCTTATTGTTAAAGATCAACATCATAATGTAGTTCTTGGCTTCTAGGTTGGGTTGGGTTTTGAACATAACACTGAGATTTCTGAATTTATTATCCTTTAAAACAAAAAATAAGTAGCATTTCTAAAGAGGAACTTATGTAAACCTTCATTTCTTTTGATGGTTTTTGTAATAGATATTTTCATGATCACTGCTTCATTCTGCCCACCATAGGACGATGGCCATAACATAGATGCTGCCAAGCTTTGAGCATTGCTGTCCTGGGTCATAGGAGGTCACACTGATTCTCCAAAGGCTATCAACTCATCCCTTCATGTATATTGATGGCGGCCCTCGCTTTATCTAGTATCCATCCGTCATAAGTGTAGTGCATCTTCCATCTCTTGCGTACATCCTAGATTGCTTTTTCTGTCTTTTCACTTCAACTTTGTTTCCTCATTTCATAGATGTCTCTTCCGGAGGCTCCCCTCTTCCTCTTCTTTCATCCCTAAGCAATTTGCATCCCAAAGCAAGCCAAACTTAATTTAGAAGGACTTTTCTATGATTTTTCCATCTTTCAATAGTTACACATGTATACATTTTACATTTTAAACCATCCTGTACAGACTCTTCTGTTTTCACTGCTATATTTTAGAACAACCATCCATTTCATAGCAACTGATGTTTTATAGGTAGTCAATTTTGGTGGTTTAAAATTAACTTCTTTAGAATTTGAACCTTAGAGTGTCTTGTACAATTTTGTCTAGATTTGCCAAAAATCTAAAATAAGAAAGTCTTGGGAGAAAAGTTGTCTCTTGTAATACTGATCAACATCAGGATTTGTTTTGTTTTTTTCAAATTTAACTTTGCATATGTGTTCTCTTCTTGCTGCTACTTAATCAGAAGAAAAAATACTAAATTTATTACTCATTTGGTTTCTGTAGCTACTACAGTAGTATTTATCAGTATATTAATCAGAAACCATTTATCAGTATATTAATCAGTAGTATTTATCAGTATATTAAGAGAGTCTGAGGAATACCTCTACTGACATCATTTCATTCTTCCTGTCAGTACACTTGGTGCTTAGCTTGGACACAGCAGCTTAGAATCGGAGGGGATATTGTAAAATATGTATACATATGTAAATAGTTGTGTATTATATAAATCATTTGCCTTTATATTCTGCAGCTATTTTGAAAAAAAAAGAAACTTTCTTTTAGAAAATAGGATAGGATTAAGAAAACTGTTGCTTGATTGGAGTTGATATTTCTGTCAGGATTCTAGGTCAGGTGGAGTTTGACTCTATGTGGATATGACATGTGTCATTGAGAATTATAGGGAGATGAAGCCAAGAAGGTGAAATACAGCACAAATTTCTGATGTGGTAAATGGATCCTCATGGTCTGTACCAGCCATATAGCGCACACAAAGGTGGGTACACAGTTCACTCCAGTACAATAACACTCTTGGAACAAATTTGGGGGCTATGCGTGAGGTTTAAATAAAATTCATAAAAGTATCATCTCAGAAGTTTGAAGATTTCCCATCAGGGTTCAGACAGTAAATTGCTAGCAACAGAAATAACTTCTGTCCCTAGGTGATATGTACTGAGTGAGTAAAAATTTACTGGTGTACATTACTTAATCCAAGCCTCTTCAGGGTTTCTGTTTTATCTAAAGTTTTGTGCCCTTTTGTTTAAGTGCTTGGAGGAAAACAACAACAACAACAACAAACTTTAAGGTGCTCTTTTCACCTTAATTTTTTAAATAAGGAAATAAATATACAGTCAGCCCTCCATATACACAGGTTCCATACCCATGGATTCAGCCAACCACACATCAAAAATTTTCAGAGGAAAAAAAAAATCCCAGAAAGTTCCCAAAGGCAAAACTTGAATTTGCCACGTGCTGGCAACTTTTAACAAAACATTTACATTGTATTGCATTATGAATTATAAGTAATCTAGAAATGATTTAAAGTATAGAAAAGGATGTGTGTAGGTTATATACAAATACCATTTTTTTATCTAAATATAGTTGGTTTACAAGTTGTATTAATTTCTGCAGTACGTCAGAGTGACACACACATTCTTTTTAAAATTCTTTCCCTTATGGTTTAGCACAGATGACTGAACGTAGATCCCTGTGCTGTAAGTAAGACCTTGTTTCTCCGTTCTGTTTGCCCCTGCTAGCCCCAAGCTCCCCGTCCACCCCTCCTCCACCAGCCCTCCCCCTTGGCACCCTCGAGTCTGTTGTCTGTCTCTGTGAGTCTGCTTCTATTTCAGTCTTGGGCATATATCCAGATAAAACTGCAATTCAAAAAGATATATGCACCTCTGTGTTGCTGTTCACCATACCGTTTAATATAAGGGACTTGAACATCCTCAGCTTTTGGTCCCCCTTCGGATACCAAAGGATGACCGTATATCCATTCTTACGGGGCATCCTGCTAAATAATGAGAATGAAGAGTCCCAACTAACATCTAATCAGAGTTTAGGATGTGCCATGCCAGACGCGCGGTAGGAAGTACCTCCTTGAGTCCTCACAGCGGCAGCCTCAAATGGGGCAGTATTGCTGGCACTTTACAGCAGTGGGGACTGAGACATGGAGAAGCTCACCTGCCCGGTGTCACAATGTCGTAGGGCAAAGCCAGGGTCCCTCATCTCTGGTCTTTAGACCCAGCTCTTCTCCTGTGCTGCCTAGTGCTGGTAATTAGGATTTGGATCACTTAGCATCATCTTGTTGCCTATAATAAAAACTGGCCATTTAGAAAAATAATTTTTATAAAGCTATTACTCTTCCCTTAACCCCAATAATGAAAAAAATACACTCCCCCCATTTTTTTTGCTACTGTGGAAAAGGCATTTTTTTCCCTCTGTTTGTCTTCAGACTTTACAAATCTATTCATATCCAATAAGGTATTCTTAAGCCAAGGTTTTTTTCTCCTGAAAATAAATGTCTAAGTAAATCTCTGTTTCACTGCATCATGTGACTAAGTGTGAACTTGACTTCACTTTCTTTAAAATAGTGTGGAAGATAATCTTGACAAATCTAATTACCCATGTCTTATTTCTTTGGAGTTGTATATGTATCAGATAGATTTATCAAGGTCTTTAACAAATGAAAATTCCTTAAGTAAAAACATTTGAGTTTTCGTCATTTACTATATAGAAATGAATGTTCACATGAGAATGTGTGGGTATTTCCAGTCCATTCAATTATCAAGTAGTCATAAAATTATAATATAAACTTTCAAAATTGTTTATATTTGGAATAATTTTAAACATGAGAATATTGCAGAGATAATACAGGGAGTTTCCATATGTCCTTCAGTAAGCTATAAGATTTTGATAATTCAGAATAGTTCTGGAAATTTTATGTTCTGGGCAACTGATAATCTATGTACCCTCAAGTGATTCAAAATATTCAAATGTGTCTAAGGCATTCAAATATAAAATGATATATACTTAGCTAATTTGATTGTGTTTTCTTATTCTGTAGCTCTGCAAAATATAGAAGAGTGGGCTGAATTTCTTTTGACCATCAACATACATTAGATAAAGTATTCTTTAAAAAGTCTGCTACTTAACATTTCTTATACATGTAGAGAAAACTTCAGTTATTTGAAATTTATCATGAGTTGAAAGATTGTTCAATTTATAAAAGTTAAAATGATATTTTTCTTCCTCCAAACTTCTAAATACATAGAATTTTGTTTAAAGATGTGTATAAGAGACAGAGATAAAGTATTCTTTAAAAAGTCTGCTACTTAACATTTCTTATACATGTAGAGAAAACTTCAGTTATTTGAAATTTATCATGAGTTGAAAGATTGTTCAATTTATAAAAGTTAAAATGATATTTTTCTTCCTCCAAACTTCTAAATACATAGAATTTTGTTTGAAAAATCCAGTATGGAAGAGATTTATAGCATATTTTAGCTATGGAAGACTGTATACACTTTAAGCATGTATAAAAACATGAAAATAAGTATCATGTCATTTTCATGAACATGTTATTTGGAGGTTAGCGTTCCTATATCACCTTCATTATGATCTGTTTTCTCAAACTTTTAAAATCTGTGCAGCGTAAAAGCGCATTTCACTTACAGTGGAACTTCATATCTACCCCTCACCCCCACCCTGGAAGCATGTCCTGCACTAGTTATATTTGGTCAACTGGCTCTCTGTGAATCCATTCTAATCATTCTTTCTTGCTCCCATCCATGTCAAATCCATATAATCCAATTGTTGTGAGAACTTTTAATGCTCAGCAAGATTTTTTAAAGTAATTAAGTGTGAGAACTGGTTAGCCATGGAGTCAGGCTCACTATGTATTGAAAGGTAGTAGAATCATAACTGTGTGAAAATTATGTTACTCCAATATAATTTGACTTTCTACTCTCAATTTGACTTAAAAAGAAAATTGCCAAATATAATTTGCTTTCTTTAATAAAATATGTTCATAGAAATTCTCATACTTAGGGAGTGCTGGGAACAGTGTTGTATAACATTGTATAATGAAAAATTTGGGCTTCCCTGGGGGCTCAGATGGTAAAGAATCTGCCTGCAATGCAGAAGACCTGGGTTTGATCCCTGGGTCAGGAAAATTCCCTGGAGAAGGGAATGGCAACCCTGGAATAGTGTTTCCAGTATTCTTGCCTGGAGAATTCCATGGACAGAGAAGCGTAGTGGGCTAGAGTCCATGGGGTCGCAAAGAGTCTGAGAAGCTAACACACATAATGAAATGTTGAGAGTTGTTTTGGTTTTGAGCATATAAGCATTTACACCAGTGACGTATTTTCCTTGAGCTCTGATGGCCGGTTTTCCTATTTTTATGTTTTGGAGTGGAAGTGTTTAAAAAACTGTGTTTCTGTAGAGAAGCCGAGATAGTGGGCGTTGCTTGCTCTCCCTGTGTGATGACATAACGGTGCTTACGGTGCTCTCCTCCCCTCTCCACCGGTTTCTATCCTCCTCATAGATGCACATCGGGAGTTCCTTCACAGGCCTGCTTCTGGATATGTGCCAGAGGAGATCTGGAAGAAAGCTGGTAAGAATTGTTTAAAAACATGAGTTCAGTGTTCTGGCAGCTGTGTGCAGTTGTTAACGCAGTGATGTGAAGAATGACAAGAAAGGACTTTAACGCTAACAACAACAGCAACAACAAAATAAACCCCCCCACACCCAAAATTTTAAAATCCTGATGAATATTCTTAAACCAGGCCTGATTAGAGCACAGAATAGTTTTTATTATATAGCATCTGCTAGTGCTACTATAATGAGGGTCTGGTGATACCTCTGTTATAAACCCTATTTTTCAGGGGCTGTAATGATTTCAGGCTGGAAGGCTGAGGTTTCAGCTTGCATGCACTTTTTCCTTCCTGAAAATAAAGTCTGGTATTTTACTTTAGCCTTATCTTCTAATTTTTTTTTAATTGAGCTAGCTATAATTGACATCTACCTTTTGAATTTTTTTAAAAAAATATCACAGCAACTGGTTGAGCCACTCAGAAATTTCATGGTTACCAACATTTTTTTAATATTGATCATTTGTGCTAATTACTATTCAATGACTAAAGCTAAAATGGGTTTCCCTGGTGGCTCAGATGGTAAAGCGTCTGCCTGCAGTGCAGGAGACCAGGGTTCAATCCCTGGGTTGGGAAGATCCCCTGGAGAAGGAAATGGCCCAGTATTCTTGCCTGGAAAATTCCATAGACTAGGAGACTGGTAGGCTACAGTCCATGGGATCGCAAAGAGTTGTTAACGACTGAGCGATTTCACTTTCACTTTCCAAGCTAAAATAAGTTAAATGACAAAGTTGCTAAATTTCTGTTTTCCTTTCCATGTATACTATCTAATTTTCATTAAGAGATAACATTTTAAAGTAGCTTAAAGATTCTGATGACTCATTGACTTACTGGGCTTAAAGAAATCAAATTTGGCGGAATCTTGATGGAATACCAGTAAGTTGAGCCAAAACCTTATTAAAAAAAAAAAAAACTAAGATAAATTATAAACCTATTTCATGGCTTAAAAATGACATTGGAAACACATAAGGGTGGCTTTGAGTTTCTATAACTCCAACTGTTAGTGTTTCCCTGATGGCTCAGTGGTCAAGAATCCACCTACTAATACAGGAGACATGGGTTCAATCTGTGGGTTGGGAAGATGTCTTGGAGCATGAAATGTCAACTGACTCCAGTATTCTTGCCTGGGAAATCCCATGGACAGAGGAACCTGGCGGGCTATGGTCCCTGGGTTGCAAAGGAGTCGAACATGACTTAGTGATTAAACAATTCCAACTGTTAAAATGGCTTGTCTGAGCTGAGAAACTGGAAAATGCTATTTCTACAAACCATTAGACAGGTGTGGGGCAGTGAACCCCCAATCAAGGGGAAAAGGGTTTTTTTCCTACAGAAGATTTCAGTTTGGGTTTTGACTTGACCCAGCTATGTCTGTAGTTCTGTGCAACGTGCTGACTCTCATCCCTTGAGTCTTATTTGAGTTTTGTGGGTTTTTTTTTTTTTTTAATTTTCTAACAACTCTTTTGTAAGAGTGATAAGGTGTTTCAAAATCTGATAGTATTCTAGGCTTAACAGCTTTAGGTTAAGAACTAGAGAGAAAGATCTCTTACATGTCTAGTATACAAATCAGATAGACCCATTCAGCCTAAAGGTTAAGGTTTATTTGTGTTGTGTTTTGTTGTGTTGTGTTGTGTGTGTGTGTGTGTATCTATAGCCGGTCCGTATAGTCTTACCAGATTTACCACATCACCTCTAAGATTTCCTACCAGGATAACAGTTATGGAATACTCCTAGGCTGTTAAAATGTGCTGAGTGCTACATAATCTGGAGAAAGAATTGCTATGTCTTCCTTCTGACCATTTTTCTTCTCCAATTTTGAGCTGTCAGTGCAACTTATTCCAATAAGAGGTACAAAGAATTTCCATTTTGGATAGCAGAAAGATGAATTTTTGTGTTGAGGGAAAGTCTCTGTATTTCCCTTATTTATGTGTATTTGAGTTAAATCTTGATAGTTCATAAAGAAAAATTGACAGTGAAGTCTTGTGTAATCCAAATTCCTTCTGTGCTATTATCTGCTCAAGTCTTTGTTTGACTGCTATTAAGTGAGAGCAGATTTTTCTGAATATACTACCTTTGTTGGAAAGTCAACTTGAATAGCTATGCAAAAAGGAAATCCTACCATAAGTGGTAAGCGATTGGAAGCAGATTCAAAACAGCACTATATACTTTGTGCTTAATCAGTTTTTTTTTTTTTTTTAACTTGACATATTGTAATCTATTGAGTCCACTATTAATTTTTCTTCATTCTCTGTTTTGTGGATTTCTGAAACCAGTTCTAGGTATACTTTGCATTTTGGGTACTCTGAAAAGAGAAAGAGCAATACTTGTTTATGCAATGTCCATGCATTTTCTAAGAAGGGTTAAACCTTATCAAACCAATGTTTGGAATATTTATAAAATGTGCCTATCCATCTGTATTAGGTCTTCAGTCTAAAACCTGACCTGGAAGTAATGTTCATTAAATTTGTATTTTTATCACAGTGATATCCCTAATCTGCTGCATAAAAACAGTTTGGGAACAGTTTTCTATTGATAGCTGCTAAAATTTAAGGAGTATATTGAATCTTTGAAGGACAGATGACAGTTTCATCTGGAAGTCTCAAATAACTGCTTATCATATTTATCTTTATAGGCTTCTTAAAAAGCATTTCTAGTGTTCAAAGTATCAAGGCATCCAATATGAGTAACACACCAAAGGCAGAATGTGACATCTATCTACATTCAGCCTGTTAAAATTTGAAAGTTTTTTCCCCAAGATTCTAAAATTTACTAATGGCAATTTTTTTTTTTTAGACAAAAGTATGTCTTTTCAATGAAACTATTATACATTATCTTTGTGACAAATATAGGTAAATAAAATCAAGTTAAGCATTTGAACAATATCAAATGCTAATATCAAATATCTAAAATTCAGTGGAATGTAACCCATGTGTCTGAGAAAATTATAATTTCAAAATTATATCCTGTGCTTGAAAGTACATCATGTAATGTTTTGTACCATTTTATTTTTAAATGATTTCAAACTTGCAGAAAAAGTTACAGAAAATAGTATAAACAATCTCATATACCTTTCTCCCAGTTTTCCCTATTTCACCATGTTTGCTTTGATGTCTTCTTTTTCTGTTTCCATCTTTCCTTTGCTCTTTTTCTCTTTATGCATTATATATATTTTTCCCAACCACTTGAGAGTAAATTGCAGACGTGATATCTTCTTACCCCAAATATTTTAGTGTGTATTTCCTAATAAGAACAAGGACATTCTCTTATATAACCACAGTATGGTTACCACAATCAGGATATTAACATTAAAACAATATAATTATTTAACCTATAGACCCTATTCAAAGTTTGCATGTTACCCTAATAATACAGTGTAATAACAAGATACATATTAAATATTTGGAATCCTAACAAATATTGAAGGCCATATCACTTTTCCCCTAAAAGTAGTATTTTTAAAAGCAATAGTAAAGGTAGCAAAATACACTCTGAAGTTTAAAGGTTTTTATAAAATTGGAGAAAGGCTACCATAAATATAGTTTTTAAATTATAACTGTTTTCTTCAGTATATTTTTCAAACAATCAATGAGTGTTTGCTGTTGGTAATAAATATTCAAGCACCTTGTAAATGTCCTACCAATTCTCTTTGCTGATCTGTATATGCCTGTGGGATTAGAATAGGAATGCATAATTTAAATATAAATTGCCTGATTTGCATATACAATTAGTCAAGCTACAGCTTTGATCGTAAGCAAAAATTATTGTCCTGTATTACCACTTAGATAGAATTTTAATTCACCTTGAATATTCAAACCAAATTAGACCCTGACTATACAGTTAGAAGGGCAGTGCTTCCCTAGTGCCCCAAGTCTTTATGATAGGATAATAAAGGTATCTTTTCACTTCCTGGTGAAGGAGGTGCTGCCAGCTCTGTGGAGTGCTCTGCTTCCATCCAGATTTTAAATGCATATCTTAAAGCAACCAAAAAATGCTGAACATATTTCAGTTAATATTTCCTGTCTGGATCTTTTCGTTTTAATTTAGTTTATAAACTCTAGCAGACAATAATTACAAATGAGTGAGCTTCAGAAATAATCCTATAAAAAATGGTGGAGGCTACGAAAGTCATGAGTACTAATTAATAGTGGAGGGCTTCTCCTGATCCTCAAGTCATGAACTATGGAGGTGTGAAATAAAACATAGAAATTTTAAGAACTATAGGAGTATTTGTATCTCAACATTTTTAATCTGCAGTATAACATTTTTATTAGGAATCTATGTTTTTAATTAAACAGAACATTTAATTAAGGTGCTTTTTAAGTGAGTGAAACAATTAAGTGCAAACACTTGAATGAAACATGTCATAATTAGTTTTAATAGAGTGTTAATTGGTACGAGATTTGCCAAGTTAATAATTACTGCTTATTAAATTTTCAATTAATCATTGTCATTTTGCTTTGAATAAAGATGAAAATTAGATAAACTAATTCAGGGGGAGGATATTTTCCCTGTTAATTAGAACAGTTAATTTTTTTAAATGGAAATTACTTGTTTTAGTTGTCAATCTTATGTTGTACATTAGTCAAATCTTTGCACCCTTTCCACAGCCAAAAATAAAGAGCTAATTTGACACCTTGCAGGTTTGTAGTCAGGCCTGATTGTTTTGGCCTGCAGTATGATTCAATTATATTTGTCTAATGCAACAATTGGTTATGCAAAACTACTTATATTTGATTCAGTAGATGGACTACAACTGAAAAATTTGGAAATGAGAAAATGATTTTTTTAAAAAAAATCCCTATATATCCACATCACTCAGGAAATGACAGGAAAAAGAAAAGCTGGATCTTCCGTATGTTTCATCTTGGATTTTCTTTCAAAGGTCTGCATTGTTAGGAGACACCTTTTCATTACTGTATCTTTTACCAGCAAAACAAGTGTTTGCATTTATATATGTGTCTGTAAAATCTATTCCCTTCTCTTTTCCTGAAAGCATTACCCATGGACTCCCTGTGTTCATATTTCATTGTGGCCAAACACCCTTCTTCTTCGTGGGTCTCAGTTATGTAGACGGATTTCTTGTGGTGATTTCTGTCTTCTGAGTACTTAGTCTGATCTCGGGATCCTGGATGGAGCACTAGTTTGGTAGTCAGGTTATCGTGAGGCTACAGAAATATAAACGGTATTCCCAGGAGCGTAAATTAAAGGAACCAGGCTCCACCCTTTGCGTTTCCCAAATTTCCAGAACGTGAGTCTTAGCCATCTGGAAGACCCGCCCAGCCCGGGCCGGGAGTCCCGCGTGTCGCCTCGCGTTCTGTGGTGACCGTCGGGAGCCCGGGCCGCGCGCTAACGGAGCTTGTTCTCTTGTCCGGTCCCCCTGCCCGGCCCGCAGAGGAGGCGGTCAACGAGGTGAAGCGGCAGGCCATGACCGAGCTGCAGAAGGCCGTGTCCGAGGCCGAGCGTAAGGCGCACGACATGATCACGTCGGAGCGCGCCAAGATGGAGCGCACGGTGGCCGAGGCCAAGCGGCAGGCGGCGGAGGACGCGCTGGCCGTCATCAACCAGCAGGAGGACTCCAGCGAGGTGAGGCCCGCCGGGCGGCTCCGCGAGAGGCTTCCGCGCCGCGTGGGTCTCGCGAGGGCGGGAGGGGGCGAGCCGAGGTGCATGCTGGGCCAGAGACGGCCTCGGGTCTGAGGGGGAAGTGGAGTGGCTCCCGGAGGCCTGGCACTGGAGAAATCAACCGAGAGCCGACCAACTTTTGTGGTTGTTAAAGACCTAAAAGAAAACCTGCGGCAAAAAGGTTTTTAGCATATTGGGTGGGGAACAGATTCAAGTGAAATTCTTCGAACTTCTAGCACTAGAGACTGGGAACTCGGCTCTGGGTGTGTCTGTGTGTGGCTGTGTGGGTTAGTATTTATCTGTGGTTTCCTTCCAAAAGCCAGGATTTAGGACAGAGACCCTGTCTAAGCTGTGTCGCCTGAAGATATATTATTGCAGGCAGGGATCAAAGGTTTTCCTTAACTATTGGTTCTGAAGTCCAATACTAAACCAACTTTTGCATCAATTAAGAATTCCTAAGAGATCTTCTGCACGATCTGTTCTTGCAGGTTGTTTGTAATAACCATTAAGATGGTCATTTCGTAAGCATCACATCACTGGCAGATGCGATGTTACACGTTTTAGTGTTATTACAGTATATTAGAACACACATACACAGGTAACCTAAATGGCTGAAGGATCGCGGAGGTAACTAAAACACAGTGTCTAACAGGATGCCTTTTAAACAGAGACTGTAAAGTCAGAGCAACATGATAATGCTCTGTATTAATTAATACAGCACCCCAATCCCCAACCCAAAGTAACCTTAGAGAAAGACTGCCGTTAGCTTGTCACACCACGCTGAACTAGCAAAAGCATATGCTGATAAATCAACGGTCCACTACAACACATATCTATAATTCATGAAGGAGCGTAAGAATTTAATTTGTACCAGGCTTCTCTGTAGATGAAAGACCCTATGGGAATTACTTGATACCCAGAGTTTCTATTTAATGTGTAGCAGATGAATAACAAGGGGACAAAAGGAATTGATTTTCAACCTTTGAAAGTTTCTCAGGAAAAGAGGGACAAAGGGAAGTTTTCTACCCTTTACCTCCAGACTTCCATTGTTTAATTAAACTAGATATGCGTTCAATATTGGCATCTTATGGCTAAGATATTTAAGGACTTTGTTTCGTGTTTTTTAAAAGAACATTTTATTACCATCCTTTGGACAGGATTTGACCTGCTCTATTCAAGTTAGTGATACTGTGAGGCACAGTTGTTACCACCATTAAAACATTATCACTTTCATATAAATTTTTGGGGGGCTGTTATGCTTTATTAGAATATTTTATAGGTCACTAAATTCTGAAGATAAATATCTTAGAGAAATTGAGAATTAAGTCTTTATATTTGGCTAACAGTGCTATATCTCTTTAGTATCTATGTACTTTTATATCTAATATCCAGAAGAATATATGAACTTGACACTGGTATTTAGCATTATAAAAATCTGGTGTATCAAGCAGTAGCTATAGATAGTAGATAGGATGAAATAACCTAGATATGAGTGATCTTCTAAAGGAACTGTTTTCTTCCTTTTTGGTTGTCTTGAGAAATTGATTTTTAATATAGTACTACCCTAGTCTTCAGTGACATTTCTCAAGGATTTTAAAGTAGACTATGCTAGTAGACTTCCCTGGTCGGTCAGAGGTTAAAGCGTCTGCCTGGAATGCGGGAGACCCGGGTTCAATCCCTGGGTTGGGAAGATCCCCTGGAGAAGGAAATGGCAACCCATTCCAGTACTCTTGCCTGGAGAATCCCACGGAGGGAGGAGCCTGGTAGGGTACAGTCCATGGGGTTGCAAAGAGTCGGACACAACTGAGCGACTTCACTTCACTTTACTTCTATGCTAGTAGAAAAGGCTTCAAAGTCAGAGGGCCACATTTAATTTCTGGCTCCATAATTCTGTGAGACAATAATTTTTAATCACATTGCAGGTGAAGAGGCTCACTTGGCTGGTCACATAGCTGGGGGTTGGCAGGATCTCCACTGGGGCTCTCAGCATACCACCCTCCTTACTTTGTTTCAGAACAATGAAATGAGGATCATGAAGGTATTTCGGGATACAGATAAAGAAAGGCAATTTTAATCTGGTTTCCTACTTTTATTCTTAAACCACAAGACCACTTTCAAGACTTGTGGGGGATTGACCTCTTGAGGCATCAAGCCTCTTCTCAGCAAAAGTAATATAGACGTTTCCCAAGATGGAAGAGAGATTTCATTTCATTCCCAAGATGGAAGAGAGATTTCTTAAGGAGCCCAGACTCCTTAAGACTTGCCCATGAGTACACACACACACACCCACACACACACACACCCCAAACACACACACAAAGGGTTTAACCAAGGACTTGACAAAAAAAAGGGGGAGTTAATCTATTAGTCATAAATTAATGCTGCTAATTCCCCTGAGGAATAATGGTGTCTGAGAACAATCTAAGTTGTATCATTTGCTCAATCTTAGCTTGAATTTGTAAGTAAATACTTTTCTTCCCTCTCAGGAACAGTTTAATTTTCAATCCAGCAATTATTTTCCTGCACCCTATTCTTTCCTCACATTAAAGAATGTACACCTTTTAGAAGAAATGACCTGATAAAAGTCTCCCCAGCAGTGATGCTTAGAAGTCACCTCAAGTCTAGAAAATCGTAGGCCCTTTGGGAACAAAGCCAGAACAGCTCTGGTTTCCTTGGGCTTGGATAGAGTTCCCTTTCCTACTCCAACCTTACCACGGTTGGCCCCAGGATAGGGGACTCTGTTAGGTTAGGACTTCATGGCCCAGCTGATCTTCAGAGAAGGCAGTGTAGATGCTACTCAGAATTCTTACCTATATTTTTATATTCAGAGAGATTTCTTGAGTTTTAGCCATTTGACCTCAAATAAGATCCACATCACCTTCATGGATCAGAGCCTTGACGTGGCAAAGGGCTTGTGTCACTCACTGAAGCTAAGAGCCATGCTGTGAAGGGCCTCCCAAGATGGACGGGTCCTAGTGAAGAGTTCTTACGTGGTCCACTGGAGAAAGAGACAGCAACCCACTCCAGTATTCTTGCCTAGAAAACTCCATGGAGTATATGAAAAGGCAAAAAGATATAGTACTGGAAGATGAGCCCCCCAGGTCATAAGGTGTCCGATATGCTACTGGGGAAAAACAGAGAGCAATTACTAATAGCTCCAGTAAGAGTGACGCAGCTGGGCCAGGGTGGAAATGACCCTCAGCTGTGGATGTGGGAAAAGTAAAGTCTGATGCGTAAAAAACAATTTTGCATAGGAACCTGGAATGTTTTGTCCATGAGTCAAGGTAAATTGGATGTGGCTAAGCAAGAGATGGCAAGACTGAACCTCAAATCTTAGGAATAGATGAACTAAAATGGACAGAAATGAGCAAATTTAATTTTGATGACCGTTATATCTACTACAGTGAGCAAGAGCCCCTTAAAAGAAATGGAGTAGCCCTCAAGGTCAATGAAAGAGTCCAAAATGCAATACTTGGGCACAGTCTCAAAAAGGACAGAATGATCTCGGTTGCTTTCCAAGGCAAACCATTCAACATCACAGTAATCCAAGTCTGTGCCCCAACCACTGATGCCAGAGAAACTAAAGTTGACTGATTCTGTGAAGACCTACCACACAGCAAAAAATGATGTCCTTTTTGTCATAGGGGATTGAAATGCAAAAGTCAGAAGTCAAGAGGTAGCCTTAATAATAGGCAAGTTTGGCATTACTTTGCCAACAAAGGTCCGTCTAGTCAAGGCTATGGTTTTTTCAGTGGTCATGTATGGATGTGAGAGTTGGACTGGGAAGAAAGCTGAGTGCTGAAGAATTGATGCTTTTGAACTGTGGTATTGGAAAAGACTCTTGAGAGTCCTTGGACTGCAAAGAGATCCAACCAGTCCATTCTAAAGGAGATCGGCCCTGGGTTTTCTTTAGAAGGAATGATGCTAAAGCTGAAAGTCCAGTACTTTGGCCACCTGATGTGAAGAGTTGACTCATTGGAAAAGACTGATGCTGGGAGGGATTGGAGGCAGGAGGAGAAGGGGATGACAGAGGATGAGATGGCTGGATGGCATCACTGACTCGATGGATGTGAGTTTGAGTGAGCTCCAGGAGTTGGTGATGGACAGGGAGGCCTGGCGTGCTGCGATTCCTGGGGTCGCAAAGAGTCAGACACGACTCAGCAACTGAACTGAACTGAACTTGGCCTTGGAGTACAAAGTGAAACAGCAAAGGCTAACAGAGTTTTGTTAAGAGAACATGTTAGTCATAGCAAACACCGTTTTCCAACAGCACAATTTGACTCTACACATGGACCTCACCAGATGGTCAATACCAAAATCAGATTGATTATGTTTTTTGCAGCCAAAGATGGAGAAGCTCTATAGAGTGAGCAAAATTAAGACCTGGAGCTGATTGTGGCTCAGATCATGAGCTCCTTACTACAAAATTCAGGCTTAAATTGAAGTAAGGAAAACCATCAGGTCATTCAGATACAACCTAAATCAAATCCTTTTTGATTATACAGTGTAAGTGATGAATAATTCAGGGGATTAGATCTGGTAGACAGAATGTCTAAAGAACTATGGACAGAGGTTCATAAGACTGTTCAGGAGGCAGTGATCAAAATTATCCCAAAGAAAAAGAAATGCAAGAAGGCAAAGTGGTTGTCTGAGGAGGCTTAATGATAACTGAGGAAAGAAGAGAAGCAAAAGGCACAGGAGAAAGGGAAAGATATACCCAACTGAACGCAGAGTTCCAGAGAATAGCAAGGAGAGATAAGAAGGCCTTTTTAAAATAAACAATGCGAAGAAATGGAGGAAAGCAATAGACTGGGCAAGACTAGAGAGCTCTTCAAGAAAATTGGAGATATCAAGGGAACATTTCATGCAGGGATGGGCATTACAAAAGACAGAAACCGTAAGGACCTTACAGAAGCAGAAAAGATTAAAAAGAGGTGGCAAGACTACATAGTGGAACTGTACAAGAAAGGTCTTAATGATCCAGATAATCACGATGGTGTGATCACTCACCTAGAGCCAGACATCCTGGAGTGTGAAGTAAAGTATGCCTTAGAAAGCATTACTACAAACAAAGCTAGTGGAGGTGATGAAATTCCAGCTGAGGTATTTCAAATCCTAAAAGATGATGCTGTGAAAGTGCTGCACTCAGTATGTCATCAAATGTGAAAAACTCAGCAGTGGCCACAAGACTGGAAAAGGTCAGTTTTCATTCCAATCCCAAAGAAGGGCAATGCCAAAGAATGTACAAGCTACTGTACAATTATGCTCATTTTACATGCTATCAAGGTCACGCTCAAAATCCTTTAAGCTAGGCTTTAGCAATATGTCAACTGAGAATTTCCAGATGTACAGATTGGGTTTTGAAGAGGCAAAGGAACTGGGAATCAAATTGCCAACCTTGGCTGGATCATGGAGAAAGCAAGCGAGTTCCAGAGAAACATCTACTTCTGCTTCATTGACTGTGTGAAAGCCTTTAATGTGTGGATCACAAAAACTTGTGGAAAATTCTTAAAGAGATGGGACTATCAGACCACTTTACCTGTCTTCTGAGAAACCTGTATGCAGGTAAAGAAGCAATGGTTAGAACCTTACATAGAACAACTGACTGGTTCAGAGTTGGGAAAGGAGTACATCAAGGCTGTATATTGTCACCCTACTCAGTTAAATTCTATGCAGAGTACATCATGAGAAATGCTTGGCTGGATGAAGCACAAACTGGAATCAAGATGGCCAGGAGAAATATCAACAACCTAAGGTATGCAGATGATACCACTGTAATGACAGAAAGTGACGAGGAACTAAAGAGCCTCTTGATGAAAGTGAGAGAGTGAAAAAGCTGGCTTGAAACTCGCCATTTAAAAAATGAAGGTCGTGGCATGTAGTCCCACCACTTCTTGGCAAATAGAAGGGGGGAAGTGGAAGCAGTAACAGATCTTATTTTCATGGGCTCCAGAATCACTGCAGCTGGTGACTGCATCCATGAAATTAAGACACTTGCTGCTTGGAAAGCTGTGACCAAAGATAGCATATTAAAAAGCAGATTCATATAGTCAAAGACAGAGTTTTTCCAGTAGTCATGTACAGATGTGAGAGTTGGAGCGTAAAGAATTGAGCACCGAAGAACTGACGCCTTTGAATTGTAGTGCTGGGAAAAACTCTTGAAAGTTCCTTGGACTGAAAGGAGATCAAAGCAGTCAATCTTATAGGAAATCAACCCTAAAAATTTATTAGGCTATTCCTGAAGCTTAACTGCAGTACTTTGGCCACCTGATATGAGGAAGTCGACTCATTGGAAAATACCCTGATGCTGGGAAAGCTTGAAGTCAAAAGGAGAGGGTGACAGCAGACAATGAGATGGTTGGATAGTATCACGGACTCAATGGACATGAATTTGAGCAAGCCCTGTGAGATAGTGGAGGACAGAGGAACCTGGCGTCCTACAGTCCATGGGGTCCCAAAGAATTGGACACAACTTAGAGACTGAACAACAGCAACAAAGGTCCATATAGCCCAGTGCTCCAGAAATTTTCTGAATTGTTCTTTATTTGTTGAATAATTGGTCTAGCCATCATAGCAATTGATTGAAATTTGTATATATTCCCGTTAAATGTAGGATCCATTGATTTTTCAATCTGTACCCAGAAATGAATGGATATTCTTTTAAACCTCATGTTTGTGACCTGTTATTTGATACATATTGCTCTAAATTATATTCATTTATGTGTTTATGCTGTCAATAACAAATTACTGAGCTGCTGTTATATGGCAGGGATAGCACCAGGCAATGAAGGTACACAGGTCCCTACCTTTGTGTTCACCATAATTCATTAGAAGACTCAGATCACTAAATTATGAATCTTCATGGACTTTAGTGCAAAGGCTTCTGGAAAGAAGTTTTGTTTCATCTGATACTTAAGGATAAGTCAGCAGCTATTCTCTAGCTACCCTCCACACACTATCCACGCCACCCCCATATTGCCTCATCCGTTCTCTAATTTCACTTTGGTTTATAGACTAGTAATAGTTATCACCATATGAAAGTTACTGGACTGCTTAGGGAGACACAAACAAATGACATTTTCTGTACTTTATCTCTTTAAGTTTATTACATGTTTCACCAAGAATGTAAAGCCAGAATTAGCATAAAATCAAAAGAAAGGAAATTCATTGAATCTGGCCATCTTCAACTGTTTTATTTTTTTCTATATTCACTTCTAGTTCCTATCTGTAAACATATATAGTCTTTTATTTTTTCCAGTGAATATTGTTAGATTAGAACTATTTCAAAAGGAACATGCTGCAGCTTTTCTTTGAAATCCATAACTTTTAATTCAGGGATTCAAAGGACATGACTGGAATTGAGCCTCAAAGAGAGAGTCAATAATTGTGCTGTTCCAATAGTTAGTTTTGTGTTGAAGCTATTAAAGTGATATTTCACCACAGACTGAAGCAGTCTTTATTCATATTCCTAGGTAGATGCAGAAATACACATGCTTATATTGGGTGGTTTTGTAAACACTGATTGAACCTTCAGACTTTGTTTCCAGAACTTTCTGAGCCCTAATATTGTAAATAGGTAAATATGAGAGGTTCATCTTTATTACCCCGTCTGGAATTCATGGAGCCATCCCCAGTGGATCCTGTGCAGTGTGGCCCAGCCTCTGGGAATGGTCCCAGTGGACTCTGTAGCATGTAGCCACCACAAAGTCTCCCGACATGGCTCCTGGAAAAGCCCTCACAATCTGATCAGCCCTGTTGATCCCCAGAAGAATCTGGAGCTTTCACAGTAGGAGCTGATTCTATCTTAACTCAAGATTTTTGCTTATCTGTTTAATTTACTAAAAGGCCGGCTGTCTGAATCCATAGATGTTCATGGTGTAGTGACTGATCCATTGGGCCTGGAATGATCTGGAGTGATTCATCTCTTGGAAACTTTGGTTTTCTCATCTATAAAACTGGGATAATGTCTTTGTGACTTATCTAGGAAAGTGGATAATAGGTACAAGTAAGATAAGTAGAAATATTTTTTATAAAATTCACCTAACAGATGAACAGTGTGAATATGTAAGAGAGAGACAAAAAAAGTCAATTAAAAAGCTATTGTAACAGGAAGGGCAGGGAAGGAATTTCAATAGTAACTGTGAGACTGGAAAGGAAGGGAGATCAGGGGAGAAGCAAGGTCTGTCAGGTTTGGCTCTAAGAGGTTGTTGGGGAGTTTCTAATGAGATGACAAAGTCTTGGGCCTGATTGTTGCCAGTAACTGAAAAGGACCATGCCAGGGAGTCGAGTTTAGGGATTACTGACTCAGATAACAGGGGAGCATCCCGGTAGTGCTACAGAACAGGCATTTGAAAGGAAGAGAAGCTCACAGAAGAAATAACGGCTGGAAGATTATTTAAGAGTCATTTTCTTACAACTAATAGTTAAAACCATGACTGAACAGAAACACGTAGGGAGGAAAGTATATTTCTTTTCTTTATGCCAACTTCCCTCCTTGCCAAATATTTAGAGGGACATAAAAAAATAGAAGACAGATAGGTTATAGTATAAGAAAAAGAATTTTTGTTATCTCAAACCCAAAGTTAGAGAGACATGCCACAAGGAAAATTGTTTTTTAATTAAAAAAAATTTTTTTTTGTCTGTGTCACGTGTTGTGTGGAATCTTGGTTCCCCAGCCAAGGATGGAACCCAGGCTTCCTGCTTTGGGAGCATGGAGTCTTATTCACTGGACTGCAAGAAAGTCCCAGTGGTGGATATTATCTTTAAAAAGGAGGAATGGGGAAATGGTCAGTAGTAAATCTTCAGAAGATCTGAGGGCAGCAAGGAAGGAGAAAAAGTAAGTGACCACTAATGCCATATTAGTGGAAGTAAGGACATGTTCTGTCTGTGTAGCTGTCAGTGTTCCTCAGGGGAGGCACAGGACCGTGAGCTTTCTGATTGTAAAGATTGTGCCGTGCAAAGATGTATGTAGTCTCATTTGCTTTCAACCAGTGCCAAAAGGAGGGGGTGGTATTAGTTCCTGCCATTTATTCAGGATCCACTGAGCATCTGGACCCCTTAGTTAGCACTGATATAATCCTGAATAATCCTATAGTTATCCTTCCTGCTTTATAGGTACTGCTACTCTAGGAGGTTAAGTACTTTGCTTGTGGCTCTAAAGCCACTAAGTGATACAGCTGGAAGCGAAAAACCAAGAAGGAAGGACTCTGAAGCCACTCAGAATTGGAAGCCCTTTCCATCACATACCATGAGAATACTTTCTCTTTGGTTGCAACTTCCTGGTCCAACGTCTGTCAGCGTTTACGGTTGCAGTGCCCTTCTAACATTTTCCTGCCAAAGCAGGTTATGAGACAGATCTGCAATGGACAAAGTGTGGCATTTTAGAAAGAGTGGTTTGCAGTCCCAAGGCATGATGAATCAAACGTTGCCTGTGTAATTTCATAGATATGGAAGTTATTAGCTGTAAAAAGTTACTTACATTTTGGGAATTTCAGTTATAATCATTCTGCTTTATTCTTTGGCCATCACTTGTGTGCAAGGTTTTTTTGTTTGTTTGTTTGTTTTTGTTGTTGTTTTTGAGCATTATAGGTGGATAAGAGCTGCAGAAATGTCTTAGGAGAAAATGTTTTGTTTCTTGTAAAAGGAATTTCCAATGGTAAGAACCAGAAAAGCTATTATTTTGCTAGTAGGACAGAAAGACCATTCTCTCTCTATCTAAAGCAACCAGATGAAGGAAATAATTTTGTTCATAGGAACAAAAAGAATGTTGATATGAGACAAGTGTCAGTAGTCTTTGACATGCAGCAATGGCACCAAAAGCTTCAGTTCGTCATTTCCACGTCCGTATGTAGCGGCAATACGTTTATAAAGGGAGGGCTGTGTTCTGCCTCCTATTCTTCATCTGAGTCCTAGCCTACTTTTGGAAAATGGCTGATTCTCATGATAGGGAGGAAAAATATTCCTTATACTGAAAAAAGAATAATTACCACAAACAAAGGAAGACTATAAAGTGTCATGGATTTGGGAACAAAATTGCTATGAAATGGTATTCTTGAGACGTCTATACTATTGTGCTAATTGTCACCAGAATCATTGCTTAAAAGACTGAAAGCAAAGCTCATCTATCTGAAAAATCAATGAAGAAAACAAGCAACTATTAGGAAGTACTAGCTTGAATATGAAAAGCACAAATGGAAAAATGTAAAGTTAGATGAAGCCATTGACCACCTTAACACCCTGCCTTTATGAATATACCCCTGGGTATTATACACAATTTGCAGTTTTCCACCTTTGTGAATGACGGAAAGCTTAGAAACTAAAAATGATTCAAATTAGAGTACTCATAAGATTCTGCACTCATAAGTACTAATAAGATCCATGGTTCCCAGAAGTGATGGTTGAGAGACCAAGTGCCCCTGGTCAGGCATCAATCTTAGAGGTATGGATTGCTGCTGTTGCTGCTGCTGCTGCTGCTAGTTGCGAGTCGTGTCCGACTCTGTGTGACCCCATAGACGGCAGCCCACCAGGCTCCCCCGTCCCTGGGATTCTCCAGGCAAGAACACTGCAGTGGGTTGCCATTTCCTTCTCCAATGCATGAAAGTGAAAAGTGAAAGTGAAGTCGCTCAGTCGTGTCCGACTCTTCGTGACCCCATGGACTGCAGCCTACCAGGCTCCCCCGTCCCTGGGATTCTCCAGGCAAGAACACTGGAGTGGGTTGCCATTTCCTTCTCCAATGCATGAAAGTGAAAAGTGAAAGTGAAGTCGCTCAGTCGTGTCCGACTCTTCGTGACCCCATGGACTGCAGCCTACCAGGCTCCTCCGCCCATGGGATTTTCCAGGCAAGAATACTGAAGTGGGTTACCGTTGCCTTCTCCAACAGGTATGGATTAGCTAACAGGAAATTTAGTAGAGCCACCCAGAAGGAACTAGTGGAAACTGCTTTGCCTGTTTTCTAATAACTTTATTTTTTAAAATATTATTTTATTTATTTGACTGTGCTGAGTCTTAGTTGCAGCACACGGATTTTCAGTTTTCACTGTGGCATGCAAAAACTCTTTGTTCTCAGCAGGCGGTAGGGAACTCTATTTCATGTGGGATCCAGTTCCCTGACCAGGGATTGAACCTGGCCTCCTGCATTGGGAGCACATAGTCTTAGCCAGTGGGCCGCCAGAGAAGTCCCTCTAATGAACTTTTAAAAAGGAATCTGCACTTTGGAGTTTTCCATTTGTTGAACACTTGAGCTAAAGTTCCCTTCACATTCATTGCAATGCATTGTCAAGAGCAATAAAAAATAGGCAGGTATTTTTTTTTTTTTTTTTTTGCCACCAGCTTATTTGAATTACTCTTTGTTGCACCTTTCCAAAGTCATAGGTTGTTTTTTGTCTCAGTAGTGGGTGGTAAATGAATGGGATTGAACAACTTCAGAATGGGACTGGAGGTAAAACTAGAGCCCTTGAATCCTGGATTAGAATCCAGAGATGCTCAGCAAAAAAGTCTTGTTTCCCAGCAGCTTCATAATCCAAAACATCTGTTTCTATATTTGGCATTATTCCACTTTTTTATTCTTAAAATTGTTCCCATCTTTCAAAACACTTTAAAAAATAAAGAAGTCCCCATTCTGTCTCCTCTTTCCATTCCCCCACACATGCATTTGTAATTACCTGGTTTAGTCTGTGTGTTTAATCAACTTAAATTGAGACAGTTACCTACATCTGATTTCAATCTGAAGGAGCCATTGAGAACCGGGCAGTTACTGCCTTGTGTCTGCCAAGATGTGACTCTGCCAGGAAACAGATAGGACTTACACCAGGGTATTTCCTAAAGAAGCCACTTGACTCAGATTAGATGTTTAATTTCCTTAAAATATTGTTTTGGGTCTCAGTCTGTGTTCTCTAGTTGGGATTTTCTGATGTAATTTAGGAATTTCACTTATTTCTGAGTTTGTTCCAGGATCCAGGTGGCATTATGTGAAATGCCTAAAGCTCAAGGAAGTAAACCACCCTGAGTGCTGAGTGTCCTACCTCGCTGCTCTGGAGGATGGACAGGTCCATGTTTGTTCAGGTCTTTGTGGCACCATTGTCCATGCAATAAGATTGAGTTAATTTTCAGAAAGAAGGGCTTCTGGTTATGGTCATAAAGCCTCTGATCAGAGGTACATATTTTTTGAGATATTTTCCCAGGAAAATTAAACTGCAATAGAAAAAAATTACTTTGTTCTGGTATTGACTGTTAATTGTAATTCCATTTTTATTTATAACATTAGCATAGAAATCAAGCTTCTATATTTCCTTAGCTATGTTCACTTGCAACACCTTCTACTGGCCAGACTTTGAGATCTTAAAGTTTTTATTTTTTCCTCTTCATTGGGCTGTCATTTCTGAGTGGTAAAGAAATATGAACACAGGACTGAGCTCTTTCTAAAAGTTTTATGCTATCGTTCTTGAGTGTATAGGCTTCAAGGACTTGAAAGACTCTTTATTTGTTAGCCAAATTAGGATGAATGCTAAAATTTCATTAGCATATTTTGCACAGTGGTAAAAGCATACAGTCCAGGGTGATGAGCTGACAGTCCACTGGGGCATTTTTAATAGACTTATGAGCCCACCTGAACCCAAACCACCAGCATGCTGAAAGCAAAAATAATCGCAGGAAACACCATGAGGAGATTTTTTCATATCCACATAGATCGGGGCTTTAAAAAACTATATTTTAATTGCGATAACAGCCACATACTTTCAGCTGGTTGGGGTTACCAGATTACAGTCAGAGGTTTGTTTGGCAAGAAAATAAAACCAAGGAAGATAAAGAATAAAGCGACAAATGGTACAGAGCTCAGATCGCTGGATACAGCATTGCACAATGGCGCAAACGTTTCTAGGAGGCTTCCTGAGTTTCCCCCCCTCCAGAAGGGCCCTTAGGGCACTGTCAACGTCAGCGTGCTCCCCGAAGCTCCCTCACTGCCCAGGATCTTCCCAGGCAGGGGCTTTTCCGTATCTAGTGCACCTGTGCCCAGCTTCGTGGGGTGTTTATCTCAGAGGCAGCCTCATTTCTGCCTTTCTCCCTTCTTGGAAAGCACCCGTGGAGACTGGCAGCATTCTTGCTAGGGGGCTAGAACTCACTAGTTTTCAATTTCCTCTGCTTTTCTGACTCCTCAGAGCTGCTGAGGTACAGATGAGCTTCAAAGGAACTCCATCAGCTGGAAAGCAGTATATGAAAATTGAATTGTTGTTTTCCCGGTTTTAGTGTTTCTGGTTTTTCAAAGCCAAATTAGGTGATCTGATTTATTGATTTCACAAATATTTATTGAGCACCTACTATATATGTGTATATATATAGTATACTATCTATAGTACTGGGTGCTTAGAATATATCAGAGAAAAAACAAACCAAGGATCCAATCTTGAGGGAGCTGAAGTTAAAGGGGATTGTTTTGAGACTTTCCTACCATTTGGTTTTCAGGTACAGTGAATAACTCATTGCAGTGGGGGAGAACTGAATGCGTGCCCCACTCTTTCTGGTCTGTGCTGGAGCAGGGAATAGAATCCTCTGTCTAGTCCATTATATTCCTTTGAATCTAATAGTTCAGTCCAGTTCAGTCACTTAGTCGTGTCCGACTCTTTGCGACCCCATGGACTGCAGCATGCCAGACTTCCCTGTCCATCACCAGCTCCCAGGGCTTGCTCAAACTCGTGTCTATCGAGTCAGTGATGTCATCCAACCATCTCATCTTCTGTCGTCCCCAGATCATTCTCATAGTTCCTTTGTGTTCCTGTTAGTGTCTAGAAAGAAGAAGCTTCTTCCAGGACTGGTGTCTTTGTATCTTTCCATGGTGGTATTCTCATTCAGTTCAGTTCAGTTCAGTCGCTCAGTCGTGTCCGACTCTTTGCGACCCCATGAATCGCAGCATACCTGGCCTCCCTGTTCACCACCATCTCCCGGAGTTCACTCAGACTCACATCCATCGAGTCCGTGATGCCATCCAGCCATCTCATCCTCGGTCGTCCCCTTCTCCTCCTGCCCCCAATCCCTCCCAGCATCAGAGTCTTTTCCAATGAGTCAACTCTTCGCATGAGGTGGCCAAAGTACTGGAGTTTC
>SJYT01062461.1:214912-307283 GCA_006410635.1 Cephalophus harveyi
TGGAGTTTCAGCTTTAGCATCATTCCTTCCAAAGAAATCCCAGGGCTGATCTCCTTCAGAATGGACTGGTTGGATCTCCTTGCAGTCCAAGGGACTCTCAAGAGTCTTCTCCAACACCACAGTTCAAAAGCATTAGGAGAGGAAAAAATTCAGTTGTAGCAGTTGTTAGTATGGGTGAACAGAAAATTTAGATGTGAAGATACTAAACCTAAAAAGAAGGAATTCTACAGTGAAAACGGGAAAGAGTTTCAACCAGTTTGTGTAGATGTCTTAAGAGTTTTTGAAGTCTGGGCAGTCACCACACCAAAGCCTACATCTCCAGTGTGTTCAGTGTGTGTACAAATACACACATGGATTTTTCATTCTCACCGTTCTTAAAAGTAAGGGGTGGGAGCATTCTTGCCTAGTTTCTTTCTCAGAGTTTGTCCTGGTCCGGGTACTAATTGGAGATGTCACCCTCTCTGCCTCCTCCCGTAGAGTTGCTGGAATTGCGGCCGTAAAGCCAGTGAGACCTGCAGCGGCTGTAACACGGCCCGATACTGTGGCTCCTTTTGCCAGCACAAAGACTGGGAGAAGCACCACCACATCTGTGGACAGACCCTGCAGGCCCAGCAGCAGGGGGACACGCCTGCCGTCAGCTCCTCCGTCACACCCAACAGCGGGGCCGGGAGCCCCATGGACACACCACCAGCGGCCACCCCCAGGTCGACCACCCCAGGGACCCCTTCCACCATAGAGACAACACCTCGCTAGACGTGCACTCAGAACTGTCGGAGGAAAGACAACACAACCAACACGAAACCAATTCCTCATCCTCAGATGCTCAAAGTTTTTTTTTTTTTTTTTTTCCTTTTTTTGTTTTGTTTTGTTTTGTTTGTTTATAGACGAACTATCCTGTTTCAGTACTTTCAGCAAGAGAGAACCTAACTGTATCTTGAGGCGATCGTAAAACAGAAGGCCAGTAACGGGTCATAATGACTTATTGTGGATAACAAAGATTTCTTTTCCTTAGAGAACTGAAAAGAGAGCAGAGAATATAACATGAAATGATAGATTTGACCTCCTCCCTGTTATTTTCCAGTAGCTGGGATTTTAAACTAGATGACCTCATTAACCGATGCTTTACCAAACAGCAAACCAAGAGATTGCTAATTGCTGTTGAAAGCAAAAATGCTAATATTAAAAGTCACAATGTTCTTTATATCCAATAATGGAAAAAAAAAAAAAAAAGAGGAAAACCCTCAAGGGCATGAGCATTGGCTACAGCAGTAGACATTTTAACAAGAAGATGTATGGCGTCCGTGGGTTGCTAACTGAACTTTGAAGACCCGCTACATAACGCGCAGATGTGTAGCATATTGGAAGGAGACACAGATGTTCGGGTTTTTTTTCCTGTTTCTGAAAAGAAATAATAATATCCAGGTCAACAGAAGGAAAAATGAAAGATGATTTTGCAGTGGGATATGTGAACACAACAGCAAGAAAAAAAATGCCATAACAAAAAGGCTCCTTTATATATATATATATATATAAAAGTATATATAGACACACACACAGAAGTCAGAGACTCAGCCTGCAGTTATTAGCACCCTGGCAGCTTTGACACCAGCCAGCTGCTCTAAACAACCCTCAACGTTTCTTCACTTTTGCAAGGTTCCACAGAGCAAGACATTGGGTCTATTCCAGCTCATTCATTTTATATTGAAAAATAATTTTTAAAAAAATGGTGGCTCCAGCTCCAGCCCCTTTCTAAATTTTTTCAACCCCACCCTGTTTGGATTTTTAATTAAAAACTAGTAGTTCTCTTGGTGTTAAAACACTTCTGTCCTGTGAGGTTTCCCAATGGTGTTTTTCTTGTAAACGTGCTGGACGACTGTGAAGACGCGTTGTAGTTTAACCACGTGCCCACATTTAGTCTCTTTATTCCTAGTTGGTGAGAAACCTGTATCTTTCTATGCTGCTTTTATATCTGTATGTATTAGTGGTATTTCTCTAGTAGTTAAAAAAAAAAAAAGAAAAAAAAAAAGACTTTTTTGGTTGTCCTCAAGAAAAGAAAAGAAAAAGGCTATCTTTCGGAGCTGCTATTTCACTCTCTTATAGGATTTTTTTCCCCCTGAAAACCAGCATGCTTCACGGAATGCTAACATATTGGTGTTTTTGTCAGAGGGATGTACATAAATGTATTTTGCACTGTCACATGACTCCCTAGGCATGCTTTTTTTTTTTTTTTTTTTTTGAGCAAACTTTTTAAATATGCTAGATCCATTCCACCAAGTTTAGCTGTAGCATAGAGTAGTAGTGGGTTTTTTTTTCTTGTCTTTTTTTTTGATGAAAAATCATTATTAGGGACGTTTGAAAAAATAACAAGATATCCTACTTTAAAAAAAAAAAAGACAGTGCATGTGTATCGCTGTAAGGTTGTTTAAGTATTTCTAATTTTACAAAAAAAAAAAAAAAAAAAGATAAATCATTAGAGCTCCAAATGCTGAGGTGTAGACTGACAGCTTTAACACTGCTGAATGCCAGGTTACACAGTATTCTTACAAAAAGGGAAGTCAGCCAAAGACTGATCTGATGGACCAAAATTGGAATTTTGAAAAGCACCAGTACTACTCTCCAAAATGATCAGCAGGTTAAACATGTTCAGCAAGGTATAGTGTGAATCCATTAACCCTTCGTCGTCCAGGGTCCAGACCAGAACTACTTGTTAGTTTTGAAAATGGTAGCCCAGAATGTGGTTGTGTGCTTTACGGAAAGTCAGCAGTGCTGCAGGCTGTGTAGACAACCAAAGTTTTCAAGGCTGGGAAGACACTACTCCACATACATAGACACACCAGGCATTTATTTAAAAATCTCAAGTGGTCCGTTAACTTGGGTTTGGTTTTGTTTTTAAATAAAGCCTTTGGATACAGTTTTACATGGCTTTTAAATATCTGCATAGAGGTAATCCTAAATCTCTTTAGCCTACCATTATTTGCATTTCCCCCTGTATTTTCATGTACAAGTTGGCTTTAATTTTGTTCAGGTGGTATTTTGCTTTTGTTTTTGTTTAATGGCTTTTTAGTTTAGAAACTTCTGATGAGCAAGTGAGTACATCTATCCACACGTTGAAAGTCCATCTGCCAGCACACCTGCTTACAGGGGCATGAAAGCACATAACCAGGCTCTGAATGGGTTCTATTTTATCATGGTGCTCCCAGAATCCTTTGACCTCACTCTGCTTTCTAGTCTGCTAATGACACTGGACAGTCCTTTCTTACAGAGCTATTATATGTTCTAGGCTACGAAGGGTTAAATAATCCCAAAAATGAGGTATGTCATACCCACACGTCTTTATTTCTAGAAGCTGTGATGTATGTGAAACAGCACTGTTATTCTTAACACTAGTGTGTAAAATAAGGATTAGTACAGTACGTCTCATTACTTTTAATTCAGGGCACCCTGAGTGAAAACAAATACAAAAAAAATCCCTAACTCTGAGCTCTATCTCGAATTCCTCTATCCTCCTTCCCCGCTTCCTCCTCCTCTTCCTCTCCTCCTGTTTTGCTACATTCTCCTCAGTGGCAAAAAGTTTCACTCTACCTCTGACAGCATGTATATTGCACCAGTAGCTAACAAAAACTGGTCTAGTCAAACCAAATGGGCACAAAAGAACCAGGATACCAAAAGTTAAGCTCATACAGCTGCAAACCATATCACTTCTTGGTAACAATGCAGACCTCATAAACCTAAAGAAGAGAAAGAAAAGAAAACTTTTGTTACTTTCCTTTTTTGCTTGTCACTTATATACAGGCTATGTGAGAGTATAATTTGTAGGTATAACACATTTAAAAAAAAAAGTTATCTTCATTGGATAGAATTGAATGGTGGTCGCTGATAGGAATAGGGCGTCCTCAATCTCTTATCTCTGTCTCTGACTCTTTTCTCTTTCTCTTTTTTCTCTGTCATGAGACTGTGTGACAGGGCCACCTGTCTTATTTTTTTGTTTGTTTTTCTTAACTTTTTTTTTTTTTAATGTGTAGGTGCATGTCTTGGGGATTTTAAAAAAATTTCAAGGCTGGTTTTCTTATGCAAAGCATGCCTACGTCTGGAATACTTAGGGAAAGAAAGCGACTCCATGTTGTCCGAATTCCTCAAGGGACAGAAAAAAAATTGGAGACTGTCGAAATGCAGATTTGAAATAATTTTTTTTTTTAATATTACTTTGGGTTCTGCGACATTATCGTGAAAAATTAAAGTTGTTGTGCAATACTTAATTCAGACATGTACCACAAGTTAATGGTAGACTAACACTGGGGGGCGGGTCTAGGCATCATGCTTTCGTCAGCATACTCTTGAGCTTTGAAGTCTACTATGTCTGAACTGTGGTTTCTTGTTTATCCTTTTTTTTCCTTAGTTGGACTGTAATGTATGGTCTGTCAACCTGTGAATCTTTAAAGTATGATTCAGGTATTGTTGTATTCTTTACTGTGTAATAAAAAAAGTTTAAAAAAGCCTCTTCTCTCGCCTCCCTTATCGTCAGTGTGAGCCACCGGCTGCCCACACAGTGGCTCTGATGTGCCTTCATCCTCCCTGGCACTGAAGCACACTGGTAGGGTTTATTCAGCCCACAGAACACGCCTCTGTAACAGGAATTGGCTCATCCATGGTTGATGAATAGGCCATGATGTCAGAATAGTGCCAGCGTCAAGATGGGTCAAGGGGATGGTACCCAGGCAGGAGGAGCTGGAAGAACGGGAAGAGGACTGCAGCCTTCCAGAGGGAAGGGGTGTGTGGTTGGCTTAGTTGAGCTGCTGCAGACGCACCTCAAGACCTTTTGGCTGCCTTTTGACAAAATTAGAAATGAGTTGCCTGCTCCTGGTTCAACTGCCAGAAAGGTGCATCCCAACGCTGTGAAGCTCTGACTCATAAGTGCTAGCTCCTCCTGGCAACGTGATGCAGAGCTTGCTTCCACCTGCCTTGTTCATTATCCTCTGAGATCTGCCGTCCTCTCTCCTCATCCTCTTGTATATTGTTGAACATCCTCTGTGGCAAGTCTCTGCCTTTGTTGGGAGGTCTGAAGTGTTCCCTCTACTAACGTGTGTGTGTGTGTGTGTGTGTTTTCATGCTCTAGTTACAAACTCAAGGTTTGAAGCCCCAACTCTTCCCCCTGCAGCCCATGAATCCTGTAAAGGTTTATATATAATTTTAAAATCACAGGATTTTGGGGGTTTTTTTTGAAATAATCTATGTACTGTGTTGTAGCAGGACTTTCTCTTCCCTCAGCTTTCTCAAAGGGTTCTCAACTTTGTGGGCTGAAGAATAGTTGCAAAGAACAAGAGGACAGAGCCCATGAAGAGCCTATGTCTGGAGAGAGTGGGTACTGGTTAAGGAGAGGACGGCTTGAGACTGGCCGTTCAGCTTCCTCTGTCAGCTGGGTCCTCGTCCCAAGACCTGGCTTCTCTAACTTGTCTTCCTGGGATATGTGCCTTTGTTCACATTTCTTTCTCCAGAAACACACAAGGAAAATAATGCAAAAAAAATTGTTTTAATCAGTAATGGACACCTCCTCTACAATTGTGATAGGTAGGATCAGATACTTAACATAGCAGTTAGTCATTTATTTTTGCAAAAGACAAGGAACCCTGACCTAAGGTGCCTACCCTATAATGTGTTAATATTTTTTTCTCTCTTAAAAACAGAGCAGGATAGCAATCAGTAGGTAAAACAGAAATGAGACTCATTGAAGTAGTTCCCTTATAAACAATTCTTGAAAATACGTCTGTGACATTTTCATGCAAGTGGATATGTTGGACAAACGGCGAATGCTTTGTAATTTATACGAAAGACGTGAGCAAAATCTCGAGACTTCTAGGTAGTAGACATCATTTTTTTTAAGAAGTGCTAATGATGTATTTAATAATATAAAAATATGTCTGCCATGAAAGAGCATTACAGCCATTTTTTTCTGGAATGGAATGGGAAGGAATAAGCAAAGGGGTTTGTTCTGTATGGGTGTCTATACCCTGAATCCAAAGTGAATAAATAAAGTTGTGTTTGCTCAAAGCTGTTCCTCGTCAGTCTGTTCTCAGTCATACTAGGGAAACTGAGTCAGACGAATACAGAAACTGTTTCTTCCCATCTCCCCCTCTTTCCATCCGTAAAACCACAGATGTAGGACCACAGTACTGTGGTCATCTGCTTTTGGAATTTTCAGATTCACATAACATTTTTGAAAACTCTTCAAGAATATACATGGGGGAGTCTATGAGAACTCAAGATCAGCACAGTCATCTATTTTACTAAATAAAAATAATATTTGAATGTGGAGAAAACTTAAAAATAGATAAGAGAAGGATTATATGCTCTTAGGTCTCAATGTTCTTTGTGTTGGAGTGCTGTATTCCATTGTCAAGAAAGGGGTAAGTTACACGGTGAGAATTTGAGAGAGTGAGGAGGACATGGCTGCCTGGATGCCATGTAGGTCCCCCCTAAGTCAGTGGCAACTGGAGCCCTTTCTGGTGCCTACTGTGGAGCCCAGCACCCAGTTGAAAGTGAAAGTGAAGTTGCTCAGTCCTGTCTGACTCTGCGACCCCATGGACTATACAGTCCGTGGAATTCTCCAGGCCAGAATACCGGAGTGGGTAGCCTTTTCCTTCTCCAGGAGATTTTCCCAGGCCAGGAATAGAACCCAGGTCTTCCACATTGCAGGTGGATTCTTTACCAGCTAAGCCACCAGGGAAGCCCAAGAATACCGAAGTGGGTAGACTATCCCTTCTCCAGGGGATCTTCCCAACACAGGGATCGAACCTGGGTCTCCCACATTACAGGCAGACTCTTTACCAGCTGAGCCACAAGAGAAGCCCGGTGATAATGAAGCCCTGTTTGTTGGAGAACCAAGCCTGTCTGACCAAATGGTTGGGCAGGCAGCTGGTCATCTTAGAGCAGGCAGCAGAGGGAGCAACAGCCTCCAAATCAGTTCATAACTCATTCTGAGGGAACTTTCATTTGCTTCAGGAAATTTTCTCAAGATGAGCTACAAAAGAGTGAGACAGAGAGACGGCAGAGAAAGAAGGCGTGATGGCACTCTGATCGGAATGTGTCTCCCCTCCAAATTCGTCTGTTAAACCCTAATCTCCAAGATGACAGTATTATGAGGTTGGAGGGAGTGGGTGGGAGGTGATTCGATCGTGAGGGTGAGTGAAACTTTCATGAATGAAATTAGTGCATTTATAAAAGAGACGCCACAGAGATCCACCATGTGAGGACGTGATGAGGAGTCTGTGCCCTGGAAGAGGAACATCCCCCAACCTTGCTGGTATCCTCATCTCAGACTTCCAGGCTCCAGAGTCATGAACAATACGTTTCTGTTCAAAAGCTACCCGATCTGTGGTGTTTTGCTACAGCAACCTGAATGAACCAAGACAGAAGGAGACAACATTCTTGGCAGAGGTGACTCCATGAGTGCAAGCATAGAAGCCAAAAAAGCAACGTGGCGTGCCTGTGAAGGAACACAGCCATGAATTTTGCTGAAACAAGGCAGTGTTGCGTTTTTTGCTTTTCAGAGAGGCAAAGTTTTATAATAATAGCCTTTCTCAGGAACCTGGTGATGGCTTGACTTTTCTGTGTGCAGAAAATAAATACATTATTGATTCTTGGCTTCCTTGCAAGTGAGGTCACCATTTTCTCTGCCAAAGAGAAAGATTTTTGTATTCCTAATTAAACTTGTCTTTGATGGTGTATACTGCTATTTTGGCTTCCCTGGTGTCTCAGGGGTAACGAATCTGCCTGCTAGTTTAGGAAACAGGGATTTGATCCCTAGGTCAAGAAAATCCTCTAGAGAAAGAAATGGCAAACCACTCCAGTATTCTTGCCTTGGAAATCCCATGAACAGAGGAACCTGGTGGGCTGGAGTCCATGGGGTCGCGAAGCGTCAGACATGACTTAGTGACTAAACAATAATACTGCCATTTAAAACCCATCTTCTGGAGGTGTGATGAAGGATAGATAGTCTACAAAAAACAAACAAACAATGGCAGTCTTTTAAAATTCCCCTATTACTAACAAAATAACAGACCATATAATTAAGGCAAGTACAAACCACCTCTTTTGATGGCAAATAGTACTTTCTCTTTGCTCTGTTAGCAAAGACTTTGAAAAATGTTAGCAGCAACTTTTTCCTACTGTCCTACCATTTAATATGTTCCCTAAAAAGTAGGCATAAAGTAATAACTATCATTTTTTATGGAATTAAATGGAATATAATGAATACAAACACACAGACATATACATATGTAAGCACACACATATACATATATGTATATGCATATACTATATATACGTGTTTGTGTCCCTTGTGATTGCTACCTACTTTTATGAAATAGTCTTACAACATTATCAGCTAAGTTTATTTCAGTAACTTGGTAATCTATGGTTCTGAAACAAAAATATTAAGTTGAATTCGAATGTGCTTATACAAGGTCTGATATTGATAACCCAAGGCTGAAATAGAAACTACTCATAAAACAGTTGCAGCTTAATCTACAAGTTACTCAGCATTTCTTAAATGTTCTTTGGAACAATTGTTCCAGAAGTCAGTAATAGGCAACTTATGGGGAAAAAATGTAAAAAGTGTTCAATGATCAACCCATGGTTAACTTTATAATTTATATGCCCTAAGGGATCTGAAAAGTCTAGTTCTGGAATGATCAGGTAGTTCTGTGTACTCTGATACTTCCCAGACTTTATATGAATACTTTCATAAAGCTCTGATTCATATAAGCTTCTGTAATACATTTTTTCCTCTGATTTGTCACATTTATTATAAACAAGCCCTTGCATCTTATCAATCCCTCCCCTTGTATATATCTTGTTTACAAAGGTCAGCTCTTTATCATCCATAACTACACACCTAAATGACCAGTCTTCCCCAAGTTCAACTTTTAACAAAGTTAAACTACAAATGGCTATTCAATTGTCTTCGCAGTAAAGACTGAACACCATGGTCTGGATTCCAGGCCCTTCATCACGAGTCTCCCTCCCTCCTCTCTACCTCTAGATTGCACTTCTATCCTTGACAAGTCTCCTTACCAGCCATATTTATTTGTTTGTGACTAAATTAGCTATCTTCTGCTGTGTTCTGTAATCGGATTGGAAAAGGATTTCCAGAAACATTTCAGAAAGTAGGGAGTTTATTAAGAACAAAGAGCAGACGTAATCGGAGCGCTACGAGCACAGTGGGCCAGCCTCCTGACCACTCAGGGGGAGTCAGTGCTTTGAGTATGTTAGTAGCCAATTTGGGGGTTTCCCCTGGTGGCTCAGGTGGTAAAGAATCCGTTTGTGATGTGGGAGACCTGGATTCGATCCCTGGGTTGGGAAGATCCCCTGGAGAAGGGCATGGCAACCCACTCCAGTATGCTTGCCTGGAGCATCCCCATGGACAGAGGAGCCTGCTGGGCTACAGTTCATGAGGTCACAGAGTCAGACACGACCAAGCACAGCACAGCACAGCCGAATTTTACAGTCTCAAGACAAAACTCCTGCAGAAGAGTGGCATTACATGATTGGTTGAGGAGCTATTAAAAAGCAGAGACATTACTTTGCCAACAAAAGTCCGTCTAGTCAAAGCTATGGTTTTTCCAGTGGTCATGTATGGATGTGAGAGTTGGACTATAAAGAAAGCTGAGCGCCGAAGAATTGATGCTTTTGAACTGTGGTGCTGGAGAAGACTCTTGAGAGTCCCTTGGACTTCAAGGAGATCCAACCAGTCCATCCTAAAGCAGATCAGTCCTGGGTGTTCATTAGAAGGACTGATGGTGAAGTGGAAACTCCAATACTTTGGCCACCTGATGCAAAGAACTGACTCATTTGAAAAGCCCTGATGCTGGGAAAGATTGAAGGCGGGAGGAGAAGGGGACGACGGAGGATGAGACGGTTGAATGGCATCATCGACTCAGTGGATGTGAGTTTGAGTAAACTCTGGAAGTTGGTGATGGACAGGGAGGCCTGGCGTGCTGTAGTCCATGGGGAGGCAAAGAGTCAGACAAGACTGAGGGACTGAACTGAACTGAACTGAGGAGCTATAGGGCAAGTCCTGGGGTGGGCATTTTTACCGAATGTGGGGTCAGGGAGCTGTCCAGTAAGGATCAGGGGGCTCTTGGCAGCAGTGACAGTGGGGCTCAGTCCGTCCTGGAGAAGACTGCCCCTGTGGCCTTGGTAGAGAATGGCACATCTTCCTGCCTCTGTACCCTTGCCCACCCACTTTCCTCAAGAGAGCTCTCAGTGGGCTTCTAGTGGAAAGAGTCCCTGCTGGCTCCCTGCCCTGACTTCATTCTCTTCTGTAACACAGACAAGATCACTTCCTTTTCATTCGCGAACTCTTCACACTTAGGTCTGCTCTGCTTCTTCCACGACAGTAGTTGGAAAGTTAAGAGAGTGGTTAAAAATGGCATAGGGCCGGAGCTAGGGCTTCCCTGGGGGCCCTGTGGTCAGGAATCCGCCTGCAGTGTACGAGGTGCAGGAGCTGCATGTTCAACCCCGGGGTCGGGGAGATCCCCTGGAGGAGGGCACGGCAACCCGCTCCAGTATTGTCGCCTGGAGAATCCCCTGGACAGAGGAGCCTGGAAGCCTGCAGTCCACAGGATCACACAGAGTCAGACACGACTGAAGTGACTTAGCACAGCACCGGACGGGAATAGACGCATAGCCCCAAGTGGACATCTGGCAACAGCGACGAACTGTATGGAGAAGAATGGAGTCTGTCCATCCACACCTCTGGGCCCTCAGCTGATGCCAGTCCCTGAATGGCCACAGAACTCGAAGATCCAGGACAGACCAGGTGGTACTGCACCAGTTTACGTTCTCACAGCAGGGCACAAGACACCCTCCCCAACATTTGTCATCTATTCTCTTTTAGTTAATAGACGTTCTAACAAGTGTGAGGCAATATCTCATTGTAGTTTTGACTTGCATTACCCTGCTGATTCATGATGTTGAACATCTTTTCATGTGCTTGTTAACAATATGTCTTAAAAGATCTTTTCAGATCTGCCTTTTTTAATTATATATTTTTTGCTATTGATTTATATTAGTTCTTTATATATTTTGGATATTAGACTATTAACCCCTTATCAGATATGTGATTTGCAAATATTTTCTCCAGTTCAGTAGGTTGTCTTTTTATTTTGTTGATAGCTTTCTTTGCTGTACAGAAATTTTTAGTTTAAAAATCCCTTGCATATTTTTGCTTTAATAGTATTATTAAAATAATATTATTTATTTGTATAGTTACCATTATATAGCAGAAAATATTGATGTGTAGAAGGTTTTGCAATGGCCTAAGGTCACACAGCTAATAAACTTGAAGTCAGGATTTTAATCCAGGTCATCTTACTCCAAAGCCTGTGCTTGTAACTGCTTTGTGTGTGCTGCAAATGTTAAGGATTATTCTAGTTCTCAAACAAGGTTCTATGGCATTAACACTGCTGCTGCTGCTGCTAAGTCACTTCAGTCATGTCTGACTCTGTGTGACCCCATAGACAGCAGCCCACCAGGCTCCCCCATCCCTGGGATTCTCCAGGCAAGAACACTGGAGTGGGTTGCCATTTCCTTCTCCAATGCAGGAAAGTGAAAAGTGAAAGTGAAGTCACTCAGTCGTGTCCGAATCTTCGAGACCCCATGGACTGCAGCCCACCAGGCTCCTCCGTCCATGGGATTTTCCAGGCGAGAGTACTGGAGTGGGGTGCCATCGCCTTCTCCGTGTCACTAATGCAGATAAATGCTATTCTTTATTTGGGTTTTAAATGTTTAGAGAAAAAAACATGCTATGATTTGGGGGGAAGAGATGTATACTTCATTTCTCTTTTGTGGCGTGAATAAGGGAGCATTCTTTATAGGTATAATCATGCTCTTTATCCCCCCCTTGGAAGAACGAAATGGCTCTTTGCAAAGCAATGGAGTAAGAATGTATTCTGCCCAATTGGGTGGGATGCATGCCATTAGAAGGAAAAGGCCCATAGTCTAAGCCACTTTCTCTCCATGGTAAAATGTTCTTGTGACTTAATTAAGGCAGAGAGAACATGAGAATTCTTGCCTGGAGAATCCCGGGGACGGGGGAGCCTGGTGGGCTGCCGTCTATGGGGTCACACAGAGTCGGACACGACTGAGGTGACTTAGCAGCAGCAGCAGCATCTTACTCCAAAGCCTGTGCTTGTAACTGCTTTGTGTGTGCTGCAAATGTTAAGGATTATTCTAGTTCTCAAACAAGGTTCTATGGCATTAACACTGCTGCTGCTGCTGCTAAGTCACTTCAGTCATGTCTGACTCTGTGTGACCCCATAGACAGCAGCCCACCAGGCTCCCCCATCCCTGGGATTCTCCAGGCAAGAACACTGGAGTGGGTTGCCATTTCCTTCTCCAATGCAGGAAAGTGAAAAGTGAAAGTGAAGTCACTCAGTCGTGTCCGAATCTTCGAGACCCCATGGACTGCAGCCCACCAGGCTCCTCCGTCCATGGGATTTTCCAGGCGAGAGTACTGGAGTGGGGTGCCATCGCCTTCTCCGTGTCACTAATGCAGATAAATGCTATTCTTTATTTGGGTTTTAAATGTTTAGAGAAAAAAACATGCTATGATTTGGGGGGAAGAGATGTATACTTCATTTCTCTTTTGTGGCGTGAATAAGGGAGCATTCTTTATAGGTATAATCATGCTCTTTATCCCCCCCTTGGAAGAACGAAATGGCTCTTTGCAAAGCAATGGAGTAAGAATGTATTCTGCCCAATTGGGTGGGATGCATGCCATTAGAAGGAAAAGGCCCATAGTCTAAGCCACTTTCTCTCCATGGTAAAATGTACTTGTGACTTAATTAAGGCAGAGAGAACATGAGAGTTCAATAGGACTCAGAGTCTGTCCTGTTATTCAGGGTCTGAATGGATTTTCACACCTGATTTCCATCTGCAGATGTAATCAGCAAGAATGAAGAGGTTTGCAAAGAGATCCCTTATGAAGTCCAAGGAAGCAGCACTCCAGACATTTTAGTTAGCACTGAGAGTTACAGAGCAAATCAATATTTCTCATCATTTCTACCAGGAGCATTAATCAATATGATCAATATGACTACTTAAGAAACAATACTTGGACACAAACATCAGAAAGAGAGGGGGATACTGAGCACTCTGTGTTAACTAGCTTTTGGACTTGGGAGAAGCAATGTCACAGCCAATGTGATATATAGTTGCTATAATCATGATATGGGTTTTTGAGGCCAGTTTGCACATGTGTGGCAATTAAAAATGGTATAAAATTGATTCTCTAAAGCAAACCTTCTAGAAATGATACATTGAATCATGGCTGGTTGAAAACCCATACTGTCCAATGCATCATTCTTCCCAATTACTAAGTAGTTGCTTGTACGTTCTGTTTAATCTAAATAAGTAAAATTTATTTTTTTCCTACTACCAGTTGAAAGAATTATTTCAACAAATATGAATTTCTAACCTCTGTGTTAAAGGAGGGGGGCTATAATTGGAAAAATTTTGAATGAGACATACCCACAGTTTCATGGAATTGTAAGGTAGTGAGCTGATAAAGCTACTGGTAGAGCCAGGATTCTAACCAAACGTGTTAGCTGTCAAAACGTAGTTGCCTTAAACGCCAGCTAAGAGTACTTCCTAAGTCCATTAGAAACAGAATTCTCCCTCTAGTCTCTGGAATCTAACTTATTCCTGTCAACTGTTTGAAGGGGTATACTGCCTGCCATAGATGCATGATCTTGATATTTAAGTATGGAGGGGTTGGTGTTATAAAAATAGACAGAAACCAATTGGAGCAAGGACAGTCAGGCTTCAACAAAATGTAGCTGTCGTCGTACAACAGTTCTGTCTTTCCTTGAGCTGTTTTTTCCTGGACCTCTGGTCTATTCTTGTTGTGAATGAGCTTCCTCTGGAAGGTCTGTAGTTTCTATTTCCATGTGACATCAGGTTGCCATTTCAGTGGACCTAGTCATGCTTGTGGCCACTGAGCATCTTTTGAACAGACTTTTTATGTTCAGGGAGTTAACCACATGCTGTCGCAAATCCTAGCTACTTAATGTTGAAGTCAAAGTTCGATTTCCGAGCTTCCAGCTCAGGAGTAGGCTCTACCAAATGAAGTCACACTTCTGAGATAGTTTTATTCAGAAGGGAGCATCAGGAAGAAGGGAACATCAGGTAGAGTTGCTGCGTAGAATCCACATACTCACGAGAATAGCAGAGCATGAAGGAGAGATATCAGGCACTCCAGAAGTAGTAATGCAGATGTCCCAGGGATGACATGCATGCGCACAGCGTCCGCTATGTTAATAGCCACATCCGTGCTCAGAAGGGCCTCTACTGAAGAGGTTTAGTGTGCAATTTGTGGATTGTTCTTGTCTGTGAGTCTTTAAACCTCCTGAAAATTTCCATTAGTTTTCTAACACTTTACAATAAACTATTTTTCTACTTTAACTCATCTGAGTCATGTTGCTTGTAAACGAGATCTTTGGTGATAGATGTAAACTTCAAAATGATCATTTTCACCAAATTCAGAATTCAGGAATCTCAAGTACAATGAGTCATATCAAGCAGTAGGCATGCTCTGAAGTGATAAAATAGGTTAAACTGATTCTGTGATTGTCTAGAAAGAGGATGAGTGAGAACTGAGTCAGTACATCTTCGTGCTTAATGGTATAGGTGTTGCAACCAAACAAAGTTAGATTTGAATCCTAGCTCTATTGTTTATTAACTGACTGATCTTGATCCTGTTATTCAGTCGTTTAGATTTTCACTTTTATGATCTGTACATAGTGACTACAAAATTATAGTTTGCTTAGCATATGAAGAGTACGCAGTCCTTATGGTGCCATCTGTAGTTATTCACTTTTATGTTTGTGATTTGTTGATATGGATAATTATTTATGGGTTATTGTCCAGGAATTTTTGTAAAGACAATATGATCAAGATCATCATTGGTTCCTCACCTCATACTAGCTGAATTAGGATAGAATAGCTGATGCAACAAACAACCCTATAATTTCAGAGCCTTTGCACACTTACAATTTATTTAATAATCAACAGTTAATTCATTGTTGGTCACTTCCCATCCAAATGGCAACTCGGGACCTCGATCATTCTGCCTCTTTCATCTCTTCCCTTCTCTGAGTTCTTAGGAAAAGGAGGAAAAGGGGACGACAGAGGATGAGATGGCTGGATGGCATCACCGACTCGATGGACGTGACTTTGAGTGGACTCCGGGAGATGGTGATAGACAGGGAGGCCTGGCGTGCTGTGATTCATGGGATTGCAAAGAGTCAGAGACGACTGAGCTACTGATCTGATCTGATGTAGCCAACAGATGTGAAGAGAACAGACGGTTGTGCACACATGCGTCACTGCTCCCCACATTCTGCAGAGCAGAGCTTGGTTTCTTTCTGTTTTTTGAACAGCACTTAGTTTCATTAGCTCCTAAGTGCAAGGAAAGCTTGAATATGTCATGCAACTGTATGCCTGGAGGAAAGGTGATAACAATTTGGTGAACAACTAGCTTGTCTTCACCACGCTATTTCACTCTTTTGGTCTTGAAAAATAGAGCAGAGCTTCAAAATTGGGATGGAGCAGCATCCAGCATTTTGCTTAGAATTTTACCATCTAAACCTTCTGTGAGATTCTTTGTGTGTTTCATTCAGAACCATGAATATAAATCCCAGCCCAAAGATATATGAGATGAGCAACCAGCTAATTCATATGTCTTGCTCATTCCGAAAAATATGATAACTGGATTTGGCTGATTTCGTATACTGAAGACAATCCTTGCTTTAAAATAAACTGAAAGGGACCTGGATTCTATTTATTTAGACGTAAAGAACAGCAATTACAAGAAATATAAATCCTCACCATTTTAAAGGTTAAACTTCACTTATAGACTGGTTGGTTAATAGAAACAAATGGGTTTAAAAAAGAATCTACTGCAGCTCTCTTAGTAGGAATTATTTTAGGCCCAGCATACTGATAAGTGGTCATAATTTTTTATCTCTAATTGTACTATCAAAGTCTGAAATGTCAGCATGTAAATTTTTATCCAGAGGAATTTTTAAAAAAATCTGTTTAATGAAAAATTTTAATGGGAAGTGAACACCAATACACATCAACTTAACTTTGAAGGGATAAGTATGAATTCTCACTAAATCAATATAAATACCAGTTATCTCTTGTTAGTGAAAGCGTCAAACACAGGCAATATATTTCCCACCCAAAAGTGCTCAGATCCAATTTATGATACCTTACTGATCACTCAATTGTAATTTCTCTGGCTTTTGAGTGTTGGCACGTGGGACATCAGTCATTTTCAGGTATAGAAAACACGAGAACCAGTTCCAAGATGACGGAAGTTTATCACAGAATTGAAAAGGACTCAAAATGACAAATCTGTGACATAAATCTGCCATGCAGACATCGCTGATGAATGATGGTACTCTTTTTCTGCTGAATCTATTCTTGACCTCAGAGTTCTTTACTTATTCCATCTCCAGTAGCATTCTCAATATATCAGAATTAACACTTGTGATGAAACAGTTTTATGATCCTTGGGCTAAACTTTGGTGGTCTCATAAAAACTATTGAAAGGGATGGGAAGTTAAAAACATCCAAAGAAGCTTCATTGTTGAAACTGGGTGCACTTGAGCCTCCAACCCTCAACAAGGACACTGGATCCTCAGACATTAAGTCACACTTGGATGAGGCTGAGCAAACTTAACTGGAGTTCTGAGGCACATGGCAGGTCTGAATTCTCTGCACACAGCACCCATCTGGCTTTGGTTTGAGCCCAGTAGTTTGGGTTTTTCAAGGGAATAAACTAAGCTTCTTAGGCTTGTGGAGACTGACCAGAATTGCCAGACCCCAAACCAAGGGAGCCAGCACGGTTTTACATTCTTGAGAGCAAGTTACCTTTTTCACAATTAGAAAAAAGTTAGGCTTCCCATTGTTAAGCAAGTGAAAACAGCTTTAATTAGTGAAATTGATCCTCATTTACCCTATGCAGAATGTATCAAAGTCTCATCGTATTGGCAATCAGGGTACATTAAAATGTCAAGGCTGAAAAGGACCTTAAGGAAAACATGGTTAGGAGGTAAACTACTTGTTAACCACAGGACTCCTGATATAGGCAAAATCATATAAGAAATCCCAATATGCAAGGGAAGTGGTGGAGATGAAGCCAGGAAAGCAGAACCAAATCCAACCTACTTGGCACCTTATCCTGTCTTGAAACAACTCTGCTTTATAAACCCCTGCCCTAGACCCATAAATTTAGAGATAAGGAAGCAGGTCTTTATTTATATATATATATATATATGTAATATATATGTGTAATATATAATATTACATATGTAATATGTAATATATGTTATATATATATATCTATAAAATGAATGGGATTTATAATGAATGGAAATCACTGCAACACAGTGGCCACTGAAAAATACGTTAGCTTCTTTCTGTTGAAAACAGCAGAGACCATGAGAGAAGGCCAGAAGCAGAAAGGTTTGAGGAGGTAAGATACACTGGGATGCCCGTGGCTTTCAAGGCAGCTTGGTGAATGACTGTTTTATGTTATTAGCATGGTCACCAATTGCCAGGAAATAACATCAACAGAGGGACCAGGTCAGGGTTTGAATTACAGGTGGTGCAACTCAACTGCAATAGACCACACTACACGCCTGGTAAAGCCGAGAAGCCAAGTTGGCCTTGCTGGATGAACCCCAGGATAATTCAGCTGCCAGGGAGCATGTATTTTGTGAATGTATTTGTTTGCTGAGTGGCTGAATAGCAGGCTCCAAAGCTGTTTCTTCAGACCGCCTTTTCCCAAAGTGTGTTTGTGGTAGTCCTGTTGTTCACCAAGGAATTTGGCTTTCCATCTTTTGAAGCACATGGCAGAATTAAGCTTCACTTTTGACACTGAAGTTGGACGTCGCAATATTATTTGCCTTGGCCAATGAGATTTGACAGGAAGAGAGGAATGTCACTTTCGGGAGGAATGTTTAGAAGTAGAGAATGGTTTGCTAAATGTCTTTGCCATTTTTGTAGTGACCATGAAAAGAAAAATCCAACTCACACTCTTCTCCACATGAACACAGTAAATAGAACTTCCTCCTGAACTGCATTAGACAAGTATTCTGAGTGATAAATAAAGTTTATCATGTTAAACCCCTGATATTTTGGCATAACCTCTTACTGTGGGATGACCAAGCACGTCTTAACTACTACGATCTTGGGAAAGATGTTAGATGCAAATGGCAATATGGATGAATACATTTGGGACATACCAATAACACTTTCCTTCTGTAGGGTTTTTGAAAGTCCTCACTACGCTAAGAGGCAATTCAGCAGGTAGTGCTTCTCTGACTTATGTGACTCCATTTTTTGTTTTATCCTATGAAGATTCCCCAATGAAAGACGACCTTAGGAAAATTAATATGTATTGAAAAGGATGTAATATGCACTGGCAAATGCACCTTCAAATTAGAGGAGTGTGTGTGGGTACATGCGTGTGTGAGAGAGTGAGAGAAGGAGAGAGGACAAAAGAGGAAGTAAGAGAAAGAAATGCAGAAAGAGGAGATCTTTCCGTTTTAAATCTACTTTCTGTTCTACTTCGTTTGAGTGAAGAAGAATTTTATTAATACTTCTAAACTTACGAACATTTCTGTTTGCTTTAGTGAGTGAATTGGTTAGTAAGGTTTTATAATTATGCCTGCTGTATGCTGCTGCTGCTGCTAAGTCACTTCAATCGTGTCCAACTCTGTGCGACCCCATAGACGGCAGCCCACCAGGCTCCGCCGCCCCTAGGATTCTCCAGGGAAGAACACTGGAGTGGATTGCCATAGCCTTCGTGCCTGCTGTATAGGGTTGGCCAAAAAGTCTTTTATGGAAAACCTCTAACTTTTTGGTCAACCTAGGGTGTTTTTCATAATAAATAATGTAGTGATTTCAGACACGATTACACACCATGATTAAAATTCTATACTTCTTCTCAAGTTCTAAGTAAGTAAGTGAAGTCGCTCAGTCGTGTCTGACTCTTTGCGACCCCATGGACTGCAGCCTACCAGGCTCCTCTGTCCATGGGATTTTCCAGGCAATAGTACTGGAGTGGATTGTCATTTCCTTCTCCAGGGGATCTTCCCAACCCAGGGATTGAACCTGAGTCTTCTGCATTGTAGACAGATGCTTTACCATCTGAGCCACGGCAGATTACAGTAAGGTGAAATGTTAGATTCAGAATTTTAAACTGCTTTTTTCTAAGTATAAAAATTTATTTTTTCTCAAAAGAATAGAGCATGTCATTGCTCAGTTGCTCAGTCATATCTGACCCTTTGTGACCCCTTGGACTGCAGTATGCCAAGCTACCCTGTCCTTCACCATCTCCCAGAGCTAGCTCAAACCCATGTCCATCGAATCGGTGATGCCATCCAACCATCTCATCCTCTGTCATCCCCTTCTCCTGCCCTCAATCTTTCCCAACATCAGGGTCTTTCCAAATGAGTCAGTTCTTCCCATCAGGCGGCCAAAGTGTTGGAGCTTCAGTTTCAGCATCAATCCTTCCAATGAATATTCAGGACTGATTTTCTTCAGGATGGACTGGTTGGATCTCCTTATAGTCCAAGGGACTCTCAAAGAGTCTTCTCTAACACCACAGTTCAAAAGCATCAATTCTTGAGCGCTCTCAACCTGCTTTATAGTCCAACACTCACACCTGTACATGACCACTGGAAAAACCATAGCTTTGACTATACAGACCTTTGTCAGCAAAGTAATGTCTCTTTTTTAATATGCTATCTAGGTTTGTCATCGCTTATCTCCCAAGGAGCAAGCGTCTTTTAATTTCATGGCTGCAGTCACCATCTGCAGTGATTTTGGAGCCCCTCAAAATAAAATCTTTCACTGTTTCCATTGTTTCCCCATCTGTTTGCCATGAAGTGATGGGACCAGATGCCATGATCTTAGTTTTCTGAATGTTGAGTTTTAAGCCAACTTTTTCACTTTCCTCTTTCACTTTCATCAAGAGGCTCTTTAGTTCTTTGCTTTCTGCCATAATGGTGGTATCATCTGCATATCTGAAGTTACTAATATTTCTCCCAGCAATCTTGATTCCAGCTTGTGCTTCATCCAGCCCAGTGTTTCTCATATTGTACTCTTCATATTAGTTAAATAAGCAGGGTGACAGTGTACAGCCTTGATGTACTTCTTTCCTAATTTTGAACCAGTCTGTTGTTCCATGTCCAGTTCTAATTGTTGCTTCTTGACCTGTATACAGATTTCCCAGGAGACAGGTCAGGTAGTCTGATATTCCCATGTCCTTAAGAATTTTCCAGTTTATTGTGATCCACAATGTTAAAGGTTTTAACATAATCAATGAAACAAGTAGATGTTTTTCTGGAATTCTCTTGCTTTTTTGATGATCCAACAGATGTTGGTAATTTGATCTCTGGTTCCTCTGCCTTTTGTTAATACAGCTTGTACATCTGGAAGTTCTTGATTCACATACTGTTGAAGCCTAGCTTGGAGAATTTTGAGCATGACCTTGCTAGCATGTGAAATGAATACAATTGTGTGGTAGTTTGAGCATTCTTTGGCATTGCCTTTCTTCAGGATTGGAATGAAAACTGACCTTTTCCAGTCCTGTGGCCACTGCTGAGTTTTCCAAATTTGCTGGCATGTTGATTGCAGCACCTTAACAGCACCAGCTTTTAAGATTTGAAATAGCTCATCTGGAATTCTGTCACCTCCACTAGCTTGGTTGTTAGTGATGCTTCCTAAGGCCCCCTTGACTTTGCATTCCAGGATATCTGGCTCTAGGTGAGTGACCACACCACCGTGGTTATCAGAGTCATTAGCATCATTTTTGTACAGTTCTTCTGTGTATTCTGGCCACCTCTTCTTAATATCTTCTGCTTCTGTTAGGTCCATACAATTTCTGTCCTGAATCGCACCCATCTTTGCATGAAATGTTCGCTTGGAATCTCTAATTTTTTGAAGAGATCTCTAGTCTTTCCAGTGCTATGGCTTTCCTCTATTTCTTTGCAGAGTTCACTTTGAAAGGCTTTCTCATCTCTCCTTGCCATCCTTTGGAACTCTGCATTCAGATGAGTGTATCTTCCCTTTAGTTCTGTAATGTTGGTAATAAAAAGTTGATGTTTGTTTATTTCTAAGGTTAACATGACTCAGTTGTTTTTAAAGCCTTATGAAAAATCAAAGTTCCATGTGGTTTGCAACTTTTTATGACACTAAAAGAGTTTGGGAAGACACACAATGATCTCAGACTATTTCAGTGGTACCTGATTTTCTTTGTGCACTAGTGAATGCAGATAAAAACACATACACTTTGACCAAGTTCTATTAATTCTTCTCCTCATATTCTCTTGAAATTTTTTCTATTAATTCCATTTCCAAACCAATTATAGTAGCTTATTTACTTCCCAGAGCTAAAGTAGATGTAATTCTAGAAATTATCAAATAACTTAGAGCTACGTTGAATTCTGTAACACAGGCTATCTTCAAAAGTATCTGTCACAACTTACAAGATGATGTCTAAAGGGAACATTTCATGCAAGGATGGGCTCAATAAAGGACAGAAATGGTCTGGACCTAACAGAAGCAGAAGATATTAAGAAGAGGTGGCAAGAATACACGGAAGAACTGTACAAAAAAGATCTTCACAACCCAGATAATCATGATGATGTGATCACTGATCTAGAGCCAGACATCTTGGAATGTGAAGTCAAGTTGGCCTTAGAAAGCATCACTACGAACAAAGCTAGTGGAGGTGATGGAATCCCAGTTGAGCTGTTTCAAATCCTGAGAGATGATGCTGTGAAAGTGCTGCACTCAATCTGCCAGCAAATTTGGAAAACTCGGCAGTGGCCACAGGACTGGAAAAGGTCAGTTTTCATTCCAATCCCAAAGAAAGGCAATGCAAAAGAATGCTCCAATTACCGCACAATTGCACTCATCTCACATGCTAGTAAAGTAATGCTCAAAATCCTCCAAGCCAGGCTTCAGCAATATGTGAACCGTGAACTCCCTGATGTTCAAGCTGGCTTTAGAAAAGGCAGAGGAACCAGAGATCAAATTGCCAACATCCGCTGGATCATGGAAAAAGCAAGAGAGTTCCAGAAAAACATCTACTTCTGCTTTATTGACTATGCCAAAGCCTTTGACTGTGTGGATCACAATAAACTGTGGAAAATTCTGAAAGAGATGGGAATACCAGACCACCTAACCTGCCTCTTGAGAAATCTGTATGCAGGTCAGGAAGCAACAGTTAGAACTGGACATGGAACAACAGACTGGTTCCAAATAGGAAAAGGAGTCCGTCAAGGCTGTATATTGTCACCCTGCTTATTTAACTTATAGCATTTTCAAAAGCAGAGACATTACTTTGCCGACTAAGGTCCGTTTAGTCAAGGCTATGGTTTTTCCTGTGGTCATGTATGGATGTGAGAGTTGGACTGTGAAGAAGGCTGATCGCCGAAGAATGGATGCTTTTGAAGTGTGGTGTTGGAGAAGACTCTTGAGAGTCCCTTGGACTGCAAGGAGATCCAACCAGTCCATTCTAAAGGAGATCAACCCTGGGATTTCTTTGGAAGGAATGATGCTAAAGCTGAAACTCCAGTACTTTGGCCACCTCATGCGAAGAGTTGACTCATTGGAAAAGACTCTGATGCTGGGAGGGATTGGGGGCAGGAGGAAAAGGGGACGTCCAAGAATGAGATGGCTGGATGGCATCACTGACTCGATGGATGTGAGTCTGGGTGAACTCCGAGAGTTGGTGATGAACAGGGAGGCCTGGCGTGCTGCGATTCATGGGGTCGCAAAGAGTCGGACACGACTGAGCGACTGAACTGAACTGAATAAGGTCAATAGGTACTTCTTAAATAATTGGGCTAAGTACTTGGGTCAAACAAGAGGCAGTACAGTTATTCCTGATGAGTTTGAAATATTATTGAGAAGAAAGCACTTTTCTACATAAAACAACTTGACAGTAATAAAAAGCAGTTTAGAACCAGGTGCTAAATATTACTGGAGTCTATATAGTAATATAAAAATTCAGAGATGGTAGACAAAATGGGTCACTATCAAAATGGCCTACTATATCCTGTATATGAGCAATAATCATTTAGAAAATTTAATAGAAAAAAGAGATTCAATTCATAATAGGAAAGGAAGGAACAAAGGAACAGAGGCAGGGAAGGAGAGAGGATGGAAGAAATCAGAATCCTTATTCACTGATGGTGGGAATGTTAAATGGTGTGGCTACTGTGGAAAACAGTCTGGCAGTTCTTCAGTAAGTTAAACATAGAATTACCATATAACTCAGCAAATTTCACTACCAAAATAAATGAAAATAGTCATTAAAAACTTGTGTACAAGTGTTTATAGCAGCATTATTCCCATTGGTCAAAAGGTGGGGACAACCCAAATGATGAGTGAATAAACTGAATGTATATCCATGCAATGAAACATTATCTAGTCATAGGAAGGAATGAAATACTGATATAAACCACAGCATGGGCGAGCATTAAGAATTTTATGCTAAGTGCACAAGGACAAATATGTGTGATTTAAGCCACTCCAGTTTTCTTGCCTGGAGAATCCCATGGTCAGAGGAGCCTGGTAAGTTACAGTCCATGTTGTTGCAGAGTCAAGCATGACTGTGCAACTACCTCTCTGTTCCATGAAATCCATTAGAGACAGAAAGCACATTTGTGATTCCCAGAAACTGGGGAGAAGAACTGCCTAATGGGTGCAGGGTTTCCTTCTGAAGGGAGGAAAATGCTTTGGTGCTAGATAATGGTGTTGGTTGTATGACATTGTGAACGTAATTAAGGCCGCTGAATTGCACACTTCAAAAATGGTTAAAATGACTAATTTTATAGTTTGTTTATTTAGCCATAATAATTTTAAAAGCAAGGAAAAGCTGAAAGGATAGCAATTATTGGGGAGGATTTATATCCTTAGGTAACATAAAGCTACAAAAATTAACTGAATATTGTACATGTGCTGGAATAAATGATAGACTAAGGGGGCAAAATATAAATCTTCCAAAATAAGTTCAAAGTTTTAAAATATTTAGTATGTAATATAGTCTTTAGGAGGACAATTCTAATTATTTTATAAATTATTACATAGTAATTGATAGATAAAATTAATTGATTAAAAAATTAAATGTAAAAAATAAAATAATAGAGGAACTATAAAAATATTGATGAATGTCTGTATAAATTTTGAATAAAGAAATCATTTATAAAGTTAACATTAAAATATAATGATAAATGAGAAAGTTTGACTATCTAAAATGTTAAAATACATGTTTATTTAAAAACTTTATACAATAGAATCAAAAGGTAAAAGATGAATGGGAAAACATTTGCAGCATATATGACAAAGGCTTATTATCCTCGATAAATAAAGAGATGCTTAAAAAGGGAAACATTTAAGACATTTTGACATGAGTTACAAAATAGGTTTTTTTGACATTCCTTTAGAAATTGCAATGAAAAAACTGAGTTGGTTTTCAGTTACTCTAGTTTTCCGTGTACCACACAGTTCTCTCAAAGCATCTGCCTTGCTCTCTCAATTCTACAAATCTCTCTCCTCAAATGAGTGATTTGCTTTCATTTTCTGCCTCTTCTCCAATCTTCCTGGGTATGTCCTTCCTACTAGTTTCACTAGATTTCTCCATTCCAGTATCCTTGGCATTAGGTATTGGTCTTTACACAGGAAGGGCTGTCTGCCTCCCCAACACAGGGACTGATTCAGGCCACTTTTCCTATAGTGAACACAAGCAAGTGGAAACCGAAATAAAGAGAAAAAAAATGTGGTAAACATCATGTGACAGCAGCCACATGATTTTTGAACACTTTTATGATTCCCATAGCTAATTGGGAGGGAACATGGGGTGCTTAAGTTCATGAAGTGAAATAGGTAGGCTCAGAGCCATGGTGTACATATATACACATATATGTGTTTTTACCAACAATTCCCCCTTACACATACACAAAACTGAGATACACATTTATAAGGTCAACCTACTGATTTCAGACTTGTTCAATATATTATCAGATTATGGGGAAACAGTGCTTCAGTGAGTGAAAATATTAATTGTTGCTGTTTAGTAGCTAAGTCATGTCCAACTCTTGCCACCTCATGGACTGTAGCCCTTCAGGTTCCTCTATCCATGGGATTTCCCAGGCAAGAATACTGTAGTGGGTTGCCATTTGCTTACCTAGGGGGGGGTCTTCCCGACCCAGGGGTTGAACCCACGTCTCCTACATTGGCAGATGGATTCTTTACTACTGGGCCACCAGAGAAGTCCTTAATATTAATTAATTAATTGCAATATAAATTAATATTAGAATATTAATAAAATTAATATCAGTTTTAAGCCAGACTATTTGGTAAGCTAATGTATGAGTGGGGAACGATTGTATTTTGATATGTCTGTTGGTGTGGTACATTAAAATTATTTTTTTTATTTTATCACACACCTTATTGCAATCACTATTTGCTTTGTACCTTGTAGCTCAACACTTCTGTTGAGTAATATATTTTCCTAAATTTAATTTGTGTACGCCTATGCTGCCTGTCTAGATTGTGTGTCTAGGGCAGAGATGTGTTGTAGCATTCAGATCATTTCTCTTACAGTGAAACCCTTGATTCCTTTGGTCTCCAGTATTTCCCTTGGTTGTACTAACCACATGCAAGCAGCGCTGGGAAATTCTACTGACAAACTAGAACACTTGTGCTCCAAAACTTCTGCTAAGAAAATTGATCTAGCAGCATGTCAATGCCAAGGAATATCTATTCAGCACTTGTTTGATTTGGATGCTATCTACTTGTAGTGATGGTTACTAGTTATATCAATCTACAGATTTAATGATTCAGCAGGCACACATTATATGAGTTCCATGAAGTACCACGCTATTCTAGCAATTTTCCTTTAACAGGTTTATGCCCAGGCTTTCTATTAATTTAATCTTATTTTTTGATATTATGCTTTTGTTTTGTTTTATCTTTTATTTTTCAATCTTTCTTTTTAAATTTTATTGACTAGGTTTTTTTTTTTTTCGGATGACTGATTTTTCTACTCAGAATGATCTTTAGTTGAATGTGGTTCCAAAGGCACAAAACCACTGAAATTATTAACCTTCTAATTCCAATTTGTCCATGAGATTATCAGTAAGAAAATTGTCCATTTAATTCTATTAGAAACTGAGAAAGGAAAATATGGAGTTAATTGCAGAAGCTGCAAAAACCATATGCTGTGATCTAAAGAAGAAATTATTGGCTCAGATTGTATAGAACCTGCCTGCAATATGGGAGACCTGGGCACAATCCTGGGTCAGGGAGATCTCCGGGAGAAGGGAATGGCAACCCACTCCAGTATTCTTGCCTGGAGAATCCCATGGACAGAGGAGCCTGGCGGGTTATAGTCCATGGGATCGCAAGAGTCGGACATGACTGAGCAACTAACACTTTCACTTTCACCACTTATAATAAAAGGTTCATGAAGAGTCCAGTTAGTGAAAGATACAGATATCAGAAACATTAGGGAAGCAAGAATTATTCCAAGAAGATGGAATTGAATATGTCGTTTGCAAAAAGAGTCCTAAACACACATTTCAAATATAAAACAAGTCAATGGGAAAATATGACTTGGTTTCCAATTACACTTTTAGGAACACAACTATTCCATAAAAGCCACCTGTGGTGAATCTTTATCTTTTCCATTTTTATTGTGGTAGATTATGTCTCTTTTAAATTTGAAAATATTCTTAAAGACACCCTTTCACTAGTGAAATGACAGAAGTCATTCACCTTCTAAAACTGTCTCATTTTATACCACTTCATGTTGTAAGCTAACAAATGGCTTTAAGGCTTCAACCAGCCAGAAAGACAAAATTAGTTTTTGAAGGTTGAAAATGAATGTGTTGCCTGTCCAATCCTGTGTAGATAAGAACTCGAATTCTTTAAGCAAAGTAAAATTTGAACTTGTTAGTTTCACAAAGTATTTTTTACTTATATTCTATATTAAAAAAAAAAGCACACTTGAATGAAGATCATGATAGACAGTCACATCTGAGATGTAAGAAAAATTCTGGCTTTATGAAGGTGTCAACATAATCAGTAAAAAATTATTTTTGATGACATGAAGACGAAAAGTGTTAGCAGAATGAGAAGAATTTTTGAACAGCAGATACACAGCAAAGTCCTTTTCCCTTGTCTGCCAAATGTACCCACACTTGTCATCAGTGAATGCAATTACATTTTTTTTCAACAATACAGAAGAGACTTTTGGCAGTCAATAAGGGCTAATTTTTTCTTCACTTGCATACTCCTTTTAGCCACTGTGAAGATGTGAGCTAAAAGATGTTCATAGGGTTGACTTGCCCCTCAAATATGAATATGTGAAGAAATTGAAACAGAACTTGGAAACTGAAAGATACAGTACACTGTTTTACATATGAACACAGCCTTGGCCCAAAGGTTAAATCACTTAAGGGTAAAATAGTCCCTTCTGCTATTCTTGTACATTTTTTAGACAAATGAAATTTTATTTTTCGGACAAAGAAAAAAATGATAAAATAACAAAAATCTCTTCATAACCTTCTTAGGCAACAAATAGTGTAAAACTTAACAGTTGCAATCTGTATAGTGTAATCAGAATTACATGGCAAGAATTTATATGCATATAAATTGAAAAGCATACACTTTTCAATGCATATTCACATTTGTTATCTTCTATGCAACTCAGATAAGCATCCTAATATATTTTAGTTGTGTAAATGTTAAATGTGTCATGGTCTTTGGATTGTTCATTGGTCTGTGGTCACTTTGATGAAGAAAACTGTGTGGAGAAATCAAATTCTCTCAGTCTTATTTGTTCTTAACACATCACACACACACATACACGCACAATATTTCTTGAAGTGGTTGGGTTCAATGAGAATGAGAATGTTTCAAAACTGTAAAACTCAGAATTAATGAAACAATCTAGTTTTCATAGTCATTGATTAATCAGGTAGGGAAAATCTGACATTGGAAGGCTGGGTACAATAGCATACAAACCTGCATTTTTCTGCAGCTCCAGTAATTACTGGTTAGACCTTCTAATACTGTTAGTACTGTGGCAAAGTGGGAAATATTTTATTTCTAACTGGAATTCAAATTTACCATTAAAATTAACCATGCTGTACCTGCCATCCGCTATCCCTTATTTATCAAGATAACTTATACGGCAAATATTTTTATCTATTTACCTAAGTATTTAAAAGTCAATCTTTGTTGAATTAAATTTTTTGAGATCCTAGTTTTCTTAGCATTGGTTAAATTGCACTCCTGAGACAAAATACACTTCAGCAAAATATTTGCACTTAACTTCCTATCATGTACGGATATGAGAGTTAGACCATAAAGAATGCTGAGTGTGGAAGAACTGATGCTTTTGAACTGTGGTGTTGGAGAAGACTCTTGAGAGTCCCTTGGACTGCAAGGAGATCCAACCAGTCCATCCTAAAGGAGATCAAGCCTGAGTATTCATTGGAAAGAGTGATGCTGATGTGAAAGCTCCAGTACTATGACCACCGGATGCAAAGAGCTGACTCACTGGGAAAGACCTTAATGCTGGGGAAGATTGAGAGAAGAGGAGAAGGGAGTGACGGTGGGTGAAATGGCTGGATGGCATCACTGACTCAGTGGACATGAGTTTAGGCAAACTCTGGGATATACTGAAGGACAGGAAGCCTGGTGTGCTGCAGTCCAAAGAGTCAAATATGACTTAGCAGCTGAACAACAACAAAATCCCACTAACCCTTACTACAGCATGTAATCAATAGAATGCCAGCTCTAACCAAAGTAGTTCACTTAACATCTTCTGACTGGCCTACTCTTACTGCCCACACATCAGTAAGATGGGCATGAGAGACCAACATGTATTTAGAAAGAGGAAATAAAAATAAGGGCCTCATATGTAGGTTTCTGATAGTAGAGGTGACTTCTTAGCAGGCTAGTTGTATTTCATTATTCAGACTCACTAGTTACCTTCTGCTCACATTTTCAAAGGCAGCTGTATTCAGTTGGGTGACCTTTATTGGGCATTCTAGAAATGAAACAAGTCAGATTCAAGTCAGATAGGGTAACTGGCCACTATGAGGACTGATGGTACTGAAATTGGGTCTTCAATTCCATAAGTACTTTCAGTGGTCTCATCATTATGTTGTCCAGACAAACAAGACTGTACGTGGCCTGATATTGGCAGCCCTTTCTTTCCTCCTTTTATTCTCTCTGGTGCCACTCTTTACACTTTCTCTTTTCTCTTCTGTTACATTTGCATCAACACCTACTTATGACACAGTGGCTTAACAGAAGCTTCTCTCTTCTCAGCATCTTTATTTTTGCTAAATATTTATTTATTTAGCAGCACCGGGTCTTCACTATGGGGCACAGGATTTCTGATCTTTGTTATGACATGTGGGATCTTTAGTTGGGGCATTTGAACACTTAGTTGTAAGCTATGGGATCTAGTTCCCTGCCCAGGGATTGAACCTGGGCCCTCTGCATTGGGAACACAGAGTCTTAGCCACTGAACCACCAGGGAAGTCCCTCAGAATGGGAAAGGCATAGTGAAAGCCTTTAGACAATGGGAAAGGCATAGTGAAAGCCACAAAATAAGCTGCATATAAAACCAGGAGTCCTTACAAAGTAGGCTTATAAATACCATTGATTTTTTTTCTCACTCCAGTTAGGTTATTTTCTCTTTGATTTTCCCCTAGCTCTAGCATTAAAACAGGGGCCAAAAATAATTCAGGAGTCTTCATATTTTTAATTTTTTTTTTAAAAATTACTGGAGTATAGTTGATTTACAATGTTGTGTTAGTTTCAGGTATACAGCAAAGTGATCAGTTATACACATTCATAGACCCACTCTTTTTAGATTCTTTTCCCATATAGGCCAATATAGAGTATTGAGTAATGTTCCCTGTGCTATACAATAGGTCCTTATTGGTTATTTTATATATAGTAATGTGTCTATGTCAATCCCAATCTCTCATTTTTTACCTCTCTCTGCTTTCCACCCTCATAACCATAAGTTTGTTTTCTACCTCTGTGAATTCAGGATTCTTTAGGAGGTAGAAAGGAAACTGAAAAAAATTTCAAATAAGAGTAGAAATCTAAGACTGGGGGCCTATGGAAAACAATTATTACCTAGAAAACAGAAAATGTACACCTTTCTGTATTTTGCTAGATATTAATAACCCTCTGCAGTATTACATCTCAAATTTAACTCAGATGACCATTATATCTACTACTATGGGCAGAATCCCCTAGAAGAAATGGAGTAGCCATCATGGTCAACAAAGAGTCTGAAATGCAGTACTTGGATACAATCTCAAAAATGATGGAATGATCTCTGTTCGTTTCCAAGGCAAACCATTCAATATCACGGTAATCCAAGCCTATGCCCCAACCAGTAACACTGAAGAAGCTGAGGTTGAATAGTTCTATGAAGACCTACAAGACCTTTTAGAGCTAACACCCATAAAAGATGTCCTTTTCATTATAGGGGACTGGAATAAGTGCTGCACTCAATCTGCCAGCAAATTTGGAAAACTCAGCAGTGGCCACAGGACTGGAAAAGGTCAGTTTTCATTCCAATCCCAAAGAAAGGCAATGCAAAAGAATGCTCCAATTGCCACACAATTGCACTCGTCTCACATGCTAGTAAAGTAATGCTCAAAATCCTCCAAGCCAGGCTTCAGCAATACGTGAACCGTGAACTCCCTGATGTTCAAGCTGGCTTTAGAAAAGGCAGAGGAACCAGAGATCAAATTGCCAACATCCGCTGGATCATGGAAAAAGCAAGGGAGTTCCAGAAAAACATCTACTTCTGCTTTATTGACTATGCCAAAGCCTTTGACTGTGTGGATCACAATAAACTGTGGAAAATTCTGAAAGAGATGGGAATACCAGACCACCTGACCTGCCTCTTGAGAAATCTGTATGCAGGTCAGGAAGCAACAGTAACAGATGTATAGAACGGACTTTTGGACTCTGAGGGAGAGGGAGAGGGTGGGATGATTTGGGAGAATGGCATTGAAACATGTATATTATCATGTAAGAAACGAAGCGCCAGCCTATGTTCGATACAGGATACAGGATGCTTGGGGCTGGTGCACGGGGATGATCCAGAGAGATGATATGGGGTGGGAGGTGGGAGGGGGATTCAGGATTGGGAGCTCGTATACACCCGTGGCGGATTCATGTCAATGTATGGCAAAACCAATACTGTATTTTAAAGTAAAACAAAGTGAAAAAATAAATAAATAAATAAAAGTGATTACAGGGGAAACTCCAATATGTCAGAGCAATAGGACAGGGATACCACTTTCTCCTCACTAATATGTATAAAAGTCATCTGAATGTAGAGCAACTTCCACGAAACAACTTCTGAATGCTGCAGAAGACCCCAGATACCCAGAAGGCCAAACCAATCTCTTTGAAATGAGGTAAGACCAAAAAAAAAAAAAAATGGAGAAGGCAATGGCAACCCACTCCAGTACTCTTGCCTGGAAAATCCTATGGATGGAGGAGCCTGGTGGGCTACAGTCCATGGGATCGCGAAGAGTCGGATATGACTTGAGTGACTTCCCTTTCATTTTTCACTTTTATACATTGGAGAAGGAAATGGCAACCCACTCCAGTGTTCTTGCCTGGAGAATCCCAGGGATAGGGGTCTGATGGGCTGCCGTCTGTGGGGTCACACAGAGTCGGACATGACTGAAGCAACTTAGCAGCAGGACAAAAAATAAAGGTGAAAAGCCAGACAAAGGATTTAGGAATGGAGACCCATCCTGGAGAAGGAGTCATGAAGGAGAAGTTTCCACACCATAGGTAACCCTCTCATACGTGGGTCAGCGGGGAGTTTTGGAATCTCAGAGTGCAGCATAAACAGAAAAAAAAAAAAAATTACCACATAATCCATGCTGAATGGCAATTACCAGCTGAGAAGCAGCTCACATGCTTGTGTCTGCCTGCAGCAAGTGGGGTCTGGGTGTGGAGGCATAGGCTGTAACATCAGTCCTTGGGGAAAGGACCAGGATTGAGTGCCCTGAGGGCACTCTGAGGGGACTAATGTGACATAGAAACCCAAACCATGGGAACACCAGAGAGACAAAGAAAAACAAAAAACTTTTCTTGTGAGAAGTCTCTAATGCCACATTGTGACCCCTGGTGCACCCACAGAACAAAGGATCATGTTCTCGGGAATACTGAAGGAGAGCAAGCTGGCTGCTGTTTATGGCCTGCCCCAGAGCCAGAGAGGTAGATGCATGACAGCTAGAGGTGGAAGGCTAAGGGCCTCTGTAATCTTGGTCCCAGAGACCACATCTCCTGCTAATCTGTGAGCAGGTTGCTGGTTGCTAACCATATCTTACTGGGATACTGGACAGTTCATATCTTCCAGGAGTGTCATAGCCTGATACTAGCTCCCTTGAGGAGATGTATAACTCACCTGGGACTGGGCCCTCACAGAACACTTGAAAGCATGAGAGCATGGACTTGGGAAGTACATGCTGCCTTCTGCTGTGGCAACCCCCATGTTGTAAGCATTACAACAAGCACATCCCACACATCTCAGTGGTGTTTATTTGCAGTGTCCCTCCCTCTCCACAACACAACTGAGCAAGTGAGTCCAAATAAGTGACTGCTTTCGCCCCCTCATGTCAGGGTGGAGGGTAGACACAGAAGAGACTTGTAAGCAGAGGAGGCCAACCGAAGCAAAGAAAAGAAGCGAGAACAGCCTTCTAAGTGTCAGGTACAGCAGATTAAAATCCTGGAGTTAAGCTGAGACTGTCCATTTGAGGGACAACTACAGACTTTGAGAACAAGTACAAGCCAGAACAAGGGATCATCTGACTTGAAATGACCCACATTGCCCACAACAGTTCCAGATAAATACCTAGATATATTTTTCTATATTTTTATTAATTTTATGTTTTATTATTTAATTTCTTTTAATTTTTATTCTTTCTTTTTTTCTTTTTTTAACTTTCTTCACCATCCTCTTTCTTTTTTCCCTCATATTGTCCCAATATGGTTCTTTGTGTTCAATTTAGGGCTACCCTCATAGCTCAGTTGGTAAATAATCTGCCTGCAATTCAGGAGACCCGAGTTAGATTCCCTGGTCAGGAAGATCCCCTGGAGAAGGATATGACAACACATTTCAGTTTTCTTGCCTGGAGAATCCCATGGACAGAGGAGCCTGGCAGGCCACAGTCCACGGGATTGCAAGAGTCAGGCATGACTTAACGAGTAAATCTTCACCATGTTCAATTCAATTTTTTATATTGTACTTTAGAGAGTCTAATTTTTAGTCTAGTTTTTTTTTTAAATTTTTGCTTTTTGATATTTTGCTATTAAGTTTGTATTTTAAAAGTTTAATTTTTAATATCAATTTTCACTTAGGGATTGGTTACTGACTTGATTGCTGCCTTCCCTTTACATTCTCTTTTCTCCTCCTGGTTACCTCTATCTCCTTCCTCCCTCTTCTCTTTTCCATATAATTTTGTGAATCTCTTTATTCTTGGGTATGGAGAGTTGTTTCACCATTAACCTAGGGGTTTTATCTTCTGTGCTGTGTGGACACAGATGTCTTGATGCTACAGAAGTCTTGATGCTACTGTAAGAGCTCAGGACAGAAACTCACAAGTAGAAAACTCAACTCCAGAACTTTGGACCATCATAGAACTCCTGACCCCAGGGAACATTAATAGATATGAGCCCACCCAAAAGTCTCCATACCTCCACTGAGGCCAAACTCCACCCAAGAGTGAACAAGAGTCCATGCTAATCCTCCAGTAAAATAGGAACACAGCTCTGAACATTAAAATATGATACCCAAAGCCATATCAAACCCATTGAAACCCCAAAACTCGCTACTGGACACTGCACTGGCTTCCACAGAAATGAGATCAAGTTCCATGCACCAGAACACAGACACAGGTTCCCTCAACCAGGAAGACTTTACAAGACACTGGTCCAACTCCACCCACAGGGACCAGACTCCACAATTAAGTGGAACCATAACTCTCCAGCCTTAAGAAAGGAGACCCCAAACACAGCAAACTAACAACATGAAAAGGCAGATAAATATCCAGCAGGTGAAGTAATATGATAAAAAAATTCACCAAACCAAACAAAAGAGGGGGACATAGACAGTCTACTGAAAAACAATTCAGAATAATGATAGTAAAGATGATTAAAACTTGAAAGCAAAATGGAGTTACAGATAAATAGACTAGAGATATGGATTAAGAAAATGCAATAAATGTTTAGCTAGGACCTAGAAAAAATAAAGAATAGTCAATCCATAATGAACAATGTAATAACTGAGATTAAAAATATTTTGGAGGGATCAACAGCAAAGTAACTGAGGCAGAAGAAAAGGTAAGTGAGCAGGAAGATAAAGGTGGAAATAAATGAAAAAGAGTGGAAAAAAGGAAAAAGAATAAGAAGAAATGAGGACAGCCTCAGAGACTTCTGGTATAATATCAAAGGCTGAAACATTTGAATCATAAAAGTCCCAGAAAAAAGCAAAAAGAAAGGCCTTGAGAAAATACTTGAGGAGATAATAGTTGAAAACTTCCATAAAATGGAAAAGAAAATAGCCACACAAATCCAAGAACCCAGGGAGTCCCAAACAGGATAAACCCAAGGTTAAACACTCCAGTTCAGTCATTCATTCATGTCCAGGTCTTTGTGACCCCGTGGGCTGCATCAGACCAAGCCTCTCTGTCCATCACAAACTCCTGGAGCTTGCTCAAACTTCTATTTCAAATGTCTATTGAGTTCATGATGCCATCCAAACATGTCATCCTCTGGCATCCCCTTCTTCTCCTGCTTTCAATCTTTCCCAACATCAGAGTCTTTTCCAATGAGTCAGTTCTTTGCAGAAGTGGCCAAAGTATTGAAGCCTCTGCTAGCATCAGTCATTCCATGAACATTCAGGACTGATTTCCTTTAGGATGGGCTGGCTTGATCTCCTTGCTGTCCAAGGAACTCTCAAGAATCTTCTCCAACACCACAGTTCAAAAGCATCAATTCTTCAGTGCTCAACTTTCTTTATACTCCAACTCTCACATCCATACGTTACTACTGGATAAACTGTATCTTGTGGCTATATGGACCTTTGTCAGCAAAGTAACATCTCTGCTTTTAAACACGCTATCTAGATTGGTCATAGTTTTTCTTCCAAGGAGAAAGTATATTTTGATTTTATGGCTGAAGTCACCATCGTCAGTGATTTTGGAGCCCAAGAAAATTAAGTCTGTCACTTTTTACTTTGTTTCCCCATCTATTTGCCATGAAGTAGTGGGAATAGATGCCATGATCTTAGTTTTCTGAATGTTGAGTTTTAAGCCAGCTTTTTCACTCTCTTCTTTCACCTTCATCAAGTAGCTCTTTAGTTCCTCTTTTCTTTCTGCCATAAGAGTGGTGTCATCTTCATATCTGAAGTTATTGATATTTCTCCTGTCAATCTTGATTCCAGCTTCCACTTCATCCAGCTCTGCATTTTGCATGATGTACTCTGCATGCAAATTTAAATAAGCAGGGTGACAATATACATTCTTGACATACTCCTTTCCTAATTTGGAACCAGCTCATGGTTCAACAAAACTAAAAGCTGGTTCTTTGAGAAGATAAATAAAATAGAAAGACTGTTAGCCAGACACATTATGAAAATAGAGAAAATAATAAAATTAGTAAAGTTAGAAATGAAAATGGAGAAATCACAACAGACAACACAGAAATACAAGTTAAGAATCTAAGAGGGAAACTATATGTCAATAAAATGGATAACTTGGAAGAAATGAACAAATATTTAGAAAAAGTATTGCTTTCCAAAACTAAGCCAGTAAGAAATAGAAAATCTGAACAGACCAAGCACAGGCATGGACATTGAAACTATAACCAAAAATTGTTGGGAGCCACATTAGGCATTACTGACAAAATGGAGGCACGGCCCCAACTGCCTCTCCTCATCTCTCAGGCATGGTGCCAGGATGAAGGAATTAGGCCTTGTGATTCTGACTTGTTCTTTCCTCTCTTTGGTTGAGTTGGCTTGAAAGAATGTTAAGGTGTTTGAGAGAAGCATGAGAAAGCACAAAGCCTTCTACAGTTGTGCCCAGAATATAATCTATAAAATAACCATTGACATTTGTTATCTTTACAAAGAATGTCCCAGGATGAGCATGTAGGCTACAGCTTGAGGCCACGGGAAAGATTATTATCTGAGACCTATTTGTGAGGGGAATGTTTACGGCAAAAGAAGTTTGCTGAGTTTAGGGTTTAGGGTTAATTAAGAATAGCTAGAAACCACTCCAATACTCTTGCCTGGAAACTCCCATGGAAGGAGGAGCCTGGTAGGTTGCAGTCCATGGGGCCGCTGAGTCAGACACGACTGAGCGACTTCACTTTCACTTTTCACTTTCATGCATTGGAGAAGGAAATGGCAACCTGCTCCAGTGTTCTTGCCTGGAGAATCCCAGGGATGGTGGAGCCCAATGGGCTGCCATCTGTGGGGTCGCACAGAGTTGGACATGACTGAAGCGACTTAGCAGCAGCAGAAGCAGAAACCATTTTAGGAGATAATGATCTTAAGATGCTAGGGGCAAACAGGATCTAGAAAGATAAGAAATAAATTGAGAAATGTGGCATGAGTTACAATGCAATCACAAGTTAAGTATAGGACACACAAGAGAAAGAAGATAATCAATAGTTAAGCCAATTCTGAGAGAATCAGCTGAAGCAGGAACTCTGTTTGTAGGGCAACAATGATAAATCTGGGTGGGAAAAACTGGGAGTGTCAAACCTCTGATGTAATGCTCTTGTCAAAGTATAAAAGAGAACCTGAAGCTTGAAATAAACATGTAGTCCTGTACTTCGAGTCAGAGGCTACATCAAGATGTAGTCCTGTACTATGAGTCAGAGGTTACATCATCGTCCCCCTATGTAGCTCCGTACTATGAGTCACAAGCTACATCACTGCCGACATCATCCATCTTTTCAGGTTGAATCCCTAGCTGCTGGGGCTGGACTACAGCAAAAAATCTTCCAAAAAATAAAAGTCCAAGACCTGATGGCTTCTTAGATAAATTCTACCAAAAATGTGTAGAAGAGCTAATATCTGTTCCACTCAAACTCTTCCAGAAAATTGCAGAGGAATGTAAACTCCCAAAGTCATTCCACAAGGCCACCAAAACCAAACAAAGATGCCACACACAAAAAAAAGAAAACTACAAGCCAATATCACTGATGAACATAGATGCAAAAATCCTCAATGGAATTTTAGCAAACAGAATCCAGGAACATATTAAAAAGAACATACATCATTGCCAAGTTGGCTTTATTCCAGGGATGCAAGGATTCTTCAATATTCACAAGTCAATCAATGTGATAAATTGAAAGATAAAAACCATATAATTATATCAATAGACACAGAGAAAGTCTTTGGCAAATTTCAACACCCATTTCTCCAGAAAGTAGGCATAGAAGAGATATACCTAAACATAGCAAAAGTCATATATGACAAACCCAACACAAACATTATCCTCAATGACAAAAAATTGAAAGCATTTCCTCTAAAATCAGGAACAAGACACAGGTACCCATTCTCAGCACTACTATTCAGTGTTGTTTTGAAAGTCCTAGCCACAGCAATCAGAGAAGAAAATGAAATTTCAGGAATCCAGATTAGAAAAAAAGTAAAACTCTCACTGTTTGAAGATGACATGATCTTCTGCATAGAAAACCTTAAAAGTGCCACCCGAAAATTGCTAGAGCTAATCAATGAATACAGTAAAGTCACAGGATATAAAATTAATACACAAAAATTCCTTGCATTCCTATACACTAACAACAAAAATCAGAAAAAAAAAATTAAGTAAACAATCCCATTCACTATTGCAGCAAAAATAATAAAATACTTTGGAATAAATTTACCTAAAGAAACAAAAAACCTGTATACAGAAAACTATAAAACACTGATGAAAGAAATCAAAGATGACACAAATAGGTGGGGAAATATACCATGTTTGTGGACTGGAACAATCAATATAGTGACAATGAGTATCCTACCCAAAGGAATGTATAGATTCAATGCAATCCCTATCAAACTACCAACAGTATTTTTCACAGAACTAGAACAAATAATTTCAAAATTTATATGGAAACACAAAGGACCCTGAATATCCAAAGTAATCTTGAGAAAGAAGAAGTAAACTAGAGGAATCAACCTTCCTAACTCAGACTATACCACAAAGCTACAGTCATCAAGACAGTATGGTACTTTCACAAAGACAGAAATACAGATAAATGGAACAAAATAGAAAGCCCAGAGATAAATCAGAGCACCTGTGGACACATTATCTTTGACAAAAGACATAAAAATATACAATGGAGGAAAAAATAAAACAGTCTCTTCAACAAGTGGTGCTGGGAAAACAAGTCAACTACATGTGAGAGAGTGAAACTAGAACTATTTCTAACACCATATAAAAAATAAACTCAAAATGAATTAAATATAAATGTAAGACCAGAAACTATAAAACTCCTAGAGGAAAACATAGTCAGAACACACTCTGACATAAATCATAGCATGATCCTCTATGACTTACCTCCCAGAGTAATGGAAATAGCAATAAACAAATGGACTTAATTAAGCTTAAAAGGTTTTTCACAATGAAGGAAACTATAAGCAAGGTGAAAAAACATCCCTCAGAATGGGAGAAAATAATAGCAAATGAGACAACTGACAAATAATTGTTCTCCAAAATATACAAGGAGTTCATGCAACTCAATACCAGAACAAGAAACAACCCAGTCAAAAAGTAGGCAGAAGACCTGAACATACATTTCTCCAAAAACATGCAGATGGCTAATAAACACATGAAAAGATGCTCAACATCACTGATTAATAGAGAAATACAAATCAAAACCACAATGAGGTATCATCTCACACTGGTCAGAATGCCCACCATCAGAAAGTCTACAAACAAAAAATGCTGGTGAGGAAGTGAATAAAACAGATCCCTCTTATACTGTTGGTGGGAATGGAAAATGGTGCAGTCACTATGAAGGACAGTGTGGAGATTCCTTAAAATAAAAAGCCTGGGAATAGCCAGGCCAAGATTCCTGAGAAGGAGGGAAATGGCAAGTGGCAAGTGGACACATTTTATTTCCCCAGGTTCCTTCACTCTGAAGGAGGTTTTTCAAATCCTGTGTTTCTATGGCTATCTGAAACTAACTTTTTCAAACCCTGAGCTGTTAATTGCCCAGCAAAACGGTGTATCTTCCTCATGGGAATGTACTTAAACTATGTTAATGAAATAATGTATCTTGCTTAGAAACCTGCTTTTCTTCAAAAACTCATGTCAGTTGCTTTATGATACAACATATCTTGCCCAGAGACACCTCCTCCCAAGATGGCTCCCCTCCTGCCAATGCTATCTCAGAATGTATGGTGTGGGAGAGGAGCCCAGAACAGTTCTCTCAACCTTGAGGTCATTCTTTTATCTGTGATTCATTAACAAGTAGATAATGCCTTGTTAAAGACTGCCCCTTTTCATTGCCTCTTGTTGGAACCTTTCTCTATCCCTGTTATTTTAATAAAACTTTGCTACACAAAAGCTCTGAATAATAAGAAGCCTCGTCTTTGGTCCCGGATTGAAATTCTCTAATTTAAAAGGACATTACCAATGATCCTACATTCAGGGCAGCGAAAGAGGTGCAGATGTGAGAATAGACTTTTGGACTCAGTGGAAGAGGGTGAGGGTAGGATGATTTGAAAGAATAGCATTGAAATATGTACGTTATCACATGTAAAATAGATGACTAGTCCAAATTCGATGCATGCCAAATTCTTTGGCACCCAAAATTGGTGCTCTGGGACAACCCAGGAGGATAAGGTGGGGAGGGAGGTAGGAGGGGTATCTGGATGGGGAGAACACAAGTATTATACCTGTGGCTGATTCATGTTGATGTATAACAAAAACCATTATAATATTATAAAGTAAGTATCCACCAATTAAAGTAAATTAATTATTTTTTAAAGTTATTAGGCAATGCAAAAGAATGCTCCAATTACCGCACAATTGCACTCATCTCACATGCTAGTAAAGTAATGCTCAAAATCCTCCAAGCCAGGCTTCAGCAATACGTGAACCGTGAACTGCCTGATGTTCAAGCTGGCTTTAGAAAAGGCAGAGGAACCAGAGATCAAATTGCCAACATCCGCTAGATCATGGAAAAAGCAAGAGAGTTCCAGAAAAACATCTACTTCTGCTTTATTGACTATGCCAAAGCCTTTGACTGTGTGGATCACAATAAACTGTGGAAAATTCTGAAAGAGATGGGAATACCAGACCACCTAACCTGCCTCTTGAGAAATCTGTATGCAGGTCAGGAAGCAACAGTTAGAACTGGACATGGAACAACAGACTGGTTCCAAATAGGAAAAGGAGTACGTCAAGGCTAGATGTGTATAAGAGACAGATCTACTTCTGCTTTATTGACTATGCCAAAGCCTTTGACTGTGTGGATCACAATAAACTGTGGAAAATTCTTCAAGAGATGGGAATATCAGACCACCTGACCTGCCTCTTGAGAAACGTTATATGCAGGTCAGGAAGCAACAGTTAGAACTGGACATGGAACAACAAACTGGTTCCTAATTTGAAAAGGAGTATGTTAAGGCTGTATATTGTCACTCTGCTTATTTAACTTATATGCAGAGTACATCATGAGAAACGCTGGGCTGGAAGAAGCACAAGCTGGAATCAAGATTGCTGGGAGAAATATCAGTAACTTCAGATATGCAGATGATACCACCCTATGGCAGAAAGTGAAGAGGAGCTAAAAAGCCTCTTGATGAAAGTGAAAGAGGAGAGTGAAAAAGGTGGCTTAAAGCTCAACATTCAGAAAACCCAAAGATCATGGCATCTGGTCCCATCATTTCATGGCAAATAGATGGGGAAACAGTGGAAACAGTGTCAGACATTATTTTTTTGGGCTCCAAAGTCACTGCAGATGGTGATTGCAGCCATGAAATTAAAAGACGCTTTTGGAAGGAAAAGTTATGACCAACTTACATAGCATATTAAAAAGCAGAGACATTACTTTACCAACAAAGGTCCGCCTAGTCAAGGCTATGGTTTTTCCAGTGGTCATGTATGGATGTGAGAGTTGGACTGTGAAGAAAGCTGAGCACTGAAGAATTGATGCTTTTGAACTGTGGTGTTGGAGAAGACTCCTGAGATTCCCCTGGACTGCAAGGAGATCCAACCAGTCCATTCTGAAGGAGATCAGTCCTGGGTGTTCTTTGGAAGGAACGATGCTAAAGCTGAAACTCCAGTACTTTGGCCACCTCATGCGAAGAGTTGATTCACTGGAAAAGACTGTGATGCTGGGAGGGATTGGGGGCAGGAGGAGAAGGGGACGACCGAGGATGAGATGGCTGGATGGCATCACGGACTCGATGGACGTGAGTCTGAGTGAACTCCGGGAGTTGGTAATGGACAGGGAGGCCTGGCATGCTGCGATTCATGGGGTTACAAAGAGTTGGACACGACTGAGCAACTGAACTGAACTTCCAAGAAAGTACAATTGGAGAAACGAAACATACAAATTTGATTGGTCCGTTTTCTGTGATTGTTAACTGCATTGTCATTTCTTTAATAGAAACATGATATTTTAAAATTAAGACAAACAATTGTATCAAAAAGAAAAACACGTGGAATTCGAGAAACTTATCTAGATTTTGGTAAAGCAGATAGAATCTGCGCTTCTTTATCAGTGCAGTTGCACCATAGTCTTGAGATAGTATATCTGAAATTAGACAACACATCTGTATATCTAATTTATCATAATTAAATTAAAATTACTTAGCAATATTTTATTATTATCAGTTCAGTTCAGTCACTCAGTCCTATCTGACTCTTGGCGACCCCATGAATTGCAGCACGCCAGGCCTCCCTGTCCATCACCAACCTCCTGGAGTTCACCCAAACTCATGTCCATCGAGTCGGTGATGCCATCCAGCCATCTCATCCTCTATCGTCCCCTTCTCCTCCTGCCTCCAATCCCTCCCAGCATCAGAGTCTTTTCCAATGAGTCAACTCTTCACATGAGGTGGCCAAAGTACTGGACTTTCAGCTTTAGTATCATTCCTTCCAAAGAAATCCCAGGGCTGATCTCCTTCAGAATGGACTGGTTGGATCTCCTTGTAGTCCAAAGGACTCTCGAGAGTCTTCTCCAACACCACAGTTCAAAAGCATCAGTTCTTCAGTGCTCAGCTTTCTTCACAGTCCAACTCTCACACCCGTACATGACCACTGGAAAAACCATAGCCTTGACTAGATGGACCTTTGTTGGCAAAGCAATGTCTCTGCTTTTGAATATACTGTCTAGCTTGGTCATAACTTTCCTTCCAAGGAGTAAGCATCTTTTAATTTTATTTTTAATGTCTCACAAATATAACTAGCAAATAATAGTTAATTGTTAAGTCACCTCAGAAAATGTTTGCAAATCTGTAAACCAAGAATTAATATAATTTTTCAGTTTGTGAGTCACATTATTAGATATGGGTTTTTCTTTTTTTTTTTTTTTCTTATAGATGAAGTAGTTTAGAGTTTCACTGTGATACAATGAGTATGTGCACAGGGTTGACCAGTACACACAAAACTCCTATAATTAATTCTGCTTTTGAATCAATAAATTCAAGCTCTCTCTGGTTATTACCCCTCACCTCAAATAATTATTTAAAATGTACTAATAGCATATTGTCTGTTTGATGCTGTACAAGGCATAGACTTAGATTTAGTTGTTAACTGTATAAAACTCAGAAGATAAATTAGACAAAAATGAGATGTGCGGCCCTCATAAGAGGCCCCAGAGACTCTTGGTCAGCGTGAGCGCTCACAGAGGTGGCCATTTTAGCATCAAGTCCTGGCCCTACCCAATAGCCTACAGGCTCCAATGCCGGAATGCCTCAGGCCAGACAACCAGCAGGATGGGAACAGACTCATCTATCAGCAGACAGGGTACCTAAAGCCATCCTAACCCCACAGCCACCTGTAAACACACTCTTAGACACAGCACTGCCCATCAGAGGGACAAGACCCAGCTCCAGACATAGTGGGCAGGCACTAGCCCCTCTCACCAGGAAGCCTCCACAAGCCTCAGGACCAGCTGCACCCACCAGAGGGTGGACACAGGAAATATGAGGAGCTGTGATCCTCCAGCCAGTGGGAAGGAGTCACAAACACAGAAAATTAGGCAAAATGAGATCATAGGAAGTATGCTTCAGATGAAGGGATGAGGCAAAAACCAAATGAATACCTAAGTTAAGAAGAGATAAGCAACATATCTGAGAAAGAATACAAAGTAATGATAATAAAGATTATGCAAGATTTCAGAGAAAGAATGGGGGCACAGACCAAGATGTTACAAGAAACGTTTAGCAAAGAGCTAGAAGATTTAAGAACAAACAGCGATGAATAATATAGTAACTGGAATGAAAAATATGCTAGAAGGAATCAATGGCAGAATAATTAAGGCAGGAGAATAAATGAGATGGGAGACAGAATGGTGGAAATCACTGCTATGGAACAGAACAAAGGAAAAATAATGTTAAAAGAGATGAGAATGGTCTCAGAGACCTCTGAGAGAACATTAAACATGCCAACAGTCACATCACAGGGGATACCAGAAGGAGAAGTGAGAGAAAGAGCTTGAGAAAATATCTGAAGAGATTATAGTTGAAAACTTTCATAACAAGAGAAAGGAAGCTCTCTTTGAAGTCCAGGAAGCTTAGAGGGTCCAATACAACATTAAGTTAAGGAGGAAAACATTGAGGCACAGATTAACCAACTGAAAAAATGGAAAGATAAAGAAAAATAATATTAAAGGCAACAAGGGAAAAACAACAAATAAGCAGAGACATTACTTTGCCAACTAAGGTCCATCTAATCAAGGCTATGGTTTTTCCTGTGGTCATGTATGGATGTGAGAGTTGGACTGTGAAGAAGGCTGAGCACCAAAGAATTGATGCTTTTGAACTGTGGTGTTGGAGAAGACTCTTGAGAGTCCCTTGGACTGCAAGGAGATCCAACCAGTCCATTCTGAAGGAGATCAACCCTGGGATTTCTTTGGAAGGAATGATGCTAAAGCTGAAACTCCAGTACTTTGGCCACCTCATGCGAAGAGTTGACTCATTGGAAAAGACTGTGATGCTGGGAGGGATTGGGGGCAGGAGGAGAAGGGGACGATAGAGGATGAGATAGCTGGATGGCATCACTGACTCGATGGACGTGAGTCTGGGTGAACTCCGGGAGATGGTAATGAACAGGGAGGCCTGGCATGCTGCAATTCATGGGGTCGCAAAGAGTTGGACACGACTGAGCGACTGAATTGAACTGAACTGAACATACAAGGGAATCCCATAAGGTTATTATCTGATTTTTCAGCAGAAACTCTGCAGGCCATAAAAAAGTGGCAAGATATATTTAAAGTGATAAAAGGAAAAAACCTACAACCAAGAATAATCTATTCAGCAAAGCTATCATTCAGATTTGACAAAGAGGTCAAAAGTTTCACAGACAAGTAAAAGGTAAGAGGATTCAGCACCACCAAATCTGCATTCTAACAAATCCTAAAGGAACTTCTCTAGGAAGAAAAAATGGCCACAACCAGAATCTAAAAAATTACAAATGGTGAGGTCCCTGGATCCACCGGGGCTGGACCTCACAGGGAGTAAGGCTCACCGGTATTATCATAAAAGAAAGATATGAAATCCTCCACATAATGTGGTATCAAAACCAGCAATCATGAGAAGAGGAGAATAAAAATGCAGAATATTGGAAATGTATTTGAAATTACTGAGATCAACAACTTAAAACAACCTTGTTTATCTATAGACTACTATACCAAATGGAATATAGTTATACTACTATATATCTACTACTATATAGTAGTATATAGATAAACTACTATATCTCATAGGAACCACAAACCAAAAACCTATAATAGATACAACCAACAACAACAAAATAATCTAAACACATTACTAAAGATAGACATCAAACCACAGGAGAAAGAAAGAGGAAAGGGAGAAAAAAGATCCTCAAAACCAAATCCAAAACAATGAACAAAATGGCAATAAGACATTCATATCAATAATTACCTTAAACATAAATGGATTAAATGCTCCAAAAGACAGACTGGCTGAATAGATTCAAGAACAAGACATGAATATATGCTGTCTACAAGAGTCTCAACTCAGAGCCAGGGGCACATACAGACTGAAAGTGAGGGGATGGAAAAAGACATTCCATGCAAATGAAAATCAAAAGCAACACTCAGACAAAATAGACTATAAAATAAAGAATGTTAGAGACAAAGAAGGACACTACATGATGATCAAAGGATGAATCCAAGAAGAAAATATATCAACTGCAAATATATATGCACCCAACATAGGAGAACTTCAATATATAAGCCAAATGCTAACAGCCATAAAAAGAGAAATCAACAGTAATACAATAATAGTGGGGGTTTTAGTGCCCCACTCCCATCAATGGACAGATCATCCAGAGAGAAAATCAGAAAGGAAACACAGGCCATAAATGACACACTACCACAGATGCACTCAATATTTAATTTTTTAAAAAGGGTTTATTTTGTATTGGAGTATATGCTCAGATGGTAAAGAATCTGCCTGCAATGCAGGAGACCCGGGTTTGATCCCTGGGTCGGGAAGATCCCCGGAGAAGGAAATGGCAACCCACTCCAGTACTCTTGCCTGGAAAATCCCATGGACAGAGGAGCCTGGTGGGCTACAGTCCATGGGATCACAAACAGTCAGACACGACTGTGTGACTAACATTCACTTTCTTTCTTGCATAGCTGATTGTTAGGAGAACCCAGTTCGATTCCTGAGTTGAGAAGATCTGGAGAAGGCATAGGCTGCCCACTCCAGTATTCATGGACTTCTCTGGTGGCTCAGACAGGAAAGACTCCGCCTGCAATGCTGGAGACGTGCGTTCGATCCCTGGGTCAGGAAGATCCCCCGGAGGAGGGCATGGCAACCCAGTCCAGTATTCTTGCCTGGAGAATCCCCACGGACAGAGGGGGCAGTCCATGGGGTCACAAAGAGTCAGACACGACTGAGAGACTAAGCACAGCACAGCATAGCTGATCAACAGTGTTGTGACAGTTTTAGGTGGACAGCAAAGGGACTCAGCCACACATTTACACGTATCCATCCTCCCCCATACTCCCTTCCCACCCAATCTGCCTCGTAATATTGAGCAGATTTTACAGTGCTATACAATAGGTCCTTGCTGGTTATCCATTTGAAATATAGCAATGTGTACATATGGATTCCAAACTCCCTAGCTATTCCTTCCTCCCATCCTTCCTCTGACAACCATAAGCTCATTCTCTAAGTCTGTCAAGTGTCTGTTTCTGTTTTGCAAATAAGTTCATTTGTATCATTTCTCTTTATGTGTGTACTAAGTTGCTTCAGTCTTGTCAGGCTGTTTGCGACCCTGTGGACTATAGCCCACCAGGCTCCTCTGTCCGTGGATTCTCCAGGCAAGAATACTGGACTGGATTGTCATGCCCTCCTCCAGGGGATCTTCCTGACCCAGGGATTGAACCCAAGTCTCTCATGTCTCCTGCACTGGCAGGTGGATTCTTTACCACTAATGCCACCTGGGAAGCCTCTCATTTCTCTTTAAATTCTACATATCAGTTCAGTTCAGTCACTCAGTCTCTTTGCAACCCATGAATCATAGCACGCCAGGCCTCCCTGTCCATCACCAGCTCCCAGAGTTCACTCAGACTCAAGGCCATCGAGTCCGTGATGCCATCCAGCCATCTCATCCTCAGTCATCCCCTTCTCCTCCTGCCCCCAGTCCCTCCCAGCATCAGAGTCTTTTCCATTGAGTCAACTCTTCTCATGAAGTGGCCAAAGTACTGGAGTTTCAGCTTTAGCATCATTCCTTCCAAAGAAATTCTAGGGCTGATCTCCTTCAGAATGGACTGGTTGGATCTCCTTGCAGTCCAAGGGACTCTCAAGAGTCTTCTCCAACACCACAGTTCAAAAGCATCAGTTCTTCGGCGCTCAGCCTTCTTCACAGTCCAACTCTCACATCCATACATGACCACAGGAAAAACCATAGCCTTGACTAGACAGACCTTAGTTGGCAAAGTAGTAAGTGGTGACAAATGATAGGTCTCCTTTTCTGTCTGATTTACTTCTCTCAGGATGACAATCTCTAGGTCTATCCATGTTGCTGCAAATGGCATTATTTCATTCTTTTTAGTGACTAAGTAGTAATATTCCATTGTATATGTGTTCCTTATCTATAGCTTTTTCAATGGACATTTAGGTTGCTTCCATGTCTTGGCTATTGTAAACAGTGTTGCAATGAACATTGGAGTGCAGGTATCATCTCAGATCATGTTTTTCTCTGGGTAGGTGCCTAAGACTGGGATTGCAGGGTCATATGGTATATTTATTTTTAGTTTTTTTAAGGAACTTCCATACTGTTCTCCACAGTGGCTATACCAATTTACATTCCCACCAACAGTATAGGAGAGTTCCCTTGTCTTCACATCCTCTCCAGCATTTCTTGTTTGCAGACTTTTTGATGATGGCCATTTTCACTGGTGTGGCTACTGAAGCTTTGATTTGCATTTCTCTAATAATTAGCTGTGTTGAGTATCTTTTCATGTACCTTTTGGCCATCTGTGTGTCTTCTTTAAGGAAATGTCTTTTTAGATCATCTGCTCATTTTTTGCTTGGCTGTTTCTTTTGATGATGTTAGACCTCGTGAGCTGTTTGGAAATTTTGGAGACTAATCCCTTGTTGGTCACATCACTTGCAAATGATTTTTTTCAATCTTAGGATTGTCTTTGTGTTTATTGTTTCCTTCCCTGTGCAAAGTCTTTTGCATTAACTAGGTCCCATTTGTTTATTTTTGTTTTTATTTCTATTATTCTGGAAGAGACATCAAATAAGATACTCCTGTGATTCATGTCAAAGGATTTAGCATAGTCAGTGAAACAGAAGCAGTTTTTTTTTTTTAATTCTCTAGTCTTTCTATGATCCAGCAGATGTTGGCAATATGATCTCTGCCCTCCTTTAGTGATAGTGAAGTCGCTCAGTCGTGTCCAACTCTTTGCGACCCCATGGACTGCAGCCCACCAGACTCCTCCATCCATGGGATTCTCCAGGCAAGAATCCTGGAGTGGACTGCCATTTCCTTCTCCAATAGTTTTACAGTATTAGTAAAAATAATGGTCATTATAAATAAGTATAAAATGGAAGGTGATGACAAAATAACCCCAAGTCTTTCTTGACTCCCACTGTCCCCCCAAAAAACTAGCTAGTATATGGCAAATATCCTTTTCACATGTTATCTTTAGGCATATATTCACTTTGAGGTGGTGGATGGTTTAGTTGCTAAGTCACGTCTGACTCTTGCAACCCCATGGACTATAGCCTGCCAGGCTCCTCTGTCCATGGGGTTTTCCAGGCAAGAGTACTGGAGTGGGGTGCCATTGCCTTCTCCACTGCCCTCCTCTGCCTTTTCTAAATCCAGCTTGAACATCTGCGAGTTCTCAGTTCATGTACTGTTGAAGCCTAGCTAGAAGGATTTTGAATATTACTTTGCTAGCATGTGAAACAAGTGTAATTGTGTGGTAGTCTGAGCATTCNACTGCCCTCCTCTGCCTTTTCTAAATCCAGCTTGAACATCTGCGAGTTCTCAGTTCATGTACTGTTGAAGCCTAGCTAGAAGGATTTTGAATATTACTTTGCTAGCATGTGAAACAAGTGTAATTGTGTGGTAGTCTGAGCATTCTTTGGCATTGCCTTTCTTTGGGATTGGAATGAAAACTAACCTTTTCCAGTCCTGTGGCCACTGCTGAGTTTTCCAAATTTGCTGGCATATTGAGTGCAGCACTTTCACAACATCATCTTTTAGGATTTGAAATAGTTCAGCTGGAATTCCATCACCTCCACTAGCTTTGCTTGTAGTGATGCTTCCTAAGACCCACTTGACTTCACACTCCAGGATGTCTGACTCTAGGTGAGTAATCACACAATTGTGGTTATCCAGATTATCAGGGTTGTTTTTGTAAAGTTCTGCTGTGTATTCTTGCCACCTCTTCTTAATAGCTTCTACTTCCATTAGTCTGTACAGCTTCTGTCTTTTATTGTGTCCAGTTTTCCCCACAGCCAGTCCCTCCCAACAGGAAGCTTACACAAACTTCTTATCCTCATCCATCAGAGGACAGACAAAATGAAAAGCGCAATCACAGAAAACTAACCAAACTGATCAAATGGACCACAGTCTTTCCTAACTCAATGATTCTGTGAGCCATGCCACGTTGGGCCACCCAAGACAGATGGATCATGGTGGAGAATTCTGACAAAACATGGTCCACTGGTGAAGGGAATGGCAAGGCGCTTCAGTATTCTTGCCTTGAGAACCCCATGAACAGTATGAAAAGACAAAAAGATATGATACTGAGAGATGAACCCCCCAGGTCGGTAGGTTTCCAATAGACTGCTTGAGCCACAGTGGAAATTATGTCCAGTTGTGGGTGTGTCTGGTGTTGAAAGTAAAGTCCGATGATGTGAAGAACAATATTTCATAGGAGCCTGGAATGTTAGGTCCATAAGTCAAGGTAAATTGGAAGTGGTCAAACAGGAGATGACAAGAGTAAACATTAACATTTTAGAAATCAGTGAAATAAAGTGGAGGGGAATGGGAGAATTTAATTCAGATGACCATTATATCTACTACTGTCAGCAAGAATCCCTTAGAAGAAATAAAGTAGCCCTCATAGTCAACAAGAATCCAAAATGCAGTACCTGGGTGTAATCTCAAAATGACAGAATGATCTTGGTTCATTTCCTAGGCAAACCATTCAATATCACAGTAATCCAAGTCTATGCCCCAACCAGAAATGCTGAAGAAGCTGAAGTTGAATGGTTCTATGATGATCTACAAGACCTTTTAGAACTAACACCAAAAAACCTTTCCTTTTTAACGTAAGAAACTGAAATGCAAAAGAGGAAGTCAAGAGATACCTGGAGTAATAGGCAAGTTTGGCCTTGAAATACAAAATGAAGCAAGACAAAGGCTAACAGAGTTTTGCCAAGAGAATGCGCTGGTCATGGCAAACACCCTCTTCTAAAAACACAAGAGAAGACTCTACACATGGACATCACCACATGGTAAATACCAAAACCAGACTAATTATATATTTTTTGCAGCTGGAGATGGAGAAGCCCTGTACAGTCAGCAAAAACAAGAACCAGCAAAAACAAGAATAGGAGCTGACCATGGCTCAGTTCATGAACTTCTTATTACAAAATTCAGACCTAAGTTGAAGAAAGTAGGGAAAATCATTAGGCAGTTCAAGTATGGCCTAAATCAATTTGCTTATGACTATACAGTGGAGGTGACAAATAGATTCAAGGGATTATATATGATACAGTGCCTGAAGAATTATGGACAGAGGTTTGTAACATTGTACAGGAGGTGGTGATCAAAACCAACCCCCCAAAAAAGAAATGCAAAAAGGCAAAATGGTTATCTGAGGAGGCCTTATAAATAGCTGAGGAAAGAAGAGAAGTGAAAAGCAAAGGAGAAAAGGAAAACACTCATTTGAATGCAGAGTTCCAAAGAATAGCAAGAAGAGATAAGAAAGCTTTCCTAAATGAAGAATGTGGGGGACCAGGGTTCAATCCCTTGGTTAGGAAGATCCCCTGGAGAAGGGAATGGCCACCCACTCCAGTATTCTTGCCTGGAGAATGCTATGGACAGAAGAGCCTGGAGGGCTACAGTCCATGGGGTCGCAGACAGTCAGACATGACTGAGTACTCACACACACGTGTACTATCTCTACACACACTTTTCTCAGTATTTATCAGGTTTCTTTAATCTGTGCCTTGCCTTTTTTTTTTGGGGGGGGGGCAGGAATCATCAGTCATTATGCTTCAAATATTGCTTTGCTTCCATTCTCTCTCTTCCCTTTCTGGGACTCAATTGTATGCATATTAGAACTCTTAATTTATCCCATTTCTGTATTATCTCTCTTTTTTTCTCTACAGCTTTAGTCTAGATATTTTTTTCTGTCCCATCTTCCAAATAACAAGTGCTCTCTTCACTGAGTTTAACCCGCTGTTAAATCTACTGTGTCGGTAATTGTATTATTGCCTGTTGGCTCCAAGCCCACTCTTCTGTACTCTGCTTCTTGATGCTGAACCAGGACACTACAAACCACATTTCTGCTTTGTCAGCTGGTTCGACACTAGCATCTAACAAGAGGAAGCGCTAGAGGGAGCGTGCAAGACTGGAGGAAGAGGAAGGAACTTGTTTCTTTCTCTTATTGCCCTGTGAGTTTCCTGCGAGATTTCTTTTTCCTAGCACATCATTTGAGCATTACCTCCAGCCATACTTCTTGAAATGCCTTCCTGTAGCAATAGCTGAATCCAGTTTGCTCATCTCTTGTTCTGAGATGACAGAATCTCAGAGATTAAGTCACAATCTCAAGAACACCAACACTGGATGGTGTGTGCCTCCTCAGAGGCCCATGTTTCAGCCTCATGGGGCTCTTCCTTAAGGTTCCTAAGTTTTAGAAATGTCAATGTCTTCCCTTGGTTTCCCTATTTCTGCTGTAGGTGTGGTAATGACTAACTGAAGTTCCTACCCTGTGATATTTTAGAGATCTTATCCTACTCTTTCAGTTACTTAATAGATTTATGTCTAGTTAACTATTCTCTATATTAAGCTCTTCTGTTCAAATTACTGGTTGTTGTTTTCTCTCCTGGGTCCAGCTACTTTCATTTACTGCATTCATATTTTCAGTTGTATTTCTCAATTCTAAAATTAACATGTTTTTTTTTTTTTTTTTGAAAACTGAATTTTTACTTTTCTGCTGAAAATCTTCATTTTGTCATCTAAATATTGAGGATAAAATCATACGTCTTAAGAATTAGGGTCTGTTACTTCTAACATCTCAATATCTAAATCACCTGTGAGTCTATTTCTGCTATTTTATTTGTATGCTTTTTTTTTTTTTGCTTGTTTGTGTTTGATCATTAGGTCTTGTCTCTTGGTATCCTTTGTAATTTAATGATGAACATTACATATGAATATTTGTAGAGGCAAATTGAATCTTTGGCTGTATTAGTGTCCTCCAGAATATTTATGATACTTGTGTCAATCAGATCAAGAAGATCATCTCAATCAAATCAGGAATTATGTTGACTTAAAAACAATTTTCAATCTTCTTAGGCCCCAACATGTTTTAGTTTGTCTTTATTTCTAGGGTATAACCCTCAGTTCAGTTCAGTCACTCAGTCGTGTCTGACTCTTTGAACCGCAGCACGCCAGGCCTCCTTGTCCATCACCAAACTCCTGGAGTTCACCCAAACTCATGTCCATCGAGTTGGTGATGCCATCCAGCCATCTCATCCTCTATCGTCCCCTTCTCCTCCTGCCTCCAATCACTTCCAGCATCAGAGTCTTTTCCAGTGAGTCAACTCTTTGCATGAGGTGGCCAAAGTATTGGAGTTTCAGCTTTAGCATCAGTCCTTCCAAAGAACACCCAGGACTGATCTCCTTCAGAATGGACTGATTGGATCTCCTTGCAATCCAAGGGACTCTCAAGAGTCTTCTCCAACACCACAGTTTAACAGCATCAATTCTTCAGCACTCAGCCTTCTTCACAGTCCAACTCTCACATCCATACATGACCACAGGAAAAACCATCAGGGGTTTCAAATAAAAAATAGGGCATTTACATTGGTGACCTGCTTCCTTAATACATTCTGAACTCCAGTTTTTATGCTTCAGCCTTATAAGACATCCAAAACTTTTTTTCATCTTCTCAGTTCATACCTGAGAATCAGCGTATTCCTTGAGGGATTGAAGGGACCCCTCTGAGATGTCAAGTTGTCATTGCTTTGTTAGTGCTCTTTTATCTGCATGCATATTTTTGAAAAATATATGAATTTTATCTAGTTTTAAGAGTATTCTTACTCTATTTAGCAATTGTGTGTACGTGTGTTTTTTTTTTTTTTTATGAGTCAACTCTTTGCATGAGGTGGCCAAAGTATTGGAGTTTCAGCTTTAGCATCAGTCCTTCCAAAGAACACCCAGGACTGATCTCCTTCAGAATGGACTGATTGGATCTCCTTGCAATCCAAGGGACTCTCAAGAGTCTTCTCCAACACCACAGTTTAACAGCATCAATTCTTCAGCACTCAGCCTTCTTCACAGTCCAACTCTCACATCCATACATGACCACAGGAAAAACCATCAGGGGTTTCAAATAAAAAATAGGGCATTTACATTGGTGACCTGCTTCCTTAATACATTCTGAACTCCAGTTTTTATGCTTCAGCCTTATAAGACATCCAAAACTTTTTTTCATCTTCTCAGTTCATACCTGAGAATCAGCGTATTCCTTGAGGGATTGAAGGGACCCCTCTGAGATGTCAAGTTGTCATTGCTTTGTTAGTGCTCTTTTATCTGCATGCATATTTTTGAAAAATATATAAATTTTATCTAGTTTTAGGAGCATTCTTACTCTATTTAGCAATTGTGTGTATGTGTGTTTTTTTTTTTTTTACCTGTTCAAAAGATCTCCATTATACTAAGTAGGTCAAAGATATTCCCTCTTTGAACAAAGAGTAAATAAAACATTGCAATATTATTTTACTAAAAGAAAAATGGCATTTTTCTTGTGTACCTTATTCTGATAGAATCATGACTCAAGGAAAGGAGAGCCTGCTTTGATCTTCTTACCCTGCACTCCTAATCGCAACTGTATCACTCAAAATGAATCCTCAAGGTATTTTTACTTCTTTTTTTTTTTCTCTTTTTTAAGGAGAAGAATGTCCTAAATTGTTCATTAGGCAGGGATTTTACAAACACTACTTGTATTGGCAGTGGTGGTGAAGTTAGAGGACTGCAACCTCTCCAAGCTGCACGGTGAGCACCGCCAGCCATGTGGTGGAATTTGCGGCCCCTGCCTAGGCCACGACTCTCTGCCTGCAGACGCCAGCCTCCACACGCCCCCGTGTTTGTGGACTGGCTTGGTGATCCACTGGATGCCAAGGTTGCTTCTGATAGCTTTATGGAATGGATCGATGACGATGACCTCAAAGAACTTTTATGTAGAATCTTCACCAAGCCAGGAGGAATCCAGGACCCTCAGGGCCCCACGGTGGTGTCCAGCATGCTCCTCACAGCCGACTGAAGGCTTCAAGCTAACTTGAGCCCATTGACACCATGGTGGACAGGCTTGCATGGGTAGCACCCCTAGGACCTGGGTGTTTGGGGGCACTGCAGTGCACACCAATGGATGCATGATATAACCTTGCTTGGACATTACTTTGCCAACAAAGGTCCGTCTTGTCAAGGCTATGGTTTTTCCAGTAGTCGTGTATGGATGTGAGAGTTGGACTGTAAAGAAAGATGAGCACCGAAGAATTGATGCTATTGAACTGCGGTGTTGGAGAAGACTCTTGAGAGTCCCTTGGACTGCAAGGAGATCCAACCAGTCCATCCTAAAGGAGATCAATTCTGAGTGTTCATTGGAAGGACTGATGCTGAAGCTGAAACTCCAATACTTTGGCCACCTGATGCAAAGAGCCAACTCATTAGAAAAGACCCTGATGCTGGGAAAGATTGAAGACGGGAGGAGAAGGGGACGACAGAGGATGAGATGGTTGGATGCATCACCGACTCAATGGACATGAGTTTGAGTGAACTCCGGGAGTTGGTGATGGACAGGGAGGCCTGGCGTGCACAAAGAGTCGGACATGACTGAGCGACTGTACTGAACTGAACTGAACTGGAAGTGTACCCCAGCCTGCGGGCCTTGGTGGGTGCGGTGGGACGGGGGTCCTGGGCAGCGCCGAGAGCTGGTGGTACCGCCAGCAGCATACCCTGAGCAGAAAGCACCTCACCTCCGACTGCTTCTTCCCCGCTGGCTCCTGGCTATGCTCGTACACACCCATCTCAGCTCCCCAGACCGCTGCATCCAGACAGAAAGGTGGTATCTTTGCTTCTAAACAGTAAATTTTGGGGAAACTGTGATGCCATTTGTTGGAATGATATATATATTTTTTGCCACCACTGTAGATTCAATGATAATTACATTTACTCTTTTTAAATTTTAATTTCTTGAGGTTTTAAAATAACATTTTATGAGGACGGCATTCTATTTCTACTGCTGTATACTCAACCATGTGTTCACCACCCAACATTTAGTTCCCATTCCTCTCCATACAGCTGATCCCCTTTACCATTTTGCCTTCTCCACCCCCTGCCCTTTCCCCTCTGATAACCACTAGTCTATTCTCGGTATCTAGGTGTTTGTTTATATTATTTTTATTTTATTAGTTTTTTTTTATTGCACAGATGAGTGAGATCATATGGTATTTGCTTTTCTCCTTCTGATTTATTTCACTTTGCATGATACCTTCCAGGTTTATCCACATTCCTGTAAATGGCAAAATTTTCTTCTTCTTTATGGCTGAGTAGTATTCCATTGCGTGTGTGTGTGTGTGTGTATATATATATATATATATATATATACTTTTACACCACTTTTACACCACATCGTTTTTTCCATTCATCTGTTGATGACCACTTCAGTTCAGTTCAGCTCAGTCGCTCAGTCGTGTCTGACTCTTTGCGACCCCATGAATCGCAGCACGCCAGGCCTCCCTGTCCATCACCAACTCCCGGAGTTCACTCAGACTCATGTCCATCGAGTTGGTGATGCCATCCATCCATCTCATCCTCCGTCATCCCCTTAGATGATTTGAAATGACTGTGTTAATATGAGCTTGAGATTTGTTTTTAAAAACAAATTTAGGTCAATAGAAAAACTTTGGACGTTGTGACCAAATGGTCAAAGGAGTGAGAAGCATCAGGCTAGGATATCCTTTTACTGTTATTGGAGCCATGCAGCCTTAGGATATAGGGTATAGGCAGTATTGACAAAGATGCAGGGATGGTCAGCTTTCAGTTATTTAAAGTTAGATGGTGTGGACTTTTACTAACTTTAGTGGTCAAGTAAATGAAATACTAGGTCAAGTAATCTAGCCAATGTGGGTCAGGGCTCAGGTTTTTTTGAAGAGATAAAAGAAGCTGATAGCATAAAAGGGTTGTAGGTCACATGAGCCACTTCTTTTAAGTAACAGAGTTCATTTAAGTTATTTGGCTCTTTCTTCCCATCAGAATGTAAACTCCTCTAGTGAACGGACTTTTTTTTCATTGTTATATCTCCAACACATAGAGCAGTGTGCCTGGCTGTTACACAATAAAATGTTGTTTAATGTATGAGAATAACTACTGGAGTCACTGGAAAAAGGCACTGTCACTTTTCAGGTTTTAAAGCAACTTGAGAAAGCTAAAAATGAAGAAATAATTCTTTAGCATTACTTTACCTTTGAAATTGCAGAATATCATTTTTATTTTGAGTAGCATTTATTCCAATCTCTACCTTTTCTTTTCTAATAGGACTCCCATTCTAAAAGGTATGGTAGAGGTGGTAATTATGTTCTTTTGTATTCTAGTCATTAATTGAACAAGTTAAACAGAATTACTGAAAACCTTAGAATGTTCTGGGCACTCTGCTAGGTACTCTAGATGTGGAAGTAAAGGATATTTGCTTGTCCTCAAGAGGTTTTCCAGTCGTGTAGAGGAAGCTGCAAGAAAACAAAAGCATAGAACATGATGCAATGAGATGTGTGCCCAGAGTGTGAGGAGAGAATCCATAAGTAAGGCATGCGATGTAAAAGAGGAGGGTCAGCAAAGATTTGCTAGAACAGATGTTGCTTTAACTCAACACTGACTGATAAACATAATGAAAATATTAGCAATCATCACTCATTGAGTGCTCATTATGTGCCAGGCAATTTACAACCCTGATGTCATTATCTCCTTTCAAGAACGTTCATGTGGTTGATATTATTATTATTATACTATAGATGAGGAAAGCATGTTCAGAAATACTGAATTGGTAACTCGCCCAAGATTACACAGGCAGTTAAGTGGCAGAACAGAAAGCTGGGGCAAGATGCTGAGGCCAGCACAAAGGAAATACCGATTAATACAAGGAGGCCTCAGAGCACGACAAGCCCGGCAATAATGGAAACCAATTCCGTATTCTTCGGAAGATGAGGGAAGCTGTTTCATCTAATGCTGGAGGTGAAGAACAGAGTCAGATCATGATGGCCGAGGATGTTCCAAGAATTTTTAAGTTTCTATTGGTTTTATCCCGATATTCCAAAGAACTGTTGATTACCTAGGCCTGCACAGGAATTGGTGGGAAAGTGTGAGATATTAAATGTTTCTTACTTTAGTAATCTCTCACTCTTCAGACTACTGATTGATTGATTGATTTTGAAAAGAACTTGTTAACATTTAATGAATTTCCCCCTGTGTGGCTTCAGGCTCCCAGAACACAAACCCCGACCACACTGCTAATGTCTTCAGCTCTTCTGCTGGAAGATACGGCCTTCAGGATGACAGGCTGCTCTGGGAGCTTCCTCTTCGCCAGAACTTTAAGACCGATGGCACCACATCAATGATACGAGCAGCTAGTCTTCTTCTTTGCAGCTTTTACCTGTGTCTGCTCACTGACCAAGGTCCACAATTGATCAAACTTGACAGTTGGGCAGAAGCTCTGGTTCCTCTTTAAGTGATAATACTTCATACCATCTTCCCCAAAGTATCTTGTGCAATATTTGTCGAAGTTGATCCTGTGGCAACGCACGTCACCAGCATTACCTTCCTTCCAGATGTTTCCAGTGTTTACTGATGTGACCCTGGTGCTGGCTAAAGTGGCCCCTAACAGACTGGAGAATTTAAATGTGTGTTTTATCTGTGGGTTTGTGGGAAAGACTGAGAAGGAAGGAGAGAGAAGGTTTAAAAGAGTTTGAAAAGCAGCATTTCTACAGAGCTTGTCCCCTGTTAGGTTTTTTGAGATTTAAGGGATGGTCCAGGAACTACTAATTAACTTCCTCCTACCATATATCAGAAGAAGATATATGGATAGGACTCTTGAGAGTCCCTTGGACTGCAAGGAGATTCAACCAGTCCATCCTAAAGGAGATCAGTCCTGGGTGTTCATTGGAAGGACTGATATTGAGGCTGAAACTCCAATACTTTGGCCACCTGATGTGAAGAGCTGACTCATATGAAAAGACCCTGATGCTGGGAGGGATTGGGGGCAGGAGGAGAATGGGACAACAGAGGATGAGGTGCTTGGATGGCATCACTGACTCAATGGACATGGGTTTGGGTGGACTCCAGGAGTTGGTGATGGACAGGGAGGCCTGGCGTGCTGCAGTTCATGGGGGCGCAGAGTCAGACACGACTGAGCAACTGAACTGAACCATATATCAGAGATGGACTTGGGTTTTCATGTCATAACAGTGATTCTCAGAATCATTCTGTGAAGTAGGAATATTGCCTCCATTCTATGGATGAAGAAACAGTGTATTAGCTAAGTATCTTGTCAAAGGTCACATGACTGTCAACAGCAAAGTCAGATTTGAAGCCTATTTCAAGACTCAAGCTCTAGCTTAAGCTGCTTTCATCTCTTGAGACTGATTTTCAACCCTTTAGGTCAAGACTTAATAAAGGATCAATGGGATCAATTTAGTGTTCTGAAACAGCAGTTGAAAAAAATACGATTCAGAGACTAGAATAAAATAAAATAGAGACTATCAGAGTCCACTACACGTAGTAAGGGTCAAGGTCAGTTGAAATTCGTGTTTCAGTTAGACATACATACATATAAACATAAGTATTTGTGTGTCCTGAGTTGTAAAGGGAAATGTACTTCTTACTATTGGCTGAGGTTTAAAAAGCTTGAAAAGCTCCTCTAGTGAACTAAACATCAGATTACAGCTGCTACTTTAACGCGTTTATTACTTACTCCTATAAAAGTGAAAGTTTGTAGGTAATCGTCAGGCCAGCACACTTCACAGCAATGGTAGGATAATAAGGAAAAACAGAAAACTTCATGAAGGCTGAGGATAGCAGACTAGTCCTCTTCATTTCAGTGCATGACAGGCTACAAGACTTCTTTATTTAATGCCCCACCTGCCATATCAAGGAAAGATAGGCTGTAATTACTGTTTTAAAGAAAAGGTATATATGAACCATTTATTGACACAAAAAAATGAGGGAATTCCTCGTCTCTGCCTTCCCACCTGCCTCTGGGTTTTGAACCTGTAATGAAAGAGAAAGAACGTTTATATTGCAGTATATGGTAATATTTGTATTTATTGAACACATGCTTCTGCAGATTTGTTATCTATACCATATATAATTATAAGTAAAATCCAACTAAACTCCATGCTGTGGTTTAAGGTACAATTTGTTTTTCTTTGGAATCCAATTCTGTGAACAAAAGTTTTTATAACACGTGGATTAGTAGTAACAGTTAGTTACTTAAGTCACTCAGTCGTGTCCGACTCTTTGAGACCCCATGGACTGTAGCCCACCAGGCTCCTCCATCCATGGGATTCTCCAGGCAAGAATACTGGAGTGGGTTGCCATTTCCTTCTCCAGGAGTAATAGTAGATGGTTAAAAAAAATGTTATGTAAAAGCAGCAACTTAAGTCAGTATGTTGAAGGAACAAGAAAACCAAAATAATACCGTTGCTCCTTTTAGTTCAGTTCAATCCATGGGGTCACAAAGACCCCATGGTCTGCAGCACACCAGGCTTCCTTGTCCATCACTAATTCCCAGAGTTTACTCAAACTCATGTCCACTGAGTCGGTGATGCCATCCAAGGTCTCATCCTCTGTTGTCCCCTTCTCCTCCCGCCTTCAATCTTTCCCAGCATCAGGGTCTTTTCAAATGAGTCAGTTCTTCGCATGAGGTGGCCAAAGTATTGGAGTTTCAGCTTCAGCATCAGTCCTTCCAATGAATATTCAGGACTGATTTCCTTTAGGAAGGACTGGTTGGATCTCCTTGCAGTCCAAGGGACTCTCAAGGGTCTCCTCCAGCCCCACAGTTCAAAAGCATCAATTCTTCAGTGCTCAGACTTCTTTATAGTCCAACTCTCACATCCATACACGACTACTGGAAAAACCAACACTTTGACTAGATGGACCTTTGTCAGCAAAGTGATTTCTTTGCTTTTTAATACGCTGTCTAGGTTGGGCAGAACTTTTCTTCCAAGTAGCAAGCGTCTTTTAATTTCATGGCTGCAGTCACCATCTTCAGTGATTCTGGAGCCCAAAAGAGTAAAGTCTGACACTATTTCTACTGTTCCCCTGTCTATTTGCCATGAAGTGATGGGACTGGATGTCATAATCTTAGTTTTCTGAATGTTGAGCTTTAAGCCAACTTTTTCACTCTCCTTTCATCAAGAGGCTCTTTAGTTCCTCTTTGCTTTCTGCCATAAGGGTGGTGTCATCTGCATGTCTGAGGTTATTGATAAATTTGAAACAGCTCAACTGGAATTCCATCACCTCCACTAGCTTTGTTTGTAGTGATGCTTCCTAAGGCCCACTTGACTGCGCATTCCAGGATGTCTGGCTCTAGGTGAGGGGAATCCTAAAATGTGGGAATATATAGATTTCTCTGTCTATATATACAAATGTCCCAGCTGTTGTTAATTTCTCCTGGAAAAAACTTAGACACACTGAACTTCTGAATAAACGTTTTACTTTTTAGCCAAGAAAATTAACTACTTGCCTATTAAATCATCTTTTGAATTTGTCATTTTCCTCTTTTTATATTTAAATATTAGTTTTAGTGCTGTTTCGAAGAGCCTAGATTTTACTCTGTATCATATTTAGATTGATTTTTATAAGTCTGAATGAATTATTGTAACTAGCTAGTTGAGTAAATTGTATTTGGGTTTCTAACTAGTCAGGTTTTAGAGAATTAAAAGACAGAAAGTTGAATTGCATAGTGTCAGTGATTTACAAATCCACAATGACACCAATCTGAGTGGAATTAGATATAGTGACATAATTCCATGTGTGTCTCACTCACATCTCAAGATATTTAAATTTATATAATCCAACTCTTTTCATAGTGTTGCTTACTATAAATTAATACAGAAAGTCCTTAGGATGCTTAGCCAGTGACATGGAAATTGACACAGTAAACATTTGTTTCCTGTCCTTAAAATTGTGTGCATGGCAAATTGATGGTGTTTAATCGATTTCACTTTTTCAGAACAAAGATAAATAATTATGTATTGGATATGGAAATCTTGAAGCTTGTTAAACACCTACCTCTTTTTGGTTTATACTGCCCTTTTTTGAGTCCCTTGTTCAGAAGGTGAAGGCTAGAATTTGTGCAGAGAAAGAGAATGTGTTGTGTCAAATAACTGAGAGTTAAAAAAAAAAAAATAGGGTAAATTCAAGCATGATTGGATTCAGAAGCTCACATATTGGAACTTAGTATCTGGTTTCAACTTGTTGCCCAGGTCTGCCATGTTTTGGCTTCATTTTCAGGGTCCATGTGGTCACAATATGGTAGCAGCTGCTCCAGCCTCATACTTCCTCAAATCAAAGCCAAATCCAAGGGGGAAATGTCCTCTCTGTTGAAATATCTCTTTGTGTTGTTCAAGTAAAAGTCCTGAAATTAGTTCTGATTTATTCTGACTAACTTGGTTTGAGTTAAATGCCTGTTCTTGGATCAATCTTTGCAGCCAGGGGAATTCAAAGTTCTGACTAGCTGAACTTGAGCGTTATCCCAGGAGCCAGGAATTGAGGCTGTATTTAATATGGGTTGAAAGTTGGGAAGGGGTACTGTTTTTAGGATAAAGATGAGTGGGCTACTGGAGAATCAAAAATATTCACAATGCTCTGATCATTTTTATTTTCTTTAAGCTAATTCAACACTTTTTGTGAGAATGGAACATTTATGTACATTTATCAGTCTCAGTCTGAGGAAAATTTATACAGAAGGAGCCAGTCATTTACTGACTTTGTAATTAATCTTGAGCAGATCAAAATATCTTTGATCCTTGTTCTGCGGAGAGCAGAACAAGCAAATGGGGGTAATATCGTCTTTCTACTGCCTTGTGGGTGGTTGTGAAGAGCCAAACAAATAATGCTTCTAGTAAAAAATTATAATATCTAGTATTTAATGAGCAGTTTATGTAGAAATTACATTGTTTAATCCCTACAATCATTCTGTACTATAGGTACTACTGTACTACTTGTTTTTGAATGACCTAAGGCTTATAACTGCAGCTGCTCAATCATGTCCAACTCTCTGCTGCCTCAGGGACTGTAGACTGGCCAGGTTCCTCTGTCTATGGAATTTTCCAGGCAAGAATACTGCAGTGGGTTGCCATGCCCTCCTCCAGGGGATCTTCTCAGCCGGGGATTGAGCCTGTGTCTCTTAATTCTCTGCATTAGCAGGCAGAATCTAGCACTACCACTCCCTGGCAAGGCTTGAAGAGGTTAAGGAATTTGCACGGTATCGATCACACAGCAATTAAAAGACTGAGTCCGTACTCATGTCTATCTGGCTACCAAGTTCAGGCTTATAGCCACCATGATGAAATTATAGGGGATTGTCATTGGAGTCTTTAATTCTAAGGTTCACATGTTTTCATATTTTAACATTTAAAAAAATTGGCATACATCTTATAATGGATGGTCAGAGGATAATCATGCTGTAGTAGCTGTTGCTTAAACTTAGTTATTGCCAGTCTTATTGTTAATTCAATTGACTCTGATACATATGTTGAGTTTAAATGCTATACAAATATTATTTAAATATTACATTAAGACTTGGCATTGAAATGGAAAGTTATTTAAATTGGAGGATAATTGCTTTACAACATTGGATTGGTTGTGCCGTACATCAACATGAATCAGCCATAGGTATATGTATGTCCCCTCCCTCTTAAATCTTCTTCCCACCTCCCACCCCCTCCCACCCCTCTAGATTGTCACAGAGCGCCAGTTTGAGCTCCCTGCATCATACAGCAAATGCCCACTGGCTGTCTGTTTTACATATGGTAATGTACACATTTCAATGCTATTCTCTCAAATCATCCCACCCTTGCCTTCTTGCACAAAAAAAAAAAAAAATAGGGTAAATTCAAGCATGATTGGATTCAGAAGCTCACATATTGGAACTTAGTATCTGGTTTCAACTTGTTGCCCAGGTCTGCCATGTTTTGGCTTCATTTTCAGGGTCCATGTGGTCACAAGATGGTAGCAGCTGCTCCAGCCTCATACTTCCTCAAATCAAAGCCAAATCCAAGGGGGAAATGTCCTCTCTGTTGAAATATCTCTTTGTGTTGTTCAAGTAAAAGTCCTGAAATTAGTTCTGATTTATTCTGACTAACTTGGTTTGAGTTAAATGCCTGTTCTTGGATCAATCTTTGCAGCCAGGGGAATTCAAAGTTCTGACTAGCTGAACTTGAGCGTTATCCCAGGAGCCAGGAATTGAGGCTGTATTTAATATGGGTTGAAAGTTGGGAAGGGGTACTGTTTTTAGGATAAAGATGAGTGGGCTACTGGAGAATCAAAAATATTCACAATGCTCTGATCATTTTTATTTTCTTTAAGCTAATTCAACACTTTTTGTGAGAATGGAACATTTATGTACATTTATCAGTCTCAGTCTGAGGAAAATTTATACAGAAGGAGCCAGTCATTTACTGACTTTGTAATTAATCTTGAGCAGATCAAAATATCTTTGATCCTTGTTCTGCGGAGAGCAGAACAAGCAAATGGGGGTAATATCGTCTTTCTACTGCCTTGTGGGTGGTTGTGAAGAGCCAAACAAATAATGCTTCTAGTAAAAAATTATAATATCTAGTAACAACAAAGGTCCATCTAGTCAAGGCTATGGTTTTTCCAGTAGTCATGTATGGATGTGAGAGTTGGACTATAAAGAAAGCTGGGCACCGAAGAATTGATGCTTTTGAACTGTGGTGTTGGAGAAAACTCTTGACAGGAGATCTAACCAGTCCATCCTAAAGGAGATCAGTCCTGAGTGTTCACAGGAAGGACTGATGTTGAAGCTGAAACTCCAATACTTTGGTACCTGATGCGAAGAGCCGACTCATTTGAAAAGCCCCTGATGCTGGGAAAGATTGAAGGCAGGAGGAGAAGGGGACGACAGAGGATGAGGTGGCTGGATGGCATCACCGACTTAATGGACGTGAGTTTGGGTAAACTCCAGGAGCTGGTGATGGACAGGGAGGCCTAGAGTGCTGTGGTTCATGGGGTCGCAAAGAGTCAGACATGACTGAGAGACTGAAGTGAATGCTGTTTTCCAAAGTGGCTATATCAATTTATATTCCAAATTACATTACAACAGTGCAGGAGGGTTCCCTTCTCTCCACATCCTCTCCAGCATTTATTGTTTGTAGATCTTTTGATGATGGCCATTCTGACTGGTGTGAGGTGGTAACTCATTGTAGTTTTGGTTTGCATTTCTCTAATAATGAACAATGTTGAACATCTTTTCTAATTGTGCTTATTAGGGATCTGTATGCCTTTAGAGAAATGTCTGTTTAGGTCTTCCACCCTCTTTTTGATTGGGTTGTTTATTTTTCTGGTGTTGAGTTGCATAAGCTGCTTATATATTTTGGAGATTAATCGTTTGTCAGTTTCATTTGCTATCATTTTGTCCCATTCTGAAGGTTGTCTTTTCACCTTATTTATAGTTTCCTTTGCTGTACAAAAGCTTCTGAGCTTTATTAGGTCCCACTTGTTTAATTTTGTTTTTGTTTCCATTAAGCTAGAAGGCGGGTCATAGAGGGTCTTGCTGTGATTTATGTGAAAGAGTGTTCTGTGCTGTGCTGTTAGTTGCTCAGTCATATCTGACTGTTTGTGACCCCGTGGACTGTAGCCCGCCAGGCTCCTCTGTCCATGGGGATTCTCCAGGCAAGAATACTGGTGTGGGTTGCCATGCACTCCTCCAGGGGATATTCCCAACCCAGGGCCTGAACCCAGATCTCCTGCTTTGTGGGCAAATTCTTTATGAACTGATCCACCAGGGAAGCCCAAAGAGTGTTCTGCTTATGTAAAAACCCCATTTTGATCAACCTTTGCAGTTATTGAACTGCAGAAATTCACAAGAAACTCTTATTCAGTGGCTGTGAAGTCACTGAAGGAAATAAAATCAGATTTGGCCCGGTATTGCATGGAAGCCTCATTAGCAGGGACTGGGCCTTTTTCCTTGAAAGTGAACCTACTTAGCACTGTTCTACTGATGCTTTCCTAAGTCTCAATGGTTCAGTGATAACAGAATCTTTTTACCACTGGATTATCCTGAAACAATACATTTTATTTTTTAGGAAAATTTCAATATGAGTAAATTTAATTTGACCTCTAATTTCATATTCTTAAAACTTTATAGATTGCCTTTTGGTCTTAAGAGGTCCTCAAACCATGCAGTTTTGCAAATAAGTAAAGATGACTATGTTCTTAGAAACTGTTACTGTTACTACCACTGGTAGGAACTAAAGTTTGTCTGATCCACTGTAATTTATAGCATCACTTCACATGTATTTCTTGCTTAATTCTTTCATGTTAATTGCAGAACACCTATAGAATTGAATATGTGAAATATATTTTTGTCTCATGTCCTGGTTTCCATGTATTGACTTCCATATTTTCTGTTACAAAGGAATATCTGTGCTTTATTTGATAGAACCGCCAAAGATTATGCAGTGTGTCTGTCAGAACAATTTCCAGTTAGTCATGATGGGTAATCTCCCTAGTGTTAGAATAGTCTTGATACAAAGTGAAGAGAAGTGTTGGGAATTTGTGACACAGTCATAAATGAAGTGTTAGCCAATCACTTGTGTCCGACTTTTGGTGGCCCCGTAGACTGCAGCCCAAAAGTGATGTGAAGTATAAACTATTGAAAAGGAAGTTGATTAACACATTGAAAGCGTAAAGGGAAAACGAAAAGGAGAAAAAATGCTCTCGCCACACCTCGGAAAGTGTCAGTTTTGTTAGCTGAAATTCCTTAAGTTATTTAGCTTTTTTTTTTTTTTAATTTAAATAATCTGTCATGCAGACTCAGTCTCCATGACTTTGGTGTCAGGACATTGATTTGGGATTTTGGAATTCTGCTTGTATTTATCAGATAAAAAAGGATTATCTTAAAAATATACTGTTTCTTAAACTGAGCATTTTATTTTGAATGGAACTTTCCTTATTTGTTTTATTGCATGTATATGTTTATGATTTTTATCAGGATGATGAAGAGAACTATTTAAATTTTAATTCTTAGGATAGACTCCAGGGCATGTTCATACAAATCAGGGTCCTGGCAAGCCTCAGTGAGCCAAGGCCCCTCGGAGGGAGCCAGCAGCAGGAAACGATAGGTTGAGAGGCAGTGAGCAGAAGCTCGTATCTGCACATGTTTATTTTCAATAATTAGGCACAGTGTTAATAGAAACATTCATTTGAGGCAAAGGCTGGTTATTTGCACAAACAGCGGAAATATGTGGTACTGTAGTTTTCCTGTGAAGACTACAAGATTGACTAAGCAAGAAACACTCAATGTAATAAGACCATGTTTCCTAAGAGAATTAGAAATGGAATAAACTTCAAAATGTCTAATGTATTTTATTTCAGAACAATGTCCTTACCATAATTAGTCCTATTTTCTTTTAAAAGTCTTCACTGAAGTGTAATTTATATACCATACATTTTTTGAGTATAAAATTCAACACCTTTCAGTATACTCACCGTTGTGCATACATCACCACAACCAATTGTTGAACACTTCCATTGGCTGAAAAGAAATCCTGAAAATATGGTATATTAATACATATATATGGAATCTGGATGGCATCACTGACTCGATGGACGTGAGTCTGAGTGAACTCCGGGAGCTGGTGATGGACAGGGAGGCCTGGCGTGCTGCAATTCATGGGGTCGCAAAGAGTCGGACACGACTGAGCAACTGAACTGATATGGAATCTAGAAGCATGGTACTGGGGAGCCTATTTGCAGGACAGGCACAGAGACACAGAGGTGGAGAATGGACTTGTGGACACGGAGGTGGGGGAGAGGGTGGGACGGACTGAGAGTGTGGCACTGACACGTGCACACTCCCAGGTGTGAAATAGACAGCCAGGGGCGCTGCTACGCAACGCCGGGAGCTCAGCTCCGCGCTCCGTGACGACCTAGAGGCTCCGAAGGGAGGAGCGTATGTGTGCATATAGCTGGCTCACGCTGTTGTACAACAGAAACTAACACGACATTGTCAAGCAATTATACTCCAATTAAAAATATAATTTAAAAAAAAGAGACCCTGGACCCCTTAACCACTGCTCTCTAATCCTCTCGTATTTCCACCATCCCTAAGCAATTGATTTTCTTATTCTCCAGATTTTCCAATTCTGTACAATACATGGTCTTTTGAGACTGATTATTTAGCTTAGTCTATAGTTTTCAAGGTTCAACTACATTGTAGCATGTATCGATAATTTATTTTCATTGATGACTAATGTTCTGTTTAGGCGTATACTGCTTTTATCCGTTGATTTGGGTTGTTTTCATCTTTTGACTATTATGAAGAATGCTGCTAAGCACATTTGTGTACAAGTTTTTATGTGAACATATATTTTAATTTCCCTTAGGTATATACATAGGAGTGGAATTGTTGGATCATATAGTAATTCAATGTTTAACATTTTAAAGGAACAGCTGGACTGTTTCCAAAGTGGCTGCCGCATTTTGCATTCCCATCAGCAATGTCTAAGTGTTACAGTTTCTCCATATCCTGTCTGTTGCTTATTTTCTCTCTGTCTCTCTCTCTCTGTGTGCAATGATAGTCATCCTAGTGACTGTGAAATGGTATCTCCTTGGGGTTTTGATTTTTATTTCTATATTGGCTAATAACACTGAGTATCTTCTCAGACATTTCTATATCTTCTTCAGAGAGCTATCTGTTCAGATCCCCTATTTTTAACTGGATTGTCTTTTTTAGTTTTATTAGCTCTTTATATGGTCTAGATACAAGTCCCTTATTACAAATATTATTTGCAAAACTGTTCTCCTGTGAGTTATCTTTTCACTTTCTTAACAGTGTCTTTTGGAGCAAGAAGTATTTCATTTTGATGATTTCCAGTTTTTCTTTCATTGTTGTTGGTGTTTTTGGTGCCACACTGAATACTATCTGATCCAAACTAACAAAGGCCGAGACATAACATTCATTCTAATATTTTCATAGCTTATCCCGCTTAGGTTTATTAGTTTATTCAATCTAGTTTGAGTTAATTTTTGTATATGGTGTTAGGTAAGGGTCCAACTTGATTATTTTTCATGTGAATATCTAGCAGTTCGAGCACCATTTGTTGAAAAAACTATTGCTGTTTCATCTTTGTCAGAAATCAGTTGGCTGTAAATCTGAGAGTGTATTTCTGGACTATCAGTAATATTCCATTGTTCTATATGTCTGTTTTTAAGCTAGTACTATGTTTTCTTTCTTTCTCTCTTTCTTTTTTTTTTTCTTTGCTTACCATAGTTTTCTAGTAAGTTTTGAAATTGGGAAATGTTCAGTTCATTCTCTCAATCATGTCAGACTCTGCGACCCCATGAACTGCAGCACGCCAGGCCTCCCTGTCCGTCACCAACTCCTGGAGCTTGCTCAAACTCATGCCCATCAAATCGGTGATGCCATTCAACCATCCCATCCTCTGTCATCGCCTTCTTCTTCTGCCTTCAATCTTTCCCAGCATCAGGGTCTTTTCGAATAAGTCAGTTCTTCCCATCAGGTGGCCAAAGTATTGAAGTTTCAGCTTCAGCATCAGTCCTTCCAATGAATATTCAGGACTGATCTCCTTTAGGATAGACTGGTTGAATCTTCTTGCAGTCCAAGGGACTCTCAAGAGTCTCTTCCAGCACCACAGTTCAAAAGCATCAATTCTTCGGCACTCAGCCTTCTTTATAGTACAACTCTCACATCCATACATACATCCTGGAAAAACCATAGCTTTGACTAGATGGACCTTTGTCAGCAAAGTAATGTCTCTGCTTTTTAATATGCTGCCTACACTGTCATAACTTTTCTTCCAAGGAGCAAGAGTCTTTTAATTTCATGGCTGCAATCACCATCTGCAGTGATTTTGGAGCCCCTCTAAAAAAAGTCTGCCACTGTTTCCATTGTTTCCCCTTCTATTTGCCATAAAGTGATGGGATCAGATGCCATGATCTTAGTCTTCTGAATGTTGAGTTTTAAGCCAACTTTTTCGCTCTCCTCTTTCACTTTCATCAAGAGGCTCTTTAGTTCTTCTTCACTTTCTGACATAAGGGTGGTTTCATCTGCATATCTGAAGTTATTGATATTTCTCCTGGCAATCTTGATTCCAGCTTGTGCTTCTTCCAGCCCAGTGTTTCTCATGATGTACTCTGCATAGAAGTTAAATAAGCAGGGTGACAATATACAGCCTTGACGTGCTCCTTTTTCTATTTGGAACTAGTCTATTGTCCCATGTTCAGTTCTAATGGTTACTTCCTGACCTGCATACAGATTTCTCAGGGGGCAGGTCAAGTGGCCTGGTATTCCCATCTCTTTAAGAATTTTCCACAATTTGTTGTGATCCACACAGTCAAAGGCTTTGGCAGCACTTTAACAGCATCATCTTTTAGGATTTGAAATAGCTCAGCTTGAATTCCATTACCTCCACTAGCTTTGTTCATAGTGATGATTCCTAAGGCCCACTTGACTTCAGAGTCCAAGATGTCTGGTTCTAGGTGAGTGCTCACACCATCGTGGTTATCTGTGTCATTAAGGTTCCTTTTGTATTGTTCTTCTGTGTATTCTTGTCACATCTTAATATCTTCAGCTGTTAGTTCCATACCATTTCTGTCCTTTATTGTGCCCATCTTCGCATGAAATGTTGCCTTGGTATCTCTAATTATCTTGAAGAGTCTTTCCCATTCTATGGTTTTCATCTATTTTTTTTTTTTTTTTTTTTGCATTGATTTCTGAGGAAAGCTTTCTTATCTCTCCTTGCTCTTCTTCAGAACTGTGAATTCATATGGGTATATCTTTCCTTTTCTCCTTTGCCTTTAACTTCTCTCTCTGCTATTTGTAAGGCCTCCTCAGACAACCATTTTGCATTTTTGGATATTTTTTTCTTAGGGATTGTCTTGATCGCAGCCTCCTGTACAATGTCACAAACCTCTGCCAATAATTCCTCAGGCACTCTATCAGATTGAATCCCTTGAATCTGTTTGTAACTTCCACTGTATTATTGTAAAGGATTTGATTTAGGTCATAACTTAGGGAATGTAAACCCTCCAAAATTGTTCTTCCTTTTCAAGATTTTTTGGCTATTCTGGTTCTTTTGCATTTACACATAAATTTCAGAATAAATTTCCTAATTTATCAGTTTATAGAGCATTGCTACCTTAGTATGGAGAAGGCAATGGCAACCCACTCCAGTACTCTTGCCTGGAAAATCGCATGGACGGAGGAGCCTGGTGGGCTGCAGTCCATGGGGTCGTGAAGAGTCAGACACGACTGATTGACTTCACTTTCACTTTTCACTTTCATGCATTGGAGAAGGAAATGGCAACCCACTCCAGTGTTCTTGCCTGGAGAATCCCAGGGACGGCAGAGCCTGGTGGGCTGCCATCTTTGGGGTTGCAAAGAGTCGGATACGACTGAAGCGACTTAGCAGCAGCAACAGCTACCTTAACAATATTAAGCTTTACAATCCAGGAACATGGATGTCTTTCTATTGATTTGGATCTTTAATTTCTTTCCACATTTGTTGTTTTCAGTGTATAACTTTACTTCATTGTTTAAGTTTATTCCCGAGTATTTCATTTCTTTACTGAACTGGTTTATTAGTAGTTAGTTCATTTTTACAATAACCTTTCAGTGGCATATTTAAGGCTTAAAGTTTGATGACATTCTCAATACTTTTGACAACAGTAGAGACATTCTGGGTTATGGCAAACATGATTTGAAGCACATAAAAACTTTATCATTTTTTAAGGTAATTTAATATTATGGTGGAATAACAAGCAATACAGTTCATTTTGTGACACTACATTTCCATTATTTTGCATACTAGGTTTAGCTAACAATATAGATCTGAACTTAAGAAAATCATAAATTAGTTGCATGAAACTCTCTAAATCATTTTTCCTCAAAATGAAATCTCCAAACCAGCAGTACTTACTAGCATCAGATGGAAATTTGTTAGTTAGTTTTGAGTCCCACTTCAGATTTATTGAATCAAATGTGTCTTGTCACACTGTACTGACTTGTAAAGCTTTATAGTAAGTTTTGAAATCAGGTAGTGTGAACCTTTGGGATTTTTCAAAATTGTTTTGGGTATCCTATGTCCTCTTTTTTTCATATAAATATCAAAGTCAGCTTCTCAGTTTCTACAAAAGCTTTCTGGGTTATTGATTGGAATTTCATTGACCCTATCTATCAGTTTGAGAAGAACTGATGTTTTAATAACATTGATCCTTCTAAACCATGGATACCATATCTTTTTTTATTACTCTCACCAATGTTTTATAGTTTTAACAGACAAATCTTTTTTAGATTTGTTGTTGTTTACTCTCTAAGTCATGTTCAACTCTTTTGTGACCACGTGGACTGTAGCCCTCCAGGCTCGTGGGATTCTCCAGGCAAGCATAATGGAGTAGGTTGCCATTTCCTTCTCCAGGGGATCTTCCTGCCCCAGGCATCAAGCTTGCGTCTCCTACATTGGCAGGTGGATTCCTTACCACTGAGCCATCAGGGAGGCCTTAAAAAGGAAGCCCTTTTAAGATTTAATACACACATTTTGTTAGTTTATTTCTATTTTTTTAAATCCTATTTTAATAGTAGTTTCAATTTTCAATTTTCAATTTTGGGGTGCTTGAGGTTAAAGCGTCTGCCTCCAATGCAGGAGACCCGGGTTCGATCCCTGGGTTGGGAAGATCCCCTGGAGAAGGAAATGGGAATCCACTCCAGTATTCTTGCCTGGAGAATCCCATGGACAGAGAAGCCTAGTAGGTTACAGTCCACGGGGTCACAAAGAGTCGGACACAACTGAGCGACTTCACCTCCTCCCCCTGAATAAAAATTACAAATGATGTTTCTATCTTGTGTGTGTGTTTAGTTACTCAGTCGTGTCTGACTGTTTGAGACCCCAAGGACTGTAGCCCACCAGGCTCCTCTGTTCATGGGATCTCCAGGCAAGAATACTGGAATGCATTGTCATGCCCTTCTCCAGGGGATCTTCCCAACCCAGCAGTTGAACCTGGGTCTCCCGCACTGCAGGCGGATTCTTTACCATCTGAGCCACCAGGGAAGTCCATTTATATTTTAAGATCTTGCTGGTGGCTCAGAGGTTAAAGCGTCTGCCTCCAATGCAGGAGACCTGGGTTTGATCCCTGGGTCAGGAAGATCTCCTGGAGAAGGAAATGGCAAACCACTCCAGTATTCTTGCCTGGAGAATCCCATGGACGGAGGAACCTGGTAGGCTACAGTCCACGGGGTCGCAAAGAGTCGGACACGACTGAGCGACTTCAGCTTCAGCAAACATACTTATTAGATCCAGTAGTCTTTTTTTTTTTTTTTTTTTNTCCTGGAGAAGGAAATGGCAAACCACTCCAGTATTCTTGCCTGGAGAATCCCATGGACGGAGGAACCTGGTAGGCTACAGTCCACGGGGTCGCAAAGAGTCGGACACGACTGAGCGACTTCAGCTTCAGCAAACATACTTATTAGATCCAATAGTCTTTTTTTTTTTTTTTTTTTTAATTCTTGGCATTTTCTACATAGACAATCCTGTCATCTGAAAAATTTTTTAAAGCTTTATTTCTTTTTCCCAATCCTTTAAATTCCTTTTCTCCCCTTGTTGCACTGGTTATTATTTCCCATACAGTGTTAAATAGGAGTTATCAGAGAATGAAACATTTTAAAATGTTTTATCTACTATTACATGGTACCTGGAAATGTCAGAGAGAGGCTTTAAAATATAAAATTATAATATTCTTATTTGTCATCATTAGGAAAAAATCAACTAGCAGTTTTTGAAAAGAAAAGAATAGACTATGCAAAGTTATACACCAGCATTTGACAACAGAAATGGGAGGTATGGGAGGACCTTGGAGATCCCTCTGTCCAAATCTCCTATTATTCATCAAGCAGAAATGAGGTTCTCTGTTGAAGTGACTGGGGAATTTTGGTTATAATAATCAGATCTCTAGATTCTTAGCCCCATTCTTTTTCCCGGAAAAGATAATTTCTTGAGAAATGATGACATCTCTACCGCCAGAGGCATAAGTTTTAATTGTGGGTGTCCAGATTTCAGTCTCTCCACCCCTAACTTGCCACTTGAAAAACAATCCAGGGACTTCCCTGCTGGTCCAGGGGTTCAGAATCCATCACCCGGTGCAGGGACATGGGTTCGATCTGGTCTGGGAAGATTCCACGTGCTGCGAGGTGTCGGAGTCCATGTGCCCAGACTACCGAGCCTCACCTTAGAGCCAGCAGGCCACAGCAAAAGCGGCCATGGCGACGAGAAGCCTGCACACGACTAGCGCATAGCCCCGGCTCACCAAGCTACAGAAAGCCCACACACAGCAACGGAGACCCATGATGCCCGAAATAATAACTGCATATTAAAGCAAAGCAAAACAAAACAAAACCACTCCAGCTTTGTGCTTTGAGACGTGCTCCTTCTGTCCGTAACCTCCCCTCTGCAGGGCCTGTTTAGAGATAGGTACTGATGCTTGGATCCTCCCCCAGAAATTCTGACTTGATTGGTCTGGGATATGCCCTGAGCATTGGGACTTTTAACAACTCACCTTGTGATTTTATCGTGCTAATATACTCCTTCCCAGGGCTGTTTGGCGCTCAGAACCTTTAGGTGGAAGCTTGTTATAATCTTCGTGTCAGATGTGATTCAGGTGTTTGGGATTTTAAGAGACACCAGGCCCTTCTTGGGCTAGCTGAAGTATTTGGTGTCTATTGCCCTTGGCCTACTGCCTATGTGGACCTGCTGAGGTCTTACTGGGTAATTTCTGCTGCTGGGGAAACAGGTTTTCTGTGCATTGACTTTCAATGACCTTCCAGCCGTGATTCCCTCCCGGCCTTCACCTGCAGATGTCTGCCTGCCTGTTCTTACCGGCTGGCTTGGCAGAAATGCTTGCACCATCTGTCCTGGGCTGTCTGGACCGAGAAGGTTTGAACAGGGGCAGACTTTCCTGTGGAGTCAAAGGTCAGCCATACTACTCTGGCTCAGAGCAAAGATTTTCTAGGTAGCTCTCCCTCACAACTTCTGACATGGCTGCGACTTCTCACATTGTGTCTTAAAAGAGATGTGGGATACACGTATATATGGGAGGATTTTTATGTAATACATATAAAATAAAAAGCAAATGGCATATTTGCATAAAATGGAGGCATACACATCTTATTTAACAAAATATATTTTCTCTTTATTTCACTGACCATTTTATTGGCTGTAATAAGAACTATTCCAGGACCAAAGAGTTAAAAGGCTAACAAACTGAAACCACTCCTGATGTGGAAAAAGACTTTCTAATCTGAAGCATTCCTCCTGATTCTGTTTTCAAGATCTATAAACACCATATGTTGAGTGGACAGTATTATAATGTTTTGGCTTAAACTATGGTCTGTTTTTCTTTCTTTCTTTTTCTTTTTTTTTATCCCCTTGAGACGAACCTAATTGACTCAAAAGACAAAGACCAAGGACATTACAAGAGAAACAGGAATCAAATACTAACAGTTCATGTACATATGGAATTACTTATTTTATCATCAGAAAATGTTCCCCTCACACAGAGAGTGGCCAAAGTGATTCTTTTACCATTTGATCGCTCAGTCAATATAGAGAGTTCTATGCTGCATTCTTAGCCTGAAAAGACATGCCATAAAGTAGATACATAGAAAGGTCTCTTACCTTGGCAAAACTGGCCAAAGAACAAATTTTGCTGCTGAGAAACTTGGGAAAAATTTTGCATATATCCAATTTCACAAGATCATGGGTCCTTTTTCTCTGGGAAAAAAGGTCAAGTTATATGGATTATGAACGTCAGTAAAAGTCCTTTAGAAAAGTATTCTCTACCTAAATCTAGCTCCACATCTCTTTTTGCACCCCGCCCTCTCTCCTGCCCAGAGCCACCTCAGTCCCTGCCTATGCACATACAGGCTTGCTGTTCCAAGTTGTCCTTGGGTGACGAGTGAGAAGGCCTAACATTTGTATAAGATGCTCAGCACGTTAACACAATTGAATCTGTGAGCTCAAGGGCTTAATATGCCACAAGTCAAGGCACTGTATTATCGAACATATGTATTTTTTAAAGAATAAGCATTCCTGACATCAAGCATATGCTTTATGAAACTGATAACATTCAGTCCAGCGTTGTTTTGTCTCAACATTGGAACACCGGGAGGTATCTCAGCCCGAGGCACTGGCAGACAATGGAGTTCTTAGCAGGACGTTCAGTACGACTCACCGTCCAGTAAAATCACCTTTGTCGAGGGCTGTGCCACAGAGGGCTGCTCACTAGCAGTGGAGGCCACATTTGTGAATAAAGAGGAACGTCTAAGACCTCTTCAGTTCAGACATTCAAAAGAGAGTCCTTCATGATACCAAGCAGGAAAATACATGGTCCTGTAGCCCTATCTGATTTCACAGCTTGAAGGGCAATGCACACCCCATCCTGGAGGAACTGACAGGCTGGCGGGTCAGGATGGATCAGGATGCAAACGTAATGTAGAACTGCCCTGTTCTCCACAGTCAAATAAGCACACCTCCTTTCTCCTGGAAGCAAAGCAAATGGGCTTAGAGTGGTGGGAACTAGATAAGCAAACAGCTGAAAGTGAGCACTATTTCTTTGGCCCTGGATGCTTTCCAAGTAACATTTTTAGGAATACTAAAAATATAATCACATCTAATATTTTTGAGCATTTATCATACATTAGGCACTTTTTATAATTATCTAATATACTCTGCATAGAAAAATGCTCCTCATATTTACTATCTCTGTATTCCCAAAGAGGAAACTGAGACTAAAAGAGAATTTCACAAAAAGTTAAGTGATGTGAGTTTATGTTTAAAACTTACACTGAGGCCAGCATCTGCATAATTAACCATCATTTTACAGGGGTGTCTCTGAAGAAGCACTTTATCTGTATCATCTTATTAAATCTGGACAATACTGGTGCTGCTGCTGCTAAGCCGCTTCAGTCGTGTCCAACTCTGTGCAACCCCACAGATTGCAGCCCTCCAGGCTCCCCCGTCCCTGGGATTCTCAAGGCAAGAGCACTGGAGTGGGTTGCCACTTCCTTTTCCAATGCATGAAAGTGAAAAGTGAAAGTGAAGTCGCTCAGTCATGTCCGACTCTTCGCGACCCCAGGGACTGCAGCCTACCAGGCTCCTCCGTCCATGGGATTTTCCAGGCAAGAGTACTGGAGTGGGGTGCCATTGGCTTCTCCATGAAGTACTGTTGTTTTCCTACTTTACGGATGAGGCTAAGAAAGCTTAGAGAGGTTAAAGAACTTAAGAGAGTTAAAGAGCTTAGAGAGAACACATCTGTACACTTCTGGAGCTGGGGTCCAAGCTCACGCAGTTTGACCAGAAATAACGCCCTTAACCTCCCTGCCATACGTCCAATGCTTCTGGTCAGCCAGGGCCAGCAGCCGCTGCATCCCTGTGGTCTTCTGCTTGCCTCCTCCTTTCGCCCTTGGCGTTGCTGTCTCCACTCATCCTAGGGTGAGCTCATGTGAGTACAATTGACTACACGGGCCCCAGGGTCACTTGTTTCACCATTCCTAGACTCCAGATCATGGCAAGCTGCATTTTCAAATCACATAATCATTATACTTTAGGGCTAATATTAAAACTGTTGGATGATACTTCTACCTATGTTTGCCCTTGTGACAGAAAAGACCTATGCAAAATGAGTGCATTTTCAAACATCGAAGTACACTTCAAATAGAGCTCAAATAGTTAGACTTTTAGCCTGACCAGGTGCCTTTAGAAGACAAGCTGCCTTTTCTTCAATATACATTTGATATGAAGAAGCAAAATTTAGAATATATTTTCCCTGGAGTGTATAAAAATCACATTGCTTGCAATAGAGCATCATAAATTTACTTAAGCCCTTTCAGGTATTGAACTGAATATATCAAATATAAAATACATTCACATATCTTAACCTGCACATGTTTGTGGTAGTTGCTCCCTGTGGAATTTCTCTTCTCATTATATAATGGCTCTAAATGCTTTGGGAGTCAGGGAGAGAAGGGACATTCCTTTCAGTATCTCCCAATGATAAAAGATAGACATCTTTTGTTTGATGAGAACTATGGTCAAAACAACCATTTAAAGTGTACATAAAAAGAAAGCACAGAGCAAAGTACAATTGAATAAAACCAGACCGTGAGTCTCTTTGGCACAGAGATTCCAGATATAGCACAGATGGATCCAGAAAGAGGCCAGCATCATTAGACTTTTAAAATAGAGATGCAATCTTTGATAGGAGTTGGGGGGAGGAAAAGCCTTCTTGGAGGCGGTTCACTTTGGAAATCTTTATCAGAGAATAAGAGGAGTTTCCTTTTGATAATGGCCTCTTGGATAGAGCTAATCCTTTAATTTCGGCTTCCCCCTGTTCTCTTTTGCCAGCTACGAATACTTAAAACAATTCCCAGATTTCTAAGGTGTATGTGAGTGCAACAGCAAACTCTGAATGAAGTGTGAACAGTTCACTACATTATAAGATATCATTGCTATTATTCAGTCTTGAAATTCCAAATTTGAACTTTTGTGTTTACCTGAATAGCATCACATGGGAATCTTTGTTGAGAAAATTTTCATGCTTGTGAAAAGGTCAGGGTGTTTTCAGGGTTTCCAGTGATATTCTGACAGAGGATAGAAGGGTTCCAGCTGTTGGGATGATAGCAGGAACCATTGCCCTGAAAAATCAGAGGCATCTGACCCAAGGAGCATTCTGAAATAGAGGAGAGAGTATTAAACAGAGAATCAAAATTACAGATTTTCACCTGAGCCTGCCACAAACTTAAGTTGCCTCCCCTGAATCTCAGCTATTACACTGGGTGAACTCTGAGGGCCTCTTCCAAAAGTCTAAGCTATACCTTTATTGTAGTTATTCATAGCTATTGTTATTTTTATTATCATTTTTATTATAACTCACTTTGTACAAAAGTGTTTGAGGTCATGGTTTGGGAAAAAAAAAACAAACTTGCAACCTGATACAATAAACAGATAAATAGGTCAAAGGGAAAGTAGACTAGTTAGTCAAAATAAAGATCATCTGAAGCTCTGTCTACAGCAATGTTAACTATAGTCATCATTTTGTACTGTATATGCCTGGTATTTATTTCTTACAACTTACAGTGTTTATCTTACAATTTATATTACAGCTTACAACTAAAGTTGTAAGTTTTCTTGCAACTTTATCTTTGTACCTCTCAAACACCTTCATTCAATTCCCTCTCTCTCCACTCCCAGCTTTCGATAAGAATAAACCCTATCTCTTTTTCTATGAGCTTTGTTTGTTTCTTAGATTTCACGTGTAAGTGAGATCAAACAGTATTTATCTATAGGTCTGGTTTATTTCATTTAGCATAATTCCTTAAGATCCATCCATGTTGTTACAAATGGCAAGATTTCCTTCTTTTATTATGGCCAAATATTATCCATATATACATACATACATATATATATATACATGCTTATACATATATATACATACAGTAAGTCCCCTACCTATGAACAAGTTCTGTTCCAAGAGCTTGTTCCTAAGTTCAATTTGTTTGGAAAGTCCAACAAAGTTAGCCTAGGTACCCAATGAACACAATTGGCGATGTAGTACTATGGAGGTGTTTAATACTTTTCATGCAAATAATACATGAAAAACAAACACAGAAAATGAAACATGTTTAACCTTACAGTACAGTACCTTGAAAAGTACAGTAGTACAGTATGACAGCTGGCACACAGGGGCTGTATTCAAGTGAACAGGCAAGAAGAGCTACTGACTGGAGGAGGGCGAGGAGGTGGGAGATGGTAGAGCTGGAGCATCACCAGCAGCGGGGAACAGAGGGCAAGCTGCAATTTCAGTCACACCTGACGCTGATGACACGGGTGTCGGTTCCTCGCTAGCTTCAATTCCATCTACCTTCCCGAAAAACTGATCCAGTGATGACTGGTTAGCAGTTCTTTTTCTCACATCCTGGACTGCATTGTGGACAGTGCTGCGACCTTCCAGTACCATCTACATTCGGGGCCTGTGCCTCCTCAAGTAAAGAACACCCTTTTGCCACCCTTCTTGCATTGTGAACCTCTTCGGTCCTTCACTTGCTTATTCTTCCTGTTGTCTCTCTCTGTCCTATCTCCGGGCCTCCATTTCTACCAGGTCTTCACTCATAAGTGCCGGGGTCCAGCCTCGGTAGATCCAGGGAAATCGAAGCGGGGACAGAGTCGGCGTCTTAGGAAAAACTTATTTATTTAGAGATATATAGAGAGATTAGAAACGGATAGTGTAGTAGGAAATATTAGTGGAAAAAAAGAGGCTGAATAACTTGGTTTATGGGGAAAACCAATAAAACTTCGAGACAAGAAATTTACACCATCTATGTTAGGCCACCGGCGCCTACTTGAATATTGAAGGGTGCCCTGCTTTAGGCTCCCTTTCGCATGGATCTTAGAAGCCAGGGCAAGTGAGTAGACGTGGTGAGCCTCACCGCTCCAGATGGGAATTCAGCCAGAAAAGGGGAGAAAAGAATGACGTGGGGGAGCCCAGCATTGGTGCAAGACTCAAGACTTTATTTTCAAAATCAGCTTATATACCCCAAGTTGTACATAAAGAAATAATGGAATATGCAGAGTTATGCAGGGGCAGCAGTCCTGACCCTCATTGAGACCAGGCTTTCTTTTTGCATACCCTCCCGTATACAAAAGGTCTCAGGTGGTTTACATTACTTCTGGCCAAGAGGCCTGTTAACATTTTTATGGCTCTCTTCCTAGATAAATGTCTATCAACCAGAAAACTCTTTTCCCTAGAAATGTTTTTTCTTTACTCTGCATCACCCTCAAAGTACTAAATAAAGTTACATTCCTGTAGAACAAAGGTGCAGTGGGTTATAACAAAGAAAGTACTTAACAGCCGCTACAGCAGTAGACACCTATATTTTCTCCTCTCATGGCTGACCCCATGTACCCAGCCATGACGCAGCAGCAATGCCGCTGCTTTCTAGGTGGAGCTCATATATCCCTACAGCACAGTGCAGCCTGTGACCCAGCAAGCACCTCATGACGCACATGTGCAATGCTACAAATGAGCTCAGCTTTACATAGTCATTATTTTCAAAACGTGGGGTGAGAGATCCTGAACACCCATCTTGGCCAGTTTGCCCTCTCCCCACACAGATGCACTATTTTGATGTTGGGGTTAAAGTCATTCATGAATGCAGCCTGGAGCATTTTTGAGCAGCAAAATATATTGAATGGGATTTCCTTCTCCAAACAATATTTCGCTATGTTTGGGATAAAGTGGTGGAAAACCTAATCTCATAAAACGGCCCGTGTAACCCAGGCTTTGGGGCTACTCTTCCACACAACAGGCTATGTTTTCAAGGGCTCCTGGGTTCTCTGAATGATAAACTAAGGAGGCTTCAGCTTCTTATCTCTGGAAGTGTTGCCATCAAACAAGGTTAGCCTATTCTTTGCTGCTTTCTAGACTGGCATCAACTTTTCCTCCTTACTGATGTGCATCCTCTTCCAGTATAGTCCTATCTCATCCCCATTAAAAACCTTCTTGGGTAAGTATGTGCCTTCATCAATAATTTCTCAAAGAGTCTCAGAAAATTCCTGGGCAGCTATTGTATCTGCACTTCCACTTACTGTATCTCCCTCACCACTTACTTTTATGTTGTTAAGATTGGCTCTGACCTTGAACCAATGGAACCAGCCATGGTTGGCTTTAAAAGATGCACCCTCTGTACTTCAAGTCTTCACAAATCCTTTTAGTTTTCTAAGTGGGACTTGATGCTGATGATGATCCTGCATCCACACACTAAGAAGTTTCTCCATCTCCTTTATCACTTTTCCATGCTCTATGCTTCTTTATATTATTGTTGATGTCATCAGCATAGCAGACCTCACATGTTCCAAGATTTTGTTCTTCAGAATTGTGCTGGTGGTTGAACTATTTATGGTAAGAACAAGTGATATCTACCCACTTCTTACTCCACTGTCTCAATTATTTTCGCTTTTGGTTCCATCATTACTGCATGGTGCTTTTAACAGTGCCAGCTACATCCCTGCTGCTTTTACAGTTGCTTCTAGATGTCCTGTGCCAAGCTGCTACAATGGAAGGAACTGGGGCAATTGGTGGAACCCCTCCTGCATTCAACCGTGCAGCTCCTGGAGCTGAATTTGCTCCAAACAAACATTGCCGATACTAATAAAATTGCAGTGTCTAGTTTCCCAAACTGAGGAGACAATGGCACCCCACTCCAGTACTTTTGCCTGGAAAATCCCATGGATGGAGGAGCCTGGTGGGCTGCAGTCCATGGGGTCACTAAGAGTCGGACATGACTGAGCGACTTCACTTTCACTTTTCACTTTCATGCTTTGGAGAAGGAAATGGCAACCCACTCCAGTGTTCTTGCCTGGAGAATCCCAGGGATGGGGAGCCTGGTGGGCTGCCGTCTATGGGGTTGCACAGAGTTGGACATGACTGAAGCGACTTAGCAGCAGCAGCAGTTTCCCAAAACCCTTAAAAGAAGGACTCTTTTTGGACTTACCCGAATTCTACTCTGGAAAAGTGTTAGGGATTCCTCCCAATAGTTTAGGTCTTCCATGCCTGTAGTACTCTAGGGAGTATACTGGAGGCAGAGGGTAAGGGAGGGGTGATATTTAACAAATCAGTTCTATGTGGTATCAGTTCAGTTCAGTTGCTCAGTCGTGTCTGACTCTTTGCAACCCCATGAATCGCAGCACGCCAGGCCTCCCTGTCCATCATCAACTCCCGGAGAGCACTCAGACTCACGTCCATCGAGTCGGTGATGCCATCCAGCCATCTCATCCTCGGTCATCCCCTTCTCCTCCTGCCCCCAATCCCTCCCAGCATCAGAGTCTTTTCCAATGAGTCAACTCTTCGCATGAGGTGGCCAAAGTACTGGAGTTTCAGCTTTAGCATCATTTCTTCCAAAGAAATCCCAGGGCTGATCTCCTTCAGAATGGACTGGTTGGAAGTCCTTGCTGTCCAAGCGACTCTCAAGAGTCTTTTCCAACACCACAATTCAAAAGCATCAATTCTTTGGCGCTCAGCCTTCTTCACAGTCCAAGTCTCACATCCATACATGACCAGAGGAAAAACCATAGCCTTGACTAGACAGACCTTAGTCAGCAAAGTAATGTCTCTGCTTTGGAATATGTTATCTAGGTGGGTCATAACTTTTCTTCCAAGGAGTAAGTGTCTTTTAATTTCATGGCTGCAGTCACCATCTGCAGTGATTTTGGAGCCCCCCAAAATAAAGTCTGACACTGTTTAATTTCTGTTTATGATATAACTGTAATAATTTCACCCAAAGTTCCAAGTACAGTGTACCAATAACTGGTTTTATATTTCCTGTGATACAGCTTGATCTCATTTTGTAGTTTGTCTTTATTTTCATAATCAGTATTTTCCTTGAACGTGCTCTCAATGCAATTATTACATGAGTTTTCAATGAGTTGATTTTCATTCAAATCTGGTGTCTCAGAGAGAATTGTTTTGTATTAAAAATGTTGGGGTAGATCAACTATTTGCCTTTCAGCTACTGTTTGGCAAAGCTGTCACCTTCTGAGTCTCCTTAGAGCAGTCTCAAGGGGTGAATATATCTTGCACAAGATCTGTCTTTAGGGATGTGAGGGTCTGACCCAACAGACCAAAGCCTAACTGAGAGATGATGCCTTCAAAAGATGTGTCAGAATACCCTTCAAGAAGAGAAAAATGAAACAGAAAAAAATATCCAGTACATCTGGGAAATGATATACTCTACTGTACTGTCCATCTGGTGAGTGAAAGAACAAATTACATTATTGATTAACATTATCTCATGGATGGATTTTATCTTTTCGGTACTTCTAGAGGAGGTTACTACATAGCTCTGTATCAGAAAGCTGGAATCAGCAGAAATTACACATGCCAGTTGATCACAGATGCCACTCTTTAGGCTCTCCTTGAAGGAAGCAGAGACTACCACATGGGTTTCACATACCTTTCTCTAAAAATCACTCAGCCTCTTGCCAGCTGCGTGAGAATGAGCCAATAGTTTTATTTGGTCCTGTCATAATCTTTCTCCTCTAGAAAAGTTGCCATCACTCCCACAACTCTAGAAATTTTAAGCCGCAAAGTACCAATCTACAGTCTTTTACTTTCAAGACTTCTCGGCACTTCTCTCAGAAGTACAAGTGCACAAGGATTTTTTGCTAGAGACACCCAGCCCCTCAAGCCCTCTCCTTTCTCCCTTTCTGCCCACTTCATTCTCTAGTTCAGTCATTCTCCTGCCTTTCTCTTTTTATGGCCAGCACACTACTTCCCTTATCTTTTCCCCTCACCTGCCCCACAAACTCTCAAATATGGAGCCCATCCCTATGCCAATAGTTTTCAATTCTAGACCTGCTTTTTCATAAATTTCTCCTGTGCTTGGAGTGCCGCTATAAACTCTTTTCATCCACAAAACTGTGTTATTTCCTCTTCTAAGACTTAGTTCAGATGCCCCCTTGTCCTGAATCCCAACTTGTCCTTTTCCCCTTACTCTGCAGTTCTTAAGTCTTCTGGGTTGCCTCCTTAGAAACAGAGTACAGTATCATCCTGTATAAACAATATTTGTTTATCTTTCCTCCCTGTGGATTGTAATTGTTTTAGGCAAGGCAATATCCAATCATTTTATTTCCTCAGAATCTACCCAGTAGTATGCCACATTGTAAGCATTTGTTGAGCAAATAAATGAAGAACTTATTATGAGTCTGAGCACAAGGTGAGATAAATGCCCTCAAAGGACTTATGTATGTCTTTCTCTGGGGAAAGGCAAAAATTGCAAATAAGAACAAACATGAAGATTTAGTTAAGAGTAGAAGCCTAACTGCTAGGAATACAAAAACACCTTAATATGTTGCTTAAGAACATGGATTTTGGAGCCAGTGTTCAAATCCTAGCACTCTCTGGCCTCATTTTCTTCATCTGTTAAGTCAGATCAAGAATACTCTCTAACTCTTGTTCTCATTAAATGAGGTTAAATATGTAATAAAGCTAGACTATGCTTTGTATTACATGCAAAGATGGGCACAATAAAAGACAGAAAAGGTATGGATCTTAAAAAGCAGAAGATATTAAGAATAGGTGGCAAAATATACAGAAGAACTATACAAAAAAGGTCTTAGTGACCAGTTAACCACGAGGGTGTGATCACTCACCTAGAGCCAGACATCCTGCAGTGTGAGGTCAAGTGGGCCTAGGAAGCATCACTACAAACAAAGCTAGTGGAGGTGATGGAATTCCAGCTGAACTATTTCAAATCCTAAAAGATGATGCTGTTAAAGTGCTACACTCAATATGCCAGCAAATTTGGAAAACTCAGCAGTGGCCACAGGACTGGGAAAGGTCAATTTTCATTCCAATCTCAAAGAAAGGCAAGGTCAAAGAATGCTTAAACTACCGCACAATTGCACTCATTTGACATGCTAACAAAAGTAATGCTCAAAATTCTCCAAGCTAGGCTTCCACAGTATATAAATTTCCAGATGTTCCAGATGTTCTCAAACTTCCAGTATGAAAACTTCCAGATGTTCAAGCTGGATTTAGAAAAGGCAGAGGAACCAGAGATCAAATTGCCAACATCCATTTGATCACAGAAAAGCAAGAGAATTCCAGGAAAACATCTACTTCTGCTTCATTGTCTACACTACAGTTTTTGACTATGTAGATCACAACAAACCATGGAAAATTCTTAAAGATAGGAATACCAGACCACCTTACCTGCTTCCTAAGAAACCTGCATGCAGATAAAAAAGCAACAGTTAGAACCGGACATGGAACAATGGACTGGTTCCAAATTGGGAGAGGAGTATGTCAAGGCTGTATATTGTCACCCTGCTTATTTAACGTACATGCAGAGTACATCATACAAAATATCAGTCTGGTTGAAGCACAAGCTGGGATCAAGATTGCTGGGAGAAATATCAATAACCTCAGATATGCAGATGATTCCACCCTTATGGCAGAAAGTGAAGAGCAACTAAAGAGTCTCTTGATGAAAGTGAAAGAGGAGAGTGAAAAAGCTGGCATAAAACTCAACATTCAAAAAACTGAGATCATGGCATCTGGTCTCATCACTTAATGGCAAATAGATAGGGAAAAGATGGAAAGAGTAACAGACTTTATTTTTATGGGCTTCAAAATCACTGCAGATGGTGACTGCAGTCATGAAATTAAAAGATGCTTACTCCTTAGAAGAAAAGCTATGACAAACCTAGACAGCATATTGAAAAGCAGAGATATTACTTTGTCAACAAAGGTCAATCTAGTCAAGGCTATGGTTTTTCCAGTAGTCATGTATGGATGTGAGAGTTGGACCACAAGGAAAGCTGAGCACCAAAGAATTGATGCTATTGAACTGTGGTGTTGGAGAAGACTCTTGAGAGTCCCTTGGACAGCAAGGAGATCAAACCAGTCAATCATAAAGGAAATCAGTCTTGAATATTTATTGGAAGGACTGATGCTAAAACTGAAGCTCCAATACTTTGGCCACCTCATGCGAAGAGCCGACTCATTGGAAAAGACCCTGATGCTGGGAAAGATTGAAGGCAGGAGGAGAAGGTGATGACAGAGGATAAGATGGTTAGATGGCATCACTGACTCGATGGACATATGTTTGAGCAAGCTCTGGAAGTTGGTGTTGGGCAAGGAAGCCTGACATGCTGCAGTCCATGGGGCCACAAAGAGTCCTACACAACTGAGTGACTGAACTGAACTGAACTGAGTAATTAACAATAGCATCAATTGTAATTTAAGAACTATTCTAGTCCTCCAAATAAATCTTCAGTTCAGTTCAGTTCAATCGCTCAGTCATGTCTGACTCTTTGCAACCCCATGAATTGCAGCACACCAAGCCTCCCTGTCCATCACCAACTCCTGGAGTTCACTCAAACTCATGTCCATCGAGTTGGTGATGCCATCCAGCCATCTCATCCTCTGTCATCCCCTTCTCCTCCTGCCCCCAATCCCTCCCAGCATCAGAGTCTTCTTCAATGAGTCAACTCTTTGCATGAGGTGGTCAAAGTACTGGAGTTTCAGAGTCCAACTCTCACATCCATACATGAGTACTGGAAAAACCATAGCCTTGACTAGACGGACTTTTGCTGGCAAAGTAATGTCTCTGCTTTTCAATATGCTATCTAGTTTGGTCATAGCTTTTCTTCCAAGGAGTAAACGTCTTTTAATTTCATGGCTGCAATCACCATCTGCAGTGATTTTGGAGCCCCCCCAAAAAAGTCTGACACTGTTTCCACTGTTTCCCCATCTATTTCCCATGAAGTAAATCTTACCCTTTGCTTATTGTAGCAATCTTAGACTTAGCAAGACTTAGAAAAGTGAATGCTTTTCACCAATTCTAAATTAACTTAAATCTAGCTTAACATTTTAGAGTTTTTTTTTTTTTTGGTCCATGCCACATAACATGTGCAATCTTACTTTTCCATTCAGGGATAAAACTTCTGTGCCTCACATTAGAAGTACAAAGTCTTAACCCTTGGACCACCATGGTGTGCTAACTTTATATTTTAGACTGTCATGTTAACTTTTGTACAACGTATAATTTGAGCCTCCTAAGGTTTTTCTGGCTGCCTTTCCTAGTATATTCTTGTTTATTTTTGGTTGCACTAGGTCTTGTTGCTACACTTGGGTTTTCTCTAGTGGCAGCAAGCAAGGACTGCTCTTCGTTGTGGTGCATGAGCTTCTCCTTGTGATGTCTTCTCTTGCTGTGGATCACAAGCTCTAGGTGCACAGGTTTCAGTCATTGTAGTGTGTGGACTCAGTTCTTCCAGCTTGCAGGCTGCTCCATGGCATGTAGAATCTTCTTGGACCAGAGATGAAACCCATGTCCCCTGCATTAACTGGCAGATTCTTATCCACTGTACCACAAGAGAAGTTCAGTATAGCCTTGTTGTTAACAACAGAATTCTAGGGTAGAAGGAAATAATAGTACCAGAAGCAAGGAACCAAGAGGTCTACATCTGGATTAGTGATGGTGATCCCATTTGCCAGCTGACTAAATAACACAGTATAATTGATGCTGAGATATTACACTGCCTGAGAAGACGAAAGTAATCTCCAAGTATAATATCAAAAGGATATTAGTTTGATATTAGTTTGAATTCTTTTCTTAAATTAAATATATAATTGTGGTTGTTGTTCAGTTGGTAAGTTGTGTCCAACTCTTTGTGACCCCATGGACTGCAGCACACCAGACTTCCCTGTCCTTCACTGTCTTCTGGAGTTTGCTCAGATTCATGTGGATTGAGTAGGTGATACTATCTAACCATTTCATCCTTCACTGCTCTCTTCTCTTTCTGCCTTCAATCTTCCCCAGCATCAGGGTCTTTTCCAATGAATCAGATCTTTGCATCAGGTGGCCAGAGTATGGGAGACTCAGATTAAGCATCAGTCCTTCCAATGAATATTCAGGGTTAATTTTTTTAGGGTTGAATGAGTTGATTTCCTTGCAGTCCAAGGGATTCTCAAGAGTCTTCTCCAGAACCACAATTTGAATCACTAATTCTTTGGCACTCAGCTTTCTTTATAGTCCAACTCTCACATCTGTACATGACTACTGGAAAAACCATAGCTTGGACTATATGGGCCTTTATCAGCAAAGTGATATTTTTGCTTCTTAATTGCTGTCTAGGTTTGTCATAATATTCCTTCCAAGGAGAAAATGTCTTCTAATTTCATAGCTGCAGTCACCATCCACAGTGATTTTGGAGCTCAAGAAAATAAATCTTGCCACTGCTTCCATTTTTTCCCCATCTATTTTCCATGAAGTGATGGGACTGGATGCCATGATTTTAGTTTTTGAACATTTAGTTTTAGGCCAACTTTTTCACTGTCCTCTTTCACCTTCATCAAGAGGCTCTTTAGTTCTTCTTTACTTTCTGCCATTAGGGTGGTATCATCTATGTATCTGAGGTTGTTGATATTTCTCCTGGCAATCTTGATTCCAGCTTGTGATTCATCTAGCCTGGCATTTCCCATGATGTACTCTGCATATAAGCTAAATAAACAGGCTGACAGTATACAGTCTTGTCCTACTCCTCCAATTTTGAACCAGTCAGTTTTTCCATATAAGGTTCTAACTGTTGGTTCCTGACCCACATACAGGCTTCTTAGAAGGCAAGTAAGTTCATCTGGTATTTCCATCTCTTTAAGAATTTTCCACAGTTTGTTGTGATCCACACAATCAAAAGCTTTCCTTAGTCAATGAAGCTGAAGTAGATATTTGTTGTTCCTCTGCATTTTCTAAATATAGCTTGCACATCTGGAAGTTCTCATTTTTCGTACTGCTGAAGCCTTGCTTAAAGGATTGTAAGCATACTCTTAGTAGCATGAGGAATAAGTGCAACTGTGCGGTAGTTTGAGCATTCTTTGGCATTGCCTTTCTTTAGGATTGAGATGAAAACTGACCTTTTCCAGTCCTGTGGCCACTGTTCGGTTTTCCAAATTTGCTGACATACTGAGTCCAGCACTTTAACAGCATCGTCTTTTAGGATTTTAAATAGATCAGCTGGAATAAGGCTCACCTAACTTCATACCCCAGGATGTCTGACTCTGGGTGAATGCCCACACCATCATGGTTATCCACGTCATTTAAGATATTTCTTTGTATAGTTCTTCTGTGTATTCTTGCTGTCTCTTCTTAATCTCTTCTTCCTCTATTAAGTCCTTATCATTTCTCACCTTTATCATGCCCATCCTTGCATGAAATGTTCCCTTGTTATCTCCAACTTTCTTGAAGGGATCTCTAGTCTTTCCCATTCTACTGTTTTCCTCCACTTCTTCGCATTGTTCATTTAGAAAGAAAGAAGTCGAGGGAGTTATCCTTAGGTACTATCAGCTTAATCCAATGTCTTCTAATTATGCCTCTTAGTACACATTATTGTCCTCGGAGAGTAATCAAATACTTTAACTGGAAATTTCCCTTTTGTGTGTGCAAAAGACCAACATGGTTTAAAATATATACAAGTATTTGTAATATTGCCCTCTTAAACGATTTGCCAGCAGGGAGTTGCAAACTGATTCTATGAAGGGGAAACCAGGTCCCTCTATTGGTCAGACAGTTTTTTCTCTAAAAATACTGTAGAAACTTGAGGTATATTAATAAAACTATTTATTTTATGTATTTATGACTTACTGATTTTTCTGGCAAGTTTTTAGAAAGTGTATGGTTATAAGGGGATTGCAGAAAGGGCTAAATTGCAAGACTGGGATAAAATATACCCATTACTATATATTAAAAAAAGAAAGAAAGAAGAAAGAGCACTAAGTTATGTCTGACTCTTGTGATTCTGTGAACTGTAGCCCGCCAGGCTCCTCTGTTCATGAGATTCTCCAGGCAAGAGTGGAGTATATTGCCATTTCCTTCTCCAGGGGAACTTTCTGACCCAGGAATTGAACCTAGGTTTCCCACATTGCAGGCAGATGCTTTACTGACAGAGTTACCCAGAAAGCCCAGTGTTCATTTATAAGACCTTCTTAACTCTCTCTGCTATTCTCTGGAATTCTGCATTTAGTTGAGTATATCTTCCCCTATCTCCCTTGCTTTTTGCTTCCCTTTTTTACTCAGCTATTTGTAAAGCCTACGGAGACAACCCCTTTTCCTCCTTGCATTTATTTTTCTTTAGGATGGTTTTGATCACTGCCTCCTGTACAGTATTACAAACCTCTGTCCATAGTTCTTCAGGCACTCTGTCTACCAGACCTAATCCCTTGAATGTATTTTTCACCTCCACTGTATAATCATACAGAATTTGATACAGATCATACCTGAATGGCTTAGTAGTCCTCCCTAATTTCTTCAATTAAACCCTGAATTTTGCAACTAGGAGCTGATGATCTGATCCACAGTCAGCTCCAGGTCTTGTTTTTGCTGATTGTATTGAACTTCTCCATGTTCAACTGCAAAGAATATAATCAACCTGATTTCAGTATTAACCATCTGGTGATGTCCATGGGTGGTCTCCTGTGTTCTTAGGAAAAGGTGTTGCTATGACCAGTGTGTTCTCTTTACAAAACTCTGGTAGCCTTTTCCCAGCTTCATTTTGTACTCCAAAGACAACCTTGCCTGTTACTCCAGGTATCTCTTGACTTCCAACTTTCACATTCCAATCTCCTATGATGAAAAGGACATCTTTTTTTTGGGGGGGGGGCTTTATTTCTAGAATGTCTTATAAGTCTTCATAGAATGATTCATTTCAATTTCTTCAGCATCAGTACTGGGGCATAGACTTGCATGCTGTGATGTTGAGTGGTTTGCCGTGGAAACAAACTGGGATCATTTTGTTGTTTCTAAGATTGCACTCAAGTACTGCATTTTGGATTCTTTTGTTGATATTGATGGCTACTCCATTTCTTCTAAGAGATTCTTTCCCACAGTAGTAGATATAATGGTCATCTGAATTAAATTCACTCATTCTTATCCATTTTAGTTCACTGATTCCTAAGATTTTGATATTCACTCTTGCCATCTCCTGCTTGACCATCATTCAATTTACCTTGATTCATGGACCTAACAGTCCAGGTTCCTATGCAATATTGTTCATAGAGTTAGACTTTGCTTTTTACCACAAGACATGTCTACAACTGAGCATCATTTCTGCTTTGGCCCAGCCTCTTCTTTCTTTCTGGAGGCTTTATTAATTGCCCTCTGCTCTTCCCCAGTAGCATATGGGACATCTTCTGACCTGGGGGGCTCATCTTCTGGTGTCATATCTTTTTGTGTTTTCACACTGTTCATGGGGTTCTCATGGAAAGAAACTAGCCTCCAGTGGGCCGTTTTTTGTCAGACTGTCTACTATGACCTGTCCATCTTGTGTGGGTCCTGAATGGCATGGCTTAGAGCTTCACTGAGTTACACAAGCCCCTTCACCACAATAAGGCTGTGACCCATGAGGATTCATCAAGGATCTCTGAACCCTTGTCCTTTTCATTTTTAAAAAAAAAAAACATGTACTACAGATTATTTACTGCAATGATTCACGAAGCCCATCATTTTACAGATGATGGGAATATCTTTACTGTCAGGATTTTAAAGTCCTACCTTCAAAGGTGTTGATGGTTTTAATATTGTAGCTAACTGCTGTGTTTCAGGCAAGCACATAGGATAGAGAGCACCACTAACAGAGTGGTAGGCCCTATTTGTCCTTATTTGTTAGCCACTACTTTTTTGTGTGTGCTAATAAATTTCTGATTTTGTCCAGAATGACAAAGTATCAGGAGAAAAATATTTAACCTCTAGCCTTTCTTACAGTTAGGGCTGCCCATGTGACACAGTTCCTCAAATGATATTTTAGAGAAATACTTTCTTGACCTTCCTGCATTAAAGCTATCAATAAAAAAACCCTTGTGATAAGAAAATCCTTCTCCTCTTTTCCCTGTCTTTTCTCCTCCCTGGAACACTATCAATAGAACTGAAAGTACGGCATACATTGAGCAACTGTAAGGCACATTTGGACTTTTGTGAAGTCATTCAGTCACTCAGTCGTGTCTGACTCTTCATGAACCCGTGGACCACAGCATGCCAGGCTTCCCTGTCCATCACCAACTCCCGGAGCTTGCTCAAACTCATGTCCATCAAGTTAGTGATGCCATTGAGGTCTTTCTTACAATATGAGGCAAATAAATCTTTTCTTTAAGCTACTCAACAGTTATAATACATACATGTATATATATAAATAATCTCAGAAGCAACAGATATAAATGCATTTGTAACTTGATTCACTAATTCCAGACAAACGAAATCTCTTTAAACAAAATGTTGAGCAAAGTAATGCATAACATACAGGTTTCAATGTTGTCCACCATCATGTTCACCCCTAACTACTCCCAGCTTCCAATCTTTGCTCCCTAAAATCCATTATGCACACAATAAACAGAACAACATTTTAAAGATTAAGTAGGTTTTGTTACTTCTCTACTTAAAATTCGAGGTTTTTTTTTTTTTTTTT
>SJYT01062461.1:307438-334880 GCA_006410635.1 Cephalophus harveyi
AAAAAAAAAAAAAAATCTCAGAAGCCCTGGAAGGCCTAAAGGTCGGGCTCCATGATGCTTTTCTTCTCCTACGCCTGGCTCCTCTCTGCTTTTCTGGCCTTTTCTCATATTCCAAGGCTGCTACGTAAGAACAAATAGTCTGTTTGCAGTATTTTGCCAGGCGCTGCCACCCATGTTAGTTCAAGAAAATGGGAACAACTATTCCTAGCTGACAGCTAATCTTTCGAAGGCTAAGACTGACCATTTCTATTTTGGGGGAGTGGTACACAAAACTGTGGCGAATGGCCCCTGCCTCTATCTATACCGTGGTTTCTATTAATCTAGTCATTTATTAGATCCACTACTTTACTCATATTTCGTGCTAAACCAAATGCTAAAATTGGATACAGCAAATGCCTAAATCATCCAATTGAGGAAGATTACAGAGAAGCAGACAGTTTTACCCTTGGCATCTCCCTGAATTCTTCCCAACGGCAGGACACATATCTTCTTTGTGAGGAGGTTGCCTTTTCATTCAAGAATATAACTTAATTACATCATTAAACTATTTTGATCCCTGAGAAAAGTAGTTTGAAATTGTTATAGCCTTTATGTTTCTGTAGTTAATACAACAAGCGCCTGTTGAAACAGCCCTCTCTTTGGCAGCCCCGTGAGAGCGGAACCACCCAGTGGACGACTGAAGCCAGGTAGCGTCTAGTTTTCCAGAGTGAGGCATCGTGATTCAAATTACTGAAGCTATTTGTATTTCACAACTGCTTTTCCTTACCAAGATTCTTCATGGCAAAAAAATAAATCCATATCAAACACTGAAATGGTTATTTCTCAGTTTCTCCTCTGATTTCAAAACAAATTTTCTGAATATCTGGACTCCCAGGACAAGAAACAGTGTCTCTTATAGTCAAACATATCAAGTTGGGAAAGCTGAGGAGAACAAGAAAGCCGCTTCAAACGATCCAGAGGAAAAACCGTGAAAATTGATTAAAAAAAAAAATAACTTTTACTTACCCCTTTTCTCCTCTAGCTTGTTTGAAGAAACTTTTTTAATGATCATGGTTAAGGGAAAATGCCTGGTCTTCCTCCTTCTAAATTTTGATTTCCAGATGTACTCAATGATGGTTTAACAAGAAGAGCATATGTTTTCAGCATGATTTCAGTTTGTAAGGTCTTGCTACCCTGAAATGCAAAGTTGCAGGGTGATTATATCTGACCAGCAGACTTTAAAAAGATGCTCCAGAGATTATCCTGCCCCATTTTCATCTTTCTCGTCATCCTCCTTTAATCAAGCACCCTTCATTTAAAGAGACTACAGTACATGCATTATGCACGTGTATGGCTTTGCATTATGATTTGCAGTAGTCCGTGTGAGTCTTCCAATCAAGGGAAAAATTTTAGAGATTGGATATAAGTGATTTTGAAAGAAGGGCAATTCATTTCATCCACTCAGAGCCAGGAACTGCCTAATTGATTACATCATTTTAGGATGAAAGTTTTAGTAATTAACATTCACACAAGTTGAAATCGGAGAGAGCATTTAGTAATAAGAAATCATGGTTCTTCTCCAAGGACCAGACCACTTAGCTTGCTCTTCAGGGCTACTGACAAGGCCCCGCTGCCTCTGGCCCTGGCAGAATAGCCTGGGGGTCTTCTCTCCTTCTCTCTGTATGGCTAGAGCCGGTATTATGGCCTGCCACTGTTCTCTCAGTACTCGCTATGGGTCGAGCAATAAGGTGCTGAGCAGGTGGTGCACAGTATGGGCTGCTTTGAATCCTCTCATCTCCTTCCTCCAGCCCTTGCCTCAGTGGACAGTTTCATGGCGTCCACCTTCCTTGCCAGATGCAATATGACGTCACTCCTCTCCTCAGGCCTGCAGGGGATACTACTCGCTTCCTGACCTGGTATTTCTCTCATGTGGGATTTTCACTACAGAGTGAAAGAGAAGTTAACACCCATGGGACCACTCCTGGCCATCAAAAGGTAGAAGATGATGTCTTACCTTTGTGTCTATTGGGAAAATATCTCTGAGAGCATTTTATAGGATTCCTCAGAGTTGTCCCTGGTGGCGGCCAGCTCAATAACTTGATCCAGTGTTGGCTATCCCCATTTCCCTGTTTCCCTGAGATCACCTCCAGTATATTCTACCTGTTCATTCACTTTTGTCACAGACTCTGTCTTCAGAAGAATCTAGGCTAAGACACAGAAATGACATAAAACAAGACTCACAATAGTATTAAGAAGAGGCTTCCATTATTTTTAGCCTTCTTATATTGCATAAGCTACCTGGCATCATTTAAAAGAAGTAATTATCTGTTTCAATTAATAAGAATTATTTTTTGTTGCTTACAACCAAAAGAAACCTCATGGATAGGGCTATATGTACTAGCCAAAGCAAATATATATTTTTCCAAGGTGATAGTTTGTCATTCTCTGATTATTGATTTAAACACTATGCTGCTGCTGCTAAAAGTCACTTCAGTCGTGTCCGACTCTGTGCGACCCCGTGGACGGCAGCCCACCAGGCTCCCCCACCCCTGGGATTCTCCAGGCAAGAACACTGGAGTGGGTTGCCATTTCCTTCTCCAATGCATGAAAGTGAAAAGTGAAAGGGAAGTCACTCAGTCGTGTCTGACTCTTAGCAACCTCATGGACAGGAGCCTACCAGGTTCCTCCGTCCATGGGATTTTCCAGGCAAGAACACTGGAGTGGGGTGCCATTGCCTTAAACACTATACTTCAGTGTAAATTCTGTGTAAAAATAATGCTTTCATCAGATTTAACATGGCTTCTCAGACTTTTAGACCCAGTCCCCAGCCAGAACAAGGCACTGTTGCCTGATGGTTAAGCACATGGAATCCTGAATTTGAATCTTGACTGCTGCTTACTAACTTGGGCAAGTTACTGAGTATCTCTATGCCTCATTTTCCCATCTGTAAAGTGGAGGATGTTCATGGCCAAGGTTAGATGAATTAACGTGCAACTTGCTTTTTAAATATTTGTAAAATTTTACTCTTATTCGAAAAGGAATCAGCCTGATCATGAATTGTGCCCCATGTATCTCTTCTAACTGAGATTTGTTACTTGACTCTTAATACTAACTTTATACTCTCTGGTTATTTCCCTCCCTTGTCGTCTGCATCCTCAACTTTTAGATGATCATGCCAGACACTACCATCTGGTCACCAAAACCCCACTGTTTTCTTTTCACTGGCCACACATCTAGTTCAATTTAGATGTTAGGGTGGGCATGTGTCTAAGCTGCAGCCAACAGTATGCGGGCAGAAAGGATGCACCTTGCTTCCAGGCAGGGCTTGTGAACACCTCCCTTGAGATGCTCTGAACTCTATTCTTCCACAACCAACTATATGCAAAGGATATAGAGTCATATCTTGCAGCCTGGGAGGACAGAGCCACAGATGGAGCCTGGGTTCTTGAGCGATCTAACAGGGCTCTACTTGTCAACCAAGAATATCCTTGTTGTCGTGCCCGAGACGACAAAGCTAGCATGTAGTGAAGGCTGGATTTGAACCTGGATCATGCATGTATTTTCCAGTAGTCAGGTATGGATGTGACAGTTGGATTGTGAAGAAAGCTGAGTGCCGAAGAATTGATGCTTTTGAACTGTGGTGTTGGAGAAGACTCTTGAAAGTCCCTCGGACTGCAAGGAAATCCAACCAGTCCATTCTAGAGGAGATCAGTCATGGGTGTTCTTTGGAAGAAATGATGCTAAAACTGAAACTCTAGTACTTTGGCCACCTGATGCAAAGAGTTGCCTTATTGGAAAAGACCCTGATGCTGGGAGGGATTGGGGGCAGGAGGACAAGGGGGACAGAGGATGAGATGGCTGGATGGCATCACCGACTCGATGGACATGAGTGTGAGTGAACTCTGGGAGTTCGTGATGGACAGGGCGGCCTGGCATGCTGCAATTCATGGGGTCGTAAAGAGTCAGACACGACTGAGTGACTGAACTGAACTGAACTGAACTGAAGGGCTACAGATGAAGAAATCAAGTCCTCAAAGAATTAGGGACTTTTTTATGTCCACAAAGCTAATGAGTGATAGAGGTGTAATTCAAATCCTAATTTTTGGTTTTCATTTTCACTGTCCTGTCCACTCCACTATACTTTTTGTTTAAGTTCATCTCTATGTCTGTCTACTCAACAATCTGATTGGTTGTTTTCAGTGAACCAATCCCTACACTAGACATTAGGAAAGAAAGATGAAAGCTATGATTCCATCTGCCCAGGGGAAAACAGTCAATAATCAACAGCAAGTAAGTATGACACAGTGTGATTTGTGATATGAGTTACATAATAAATAAATCGATCAGCAAACATAAATAAGTGCATAAATACATGTTGGTAGCCCTTTATAAAACACTGTTCAGTGCTTTTAAAGTCAGACTGTATTTAAACTTTGTAACATTCTCAGTGTTGTTGTTGTTCAGTCTCCCAGTCGTGTCTGACTGTTTGCCACCCCATGGACTGCAGCACACCAGGCCTCCCTGTCCCTCACCATCGCCTGAAGTTTGCCCAAGCTCATGTTTATTGCATCAGTGATGCTGTTCAGCCATCTCATCTTCTGATGTCCTTTTCTCCTTCTGCCCTGGATCTTTCCCAGCATCAGAGAATTTTACAGTGACTTGTTTGTTCTCATCAGATGGCCAAAATACTGGAGCTTCAGCTTCAACATCAGTCCTTCCAATGAATATTCAGGGTTGATATCACTTAAGATTGACTGGTTTGATCTTGCTGTCTAAGGGACTCTCAGGAGTCCTCTCCAGCACCACAGTTCAAAGGCATCAATTCCTTGGCTCTCTGCCTTCTTTGTGGTCCAGCTCTCACATCCATATGTGACCTTGGGAAGACCGTAGGCTTGTCTACATGGACCTTTGTTGGCAGAGTAATGTCTCTGCTTTTCAACACACTGTCTAGGTTTGTCATGGCTTTCCTGCCAAGAAGCAATTGTTCTCTGATTTCATGGCTGCATTATTATTCCTGTTTTACAGATAGGAAATCTTGCAATGATGTATAAATCTAGCAAGTGCAGACTGTCTAACTGAAGATTTTACTTGGCTAATTCTATCATAATATGGAGTACTACCTGCTTGCATTCACATCTTTTGGTCATTGGAGTGGAGACAATGTAAACCACTGGTTCCCAAATTTCTACACTATAGAATCACCTGGGAAGCTTTTAAAAATTCTAATATTCAGGTGACAATGAAACCACAATTCTATGATTAGGAACTATGCATCAGCTTTTTTTTTTTAATATTTCCAAGTGATTCCAACACACAGTAAAGTTGAGCACCACTGATACAAGCCATAAAGACAATATCAATTTAAGATTTTTCTTTTATCCAAATCTTTTTAAAGAACTTAGTTTCTAAAAGTTCAAAACCAGAATACTTATGGATCCCTAATTTCAGTTATCTTAGCAGTCTTGTTTGTATCGTAGGTAGGCATGGTACAGTGTTTGTTGAGCCCATCTCTGGTTGATTAAGCAGCTATCATTACTAGTCACAGGCCAGACACTTCAAGCTTAGCTCATGGGTAAGCTTTAGAAAAAGTACTCAGGTTTTGCCAGAATGCCAGAGGCACAAGGGAAAGGGAAATTTATTTCTGAAAACAGACCCTGGGAGCTGAGACAGTGGGTTCTGCTTGAGTGAATGAACTGAGTGTTTGTCAGGACCTCTGCCACGAGCAGGTAGTGTCAACAAAGCTCAAAGAAGTGGGTTTGATCATTTTTAAAAGAAGAAGTAAGGTAAAAAATTAATTATGTATAAAGCAGAAAAGCAAGGAATTTGCGACTAGATCATGTTTACTAGTCCAGGATTGGCACATTCTGTCCTTCTGATTTTAAGCATTTTTTTTAACCTCTATTATAGTAGAAAAAGATTAGTATGGAAAGAATACTTTTCTAATGATGTTGTGAAAACTAAATGATTTGTCATCTGGCTTGTGGATATTAATGCATAGATCATTAAAAGTGGTTGCTGTCACTGTTAAAAGTTCTTGCATTAAAGCAATTCTATGGTTTTCTCTGATCTTTATTCGCATATTCAGGCCATGGATTTTATGCCTAGCACAAAGAGGCATGAGATGATAATCTTTTATGCTGAATTATAATTTTTAAACATGTGTAGCTATGTTTCATTTTATACAATATCTGAATAGGTGCTTTCAGGCAAATTGGGAGCAGATACTTAATCCTTATGACCATCTCCTCTCTTTTTTATTAACAGTTTGCTTGAAAAGGACCTGTGCATGGAGAAAATAGCTATGAGTCGGATCCAGAAAGGCTAGGGTGCTCAGGGTTGGTTGAATTTAAAAGAAAAGGCAGAGATTCTGTGTTTGGCAGCAACCACAGAAGATGAGCCCACAAGGGGTCCCAAAGAGAAAAATGCGGGAGATGAGACTTATGAGAAGAAACGGAATCTGAGACCACTAGCTGAACACCCAAACTGGATTTATGATTCCAAGACATTATCCAAAATCTGTCTGTTTTGGTTAACCTGGTTCAATGTTATACATAGAAGGAACCCTTGGCAATGAAGACTCATGTGGAAGATGGAGCCTTATCTAATTGCTTACAGGGAATATTGTCAAAACTCAACCAGGTTTTTGTCACCTAAAGGAATTGCTATGATGAGATCCACAGTCATCTGAAGACCATTTAGGCACATGGTTTGGAGTGGTGAATATTTTCTATATCCCTTCCAAGAAAACTCAGCCTAAGGGGATTATTGTTTGGGATCTACATGGAAAAGCCAAGAACACAACACTCAAAAGGCTGAGTCATGACGATGAAACCAAGGCATCTTTTTGAATGTCTAGGTTTGTTAGAGGCATGGACCACCCCTAGCGCATTGTCACTAATATGATGCAATTACTCTTTGTTCATCTCCTTCTGTTTTGCTCTCAGGTGTTTCCTTTTAAAATCATAACTTCATATATTTTATGCTATCGTGTCCTTTTTAGCCCTGCTTATGTATCGTGACCCACTCCAGTACTCTTGCCTGGTAAATCCCATGGATGGAAGAGCCTGGTGGGCTACAGTGCACGGGGTCTCAAAGAGTTGGACACGACTGAGCAACTTTCTTTCTTTCTATATATCATGACTCCCAGGAACGGCTCCTAGCTCCCTCACAGGTCACTGCATTTCTTAGTGATTCGTTGCCCTTGGATCAGGTGCAGACTTCTGGTCCAATCATCTGCATACAGGGAGAGGAATTTTACAAAGTCTAGTATTGCTGCTTAGCCACCGGATCTTTGGTTGAGGGCAACTTCACTTTGAGGAAAATGTGAATGGGGCAGGAATTGTGACTGACACATTCAGCGCTTTCCCAAGGCTTCATAACCAGATAGAAATGGAACGTGAACTCCAGCTCCCTGGGTTTAAGCACAGGACTCTGCATCACATCACAGCTTCCTCTGAGGTTAAAAATAAAAATCCCTTGCTCATGTAAAGCATTTCTCCCCATCCCCACCCACATTTACACACATGTACTCATATGTATCCACACAAGCAGTCTCTCCCTCCCCTTCCTTTATTCTCATTCTCTCTCTCTCACACCCGCTCTAGATCGCAGCGTGAAATAGCTTATGCCTAGAGTCCTGTGTGTTCTCTAGCGTGGTTGAACCGTGTGGATTTGTAACTTTAAGATAATATAACTTTCTTCTCAGGGCCAGGGTTCAAGCACTAGATTTGAAAAATGAATCTGCTCTGATAACTAGTTGAAAAGATGAAGGCCCATTAACAGTCATCATAAGAGCAATTTCTCTAGGCAAAACCTCCTTTGAATCCTTACTCATCACATTAGTTGTTTCAACATGCATTTCAGATCATATAGGAAAAGATGAAAAATCAGTGAGGACCATGGTGAAGCTCTCCGACATTAATCGGCCTGTCATTAACCACCTGCGCTTCAACATTCAAGTCAGATTCCTTAGGGACATTAACATTTTTTTTTCCCTTAAAAATGAAAAGACAGGGAAGTAAACACCTTCCCTTCATTCGCTAAACCCATGATTATACATATTTTATTTTTGACTCAAAATAAGAAACTTTGAAGTGTGAGAAAAGCATTGGAAGCTAGAATTTTGAATTAGTAAATGAACCAGTTCCCTGCTATTCCTCAAAAGAAAGACATCTTTTAGAGGTTATGAGAAATCCAATGGTTTTTGGAAAATCCTTGGCAAATGTTTAAAAATATGTTTTGAATGTTTTAAACTCAAACAAATTAAAAACAAATTTTCCCTGGCACTTCCTTCCTTCATTTTAAAATATATGTATATTTTTCAGGGAAATTTTAGGCATGTGGCTCTAATTTTCACTTAACTCATCATGATACTGTTTCATAAGAGCTATTCAATGACTAGAAATCTTTGTCTTTTTTAAAATAAACCTTTAAAGACAATTTATTTCTTAAAAATGGGAAGTCAAAGAAATCAGAACTAGAAAAGGACAAGTAAATCCTGCTGATTTTACCTGACAAGACAGGACCAACCTTGATCCATTTTCTTCAGATGAGACTTAATTCCTTGAAGTCAAGTATTTTTCTGGAAAGATGGCCTAATTTGAAGGGGACGTCTTTCATTATGACAGAAAGTAGCAAAAACCGTTCCAGACCTGATGATAGTAGCCACATATCACTCTAGTGACCAGAAGTGGTTCTGTCCTGTAGAAAAGCATTGGGCCTTCAGTTTTCTCCTATTATCTTTGAAAACATCTTAATGCCCTTCTGTGTTTCCCAGGCAGTGCTGCTGTTGTTCAGTTACTCTGTCATGTCCAACTTTTTGTGACCCCATGGACTGTAGCCCGCCAGGTTCCCCTGTCCATCACCAACTCCCTGAGCTTGCTCAAACTCATATCCATTGAGTCTGAGATGTCATCCAACCATCTCATCCTCTGTTGCCGTCTTCTACTCATGCCTTCCATCTTTCCCAGCATCAGGGTCTTTTCAAATGAGTCAGTTCTTTGCATCAAGTGGCCAAAGTATTAGAGTTTCAGCTTCAGCGTCAGTCCTTCCAATGAGTATTCAAGACTGATTTCCTTTAGGATGGACTGATTGGATTTCCTTGCAGTCCAAGGGACTCTCAAGAGTCTTCTCCAACACCACAGTTCAAAAGCATCAGTTCTTCTGCACTCAGCTTTCTTTATAGTCCAACACTCACATCCATACATGACTACTGGAAAAACCACAGCCTTGACTAGATGGACCTTTGTTGGCAAATATCTCTGCTTTTCAGTATGCTATCTAGGATGGTTATAAGTTTTCTTCCAAGGAGTAAGCGTCTTTTAATTTCATGGCAGCAGTCACCATCTGCAGTGATTTTGAAGTGGCAAGAGTGGGCATCCTTATCTTATTATTGATCTTAGAGGAAAGAATTTCAGCTTTTCACCATTGAGTATAATATCAGCCATGGGTTTGTCATAAATAAAAAATGTTCCCTGTATACCAACTTTGTTGAGAGCTTTTATTGTGAACAAATGTTGGATTTTGTCAAGAATGCTTTCTCTGCATCTATTCAGATGATCATGTGATTTTCATCCTTTGTTTTGTGAATGTGATCATCATAAAGTTTTTATCAGTCAGTTCAGTTCAGCCGCTCAGTTGTGTCTGACTCTTTGCGACCCCATGAATCACAGCAAGCCAGGCCTCCCTGTCCATCACCATCTCCCGGAGTTCACTCAGACTCACGTTCATCGAGTCCGTGATGCCATCCAGCCATCTCATCCTTCATTGTCCCCTTCTCCTCCTGCCCCCAATCCTTCCCAGCATCAGAGTCTTTTCCAATGAGTCAACTCTTCGCATGAGGTGGCCAAAGTACTGGAGTTTCAGCTTTAGCATCATTCCTTCCAAAGAAATCCCAGGGCTGATCTCCTTCAGAATGAACCGGTTGGATCTCCTTGCAGTCCAAGGGAAAGTCTGACACTGTTTCCACTGTTTCCCCATCTATTTCCCATGAAATAATGGGACTGGATGCCATGATCTTCGTTTTCTGAAAGTTGAGCTTTAAGCCAACTTTTTCACTCTCCTCTTTCACTTTCAAGAGGCTTTTTAGCTCCTCTTCACTCTCTGCCATAAGGGTGGTGTCATCTGCATATCTGAGGTTATTGATATTTATATGTTGATCTAAATCTACTTGTTTTAAACTGACTCTCATTTAAGTTCAAACACATTCTAAAAGGTTTATATTTTTTACCACTCCAATCACATTTTGATGTCATACTTCATATTTTCATGTCAATTCCTGAACTGTTTATTGTAGCTATAGTTGATTTTACTATTTTTGTCTTTTAACTTTCATACTAACTTATTTAAGTGTTTGATTCACTGCTGTAACCATATATTTGCCTTTACCAGTGGAATTTTTCCCTTCCTATTTTTCTTATTTCTCATTTATAGCCTTTTCTTTTTCTTTTAAATTTGACCCTTTAACATTTCTTGCAAGGTTGATTTAGTGGTGATGAACTCTTAGTTTTTGTTGTCTGGGAAACTGTTTGTCTCTCTTTCAATTGTGAATGATACCTTTGCTAGGTGAAATGTCCTAGATTGTTGGGGGTATTTTTGTTTCAGTACTAACTTCCCTGGTAGCTCAGACATTAAAGAATCTGCCTGTAATACAGGAGACCTGGGTTTGATTTCTGGATCAAGAAGATCCCCTGGAGAAGGAAATGGCAGCCCACTCCCGTATTCTTGCCTGGAGAATGCCATGGACAGAGTAGTCTAGTGGGCTACAGTCCATGGGGTCACAAAGAGTCACACAAGACTGACGACGGACACATTTACTTTAAATACATTACGCTTCTCCTTTCTGTCCCGCAAGGTTTCTGCTGTAAAATCAGTTGATATCTTTATGGGAGTTTTCTTGTATGCGACTCTTTATTTTCCTATTTTTACCTTTAAAACTCTCCTCTTAACTTTGCCACTTTAATTATGCTTTAAATGTCAGGAGCCTTCTGATAAGCTAGTAAGCCCCACTGGTTTCAACCATCTTCTCTTTCTAATGTTGGACCCTGGGGCTGGGGTACCTAATATGTGGCTTAAAGCTCTTGCTTCTTAGGGAGGATTTCCAAGCCTGTGATAGTCCTTTTCTTCTGAGTCACCCACTAGGGTTGTGGGTTCCTACTAGATTGCTTATGGTCCTCTCCTACCCATCCTCGTGCGGTCCTTCCATTACAGTCTTGGTTGAAGAACAGTTCTGCTAGTCTTCAGGTTGTTCTCAGCAAGAGCTGCTCTATATGTAGTTGTAGTTTTGATGTGTTTGTGTGAGGTCATGAGCTCAGGGTTTCCCACTCAGCGATCTTGTTCGCACTCCTTTCAAACCTTTATGTTATTAACTCACTTAATCCTCATTAAAATCTTGTAAGTCAGATGCTGTGCTGTGCTTAGCCGCTCAGTCATGTCCAACACTTTGTGATACCATGGACTATAGCCTTCCAGGCTCCTCTGTCCATGGGGATTCTCCAGGCAAGAATACTGGAGTGGATTGCCATGCCTTTCTCCAGGGGATCTTCCCAACCCAGGGATTGAACCCAGGTCTCCCACATTGCAGGTAGATTCTCTAGTGTCTGAGCCAACAAAGAAGCCCAAGAATACTGGAGTAGGTACCCTTTCCCTTCTCCAGGGGATCTTCCCAATCCAGGAATTGAACCAGGATATCCTGCATTACAGGCAGATCCTTTACCAGCTGCGCTCCTGGAGAAGCCCACTATTATTATTCTCATTTTGCAGACAAATAAAGTGACAGAGCAAGAAAGTGACCAGATCAAACTTTCTTTAGATTTAATGTTAAGATTTAATAAGGCACTGTATGTAAATCAGACAACATAGGGCTTGGCACACTTAAAAAAATTGTTGATATGTGTTAGTTTATTTCCTTCGTTGTGCCTATCTAATTTATTTGTAAAACTCAGAGGACTTGGAAAGACTGAATAAACCAATTGAGATAGTTTTGAAAATGAAAAATATTTTGTATTCAAATTAATTAAAATTATTTTTCCAGTTACTCATCAATCAACCATCCGAGACCTAAGACCAATGGCTGAGGAACTCTAGTTGTATAATGACAGAATGAAGACTACAAAACACATTTTAAAAATAAGATTCAAATTTAAAAGTCATGATTTCTACTCACAGTGTTTAAGAGCCCTCTTTGAAATAAAAATTATTCATTTAGTGCCCTCTGGATACAGTCAGTATTGTGGGATTTTAAATGGATTACTCTTTCTTGCCCTGGTGGCACTGAAAATCTGAAGGGGCAAACTTAACAAAAGTTCCATAGGCTGACCATGAATCAACATTTGCAATCTTTCTTTTAAAGTGTTTGTACTTGAAGTTTGAAGGAGACAGATCCAAGAGATAAAGGCCTTTACATAAAGCTAATCTTAGCAGTGTTTTCAGCATATTTTTGTCTTCTGAGCAAGTTCATAATTACTTTGTGTTTCAGCTCTTTTTGAGTCATCTGTCTGTCGTAAAGTAACTTTGAACTAAATTTACACTTTATCTCTCTGTCTTTCCATGTGCATTTCATTTTCCTTTAACCACTGGTTTTGAAACCCTTTTGCCTAAAGTTTTCATGTTTGTTTGTGGAAAGTTTCCCACATATAGCCTCTAACTTGTTTTTTGGGCTAATGCAAGCTAAAAGATTTTTCTCAGGCATATTCGGTTCTTTGCAATGATGCATCCATGTCTTTCTCATGGTATGGCCTCTGTAAGCCTGCGTATCTTACTCTGACTCTTTACTCCTTTTCTCTCTCTTTTTTTCCCCATAGAGATGAATTTAATGGCTCCAGGAGAGGGTACACAGAAAGGCAGTAAGCGGGCAGAAAAGAGAGAGGAATGCACCAATATGCACACGGGGCCCTTCCTCCAACTCCCAGGACACTGCAAACCTTTTGTCTTGTTACTGATATATCTGGGGAGACATGAATAAATGGACCACAATAGCCAGAAAAATTATCTGAAAAATAAAAAAGAGTTTGGTCAACATACAGATCAAACAGTTTGGGAGTTTTGGGGAAACTTTTAAACCTTCAAAACTTTTGTGCTCTTCAGTGCAATCTGGGGACTGAACTAATAATTATCAACTGATAATTAGCTTTCATTGTTTATTGTCATTTAAAACAGCCTTCAGGAACAGAAATCATGGCTTATATTTCTCTCTTTGTAATTGGCACTGGGCACATAGTAGACTTTCAGTAAATGCTTGCTTCCTAAGTGAATGAGTGAAATATCTTTGTCCACAACAAAAAAGTACTGAAAATTATCATAGAACTAAAACCAATATGTAGAAAGTAAACTTTGTTTCCAAGTACTCTAACACAGAAATCTTATACTATTTTCAAGATGCTGAGAAACTTGTGTAAATAATGACATTATTGACATTTCTTTTAATTATATTAAGACCAAGAATGAATCTTAAATAATTAAAATAATTTAGAAACATCTCAAAATCAAGATGAAGAGAAAAGGAAAATTAAATAAGTGGAAAACCCAAGAGCAAAAGCTCTTGTGTAAAGAAATATTAGCCTTATTCTGTGTATCTTTCATACCAATCATTTGGCAAATATATATAAACCACCTTATGATGCTTTTCAATTTGGTGTCTTCTACTTGGGCTTCCCTCGTGGCTCAGCTGATAAAGAATCTGCCTGCAACACAGGAGACCTGGACTGGATCCCTGGGCTGGGATGATCCCCTGAAGGAGGGAAAGGCTACCCACTCCAGTATTCTTGCCTGGAGAATTCCATGGACTGTATAGTCCATGGGGTCACAAAGAGTCAGACATGACTAAGCAATTTTCATTTCATTCCTACCTAACTTTTCATATATTTATTTTTCTTTTTCCAAATGTAGTGTAGGTTCCTTAAAACAGAGACTACTGTATGTTTATCACACACATAGAACTTTTTTTTACACAGTGTATGTGTGTGTATGTCTATGTATGTTTCTCTGTGTGTGTATACAGAGATTCACATACTTTATTTGAGTCATATTTTAGGAAAGGTGAACACTCAGAGGAAGAGCCAGGATCTAAGGCTGCAAGTGAATTCTTCAGCTGGCATAATCACTTACACAAATCGATGACATTTACTTGCATCTTCACATGTATTTACAGTGCTTTCTATCTTACCTATAAATATGTGTGAACATGTAAGTAAACGCCATCGATCTGTGTAAGTGATTATGCCAGCTGAACTAGTTGTACATAATTGGCCACATATGGAAGCCTGTCCACTTGCAGACGGGCACATCCACCCACAAGTGATTGGCTGTGTCCAACTTTAGAGAGTTATTTAGTGACATTTAAAATCAACCGTAGTATTAACACACTTTGAAAGACAGTTCCAATGTCTTTCTAAGGCACGTATGAACGGGTCTTTCCAACTGACAGCAGGATAGATACTGTTGTTTTGGATTTGGACAGCAGCTTTCGATTTTAAGAACTGAGACCACTGACGCTAAAGTTTGTTGAGCACCTAGTGTTTATTCTGAAATTCATTTTTATTGTGTCTTGCATCAGCCAAGGTAATCATTGACACACAGCTTCTAATATTTCTTAGTTATGCAAATTGTCCCTTTTTCGTTCATTTAATAATGTTGGGCGGATTGAAAGGCAGAGTCCATCATGGAAAAAAAAAAACAAACCTTACTATAGAAGATCAAGTAGATATCAAGAATCTGGAGAGTGAATTAAAAACATTCTGCTTTCCCCTCAGTCATCTATATGTTCTAACAGTCCTCCTTGGACCAGCACGTGGCGTTCCTCACAATTCGCCGTCTCCTTTTGCTCAGACTGGGGGGGCTCTGTTTCTTTCCTCTCTCACCTCAAACTATCACATCAATCCTTTGGCCTCATCTCTTTTCCCGCAAGTGGGGAATGTTGCCTCTGAGAGCTGAGGATAAAGGACAGCAGGTTTTCAGGAGCCAGTCTCAAACTGAAACATCTAAATGGTGATCTTTTTATTGCTCAACTGTCCTCTGAACACAACTTTGGGAGTTATTTTGCTTTAAGGAATCTGTGCTTCTTGTTCTGCTCTGCAAAAGATTCCCTCCTATTATCCTAGCTTCGTATTTGTTATGATACACCCCAGAGAGTAGCTGATGGGAGAAGGAAACCAAATTTTGCTATAGAACATAAGATGATACTATCACATATTTTTGCCTCCTATACCTGTATCTTCCACCTTTTATCTCACTGTATTCCTATTGTCTTATCTCAATGTACTTTTCCTGCCATAGTTAAATTTAGTAAATCATTAGTTGGACTTTGCAATTTACCTACCTTGTTATATCAACCCATGTTCTGAATGGAAAGCGAAAATGAGTGATTATCGCAACAACTGTTTATAGAAAGGCTAAGAGCCTTAAAGAATAAAATATAGTAGTAATAATGATATTGGTAATAAGAAAAGCCTTGAGGATAAACACTTCAAGCACTGTTCTAAGTGGTCTATATAACTTGTTTAATCCTCACAACAATTAGAAGATGTGCCACTATTCTCATTTTACAGATGAGGACACTGAGGCAGAAAGAGATCAAATAATTTGCCTAATAGCTAGCAAGAAGGAGAGCTGAGATTCAAACAGTTTGGTTCTAGAGCCTAAGTTTATAACTGTCACACTATTTAAAAAATATTGTGGGCAATTCATCTATCACGTATTAGCATATAACCAACTGGTGTTGAAAGGCACAATTTAATAGAGCAAAGAGTAAATACATTGGAAAGAGAACTGGCTTGCTGATCCCAGAGACATAAACTCTAATCTCATTCCTGTTGCTTATTAATATAGGGTCTGTAATTGGAAATGCCCTTGGGAGCTTCCTTGGTTTCTGGCATAACTCTGTGAGTAAACGACCAGTCTGTCTTGCAAAGTCTTTAAGGTTTATTGATTTTTATCATGGTCATTGGAATCAAGAAATCAGGCAGCATATGGACATTGGAAAGTGTATTTTCTGCTTCTGTTATGTTTTATTGTGATTCATTTCAAATACTTTTTAGTTCAATGTGTTGGAAGCCATTTGCCATCCAGAATTTTAATTATTAATGTAAAAGTGTTTAAAAATATGTCCATTAAGGGTGATAAAGTTGTGTCTGATTAATGGGCTTTTCATAAATGCACTGACACAAACTTTTTTTAAAAATTAATTCAGCCTGCAAATGAACATCATCCATTTTGCTATCATATTTTATCAGTCTGTAAAGTGCATTCTCACTTTAGTTTTCAGCTCTGAATGCAGAACACTGTGAAAAATGACAGAATTTTAATGAGAAAGTGAACAACATGCCATCAACACCCTTTTGCCAGTAAAAATGGCACAACATCAAAGCTTTAAATCATGTTCTCTCCACACCTTTTGGACATCTGTGATTCTGTCTAAGTCCTCAAAATCTGCCACATCCATCACCAGGTGCAGCCTTTAAACGTGGAGGCACTGTCTACTTCACTGGTTGGCATGGCAACAGTTGTCAAATCATCCCTTGATAATGCTCTTTAATTGATTGTATAAATTATTCTGAGATATGTGATTGGAAAATGATGTACTGAGGCTCTTAAGTGTGCAGATCAGCCTAGCTGCATTTAAAGATGCATTGTATTCCCTCCCTTTACCAGGAAACTGACCCTCTTAGATGCTGGAACACTCAGGAAGCAGCATAAATATTAAGTGTTAAGGAAAAGTTTAAAGCAATGGCACAGTTAATTGCTACTCCAAGTGCATGTTAACTTACTAAAAACCAATAGGCAGCATACTGCATGCAGATGTAAAGATACTTCTTAAAACCACATGTAGAAATCGGTCTATTCAAAGATGGCATTATTACCAGAAGTGAATTTTTATTGCATTGGTAGAGAAGTTACAGGCGGTTTGGAGACACATGGTGTCACCTTGCCTCGTCAGCCTGCCTTGGGCTCTTTCTTCTCATGATCCTCTGTATACAATGAGTACAGAGCATGTTCATGTTGCAACATACTGGCTCTCCCATCCCTGCCATCTCAGCTGAATGGCATTTTGTGATTTCTGGCATCTCAAGTGATTCAACATGGAAGTGATTAACTGGGAAACTATGCCTAAAGCATCCCATTATTTTCAAGTCTTTTTGTTTCCCCTCCATAAAATATCCTATCCAGCATTCCCTCTGCTTTGAAACTTAAGTCCAGTGAATCTACTCATGTAGATTGCAAGTGTAAGAGTGGTTCCCAGTCCAGCAACATCAGCATCGCCTGGGAATGCAGAAATGCAGACACACTAGAAACTTTGGGGATGGGACCCAGAACTCTCCGTTTTATAAGCTCTCAAGGACTCTGATGCAGTCACATTTGAAAACCACAGGAATAGGGTAGTCTTAGTTGCACATTAGAATTACCTAGAGAACTTTAGGACTTCCCTGCTGGCCCAGATGGTAAAGCATCTGTCTACAATGCAGGAGACTTGGGTTCAATCCCTGGTTCGGGAAGATCCCCTGGAGAAGGAAATGGCACCCCACTTTTGTACTCAAGAGTACACCCAGTACTCTTGCCTGGATAATCCCATGGATGGAGGAGCCTGGTGGGCTACAGTCCGCAGGGTCACAAAGAGTCAGACACGACTGAGCAACTCCACTTTCTTTCACTTTTCTTTTCTTTAGAGAACTTTAAAAGCTATCAGAACATAAGCTGCATCTCCCAGATATTCAGATTTAATTACTTTGTGATTCACCTGCTATTTTCCCATGTGATGCTAATGAGCTAAGAAGATTGAGGTACCTCGGTATGGGACAATGACGTTGAATGTAAGATGCTGAAGTGTTTAGGAGATGGTTACTAACAGATTCTGTTAGCATTCTTTTTGCTTCTCTTTCTTATTTGTTCCTATTTCACATTTGTTCATTTAGTTGTACTTTTCACCATTCATTTACTGTATATTATATACCATGTGCTGTATTCAGCTTTGAAGATATAATGAGAAACATAGTCTTTAAGTTGGGAGGAGGGGCAGATAATTTAAACAGTGAACAAAAGAAAGTAAAAGCATATCTCATTACAAATAATGATAAAGTCTCTAAAGGAAACAAGCTGAATACTATGACGAAGAATCTAGTGGACCTGCTTTATTCAAGGAAAGTCTAAAAGGGGATATTTAGGCTGAAAACTAAAGAATGATTGCAAAAAATTGTCTGATTTGGTGGGCTCTGGTTGTGGCATGCAGTGGTGTGTTTGGGGAGAGGTAGGGGAATGTGCTGAGAAAAGAGCATGTATACAACCTGTACTGAAGGAAAGCACTTGATGTGTTCAAGGAATTGAAAGAAAAGTGAAAGTGAAGTTGCTCAGTCGTGTCCGACTCTGTGACCCCATGGACTGTAGCCCACTAGGCTCCTCCGTCCATGGGATTCTCCAGGCAAGAATACATGAGTGGGTTGCCATTTCCTTTTCCAGGGGATCTTCTGGACTGAGGGATCCAACCAGGGCCTCCCACATTGTAGGCAGATGCCTTACTGTCTGATCCACCAGGACTTCCCTGCTGGCTCAGGCGAATTTGATATGAGATGCAATAAGGAACCACATAGGAGCCATTGTGTGGTCTTAAGAAGAGGAAGTAATGCCAAAAGATGTCCTTGGGTGACTGCAAGTCAGTGAAGTCAAGAAATCTTTTAAACGAATCACTTTCAGCAGGTTTCTAGCTGCTTAAACAGACAGCTGCCACTTCAGCTCAACTTATTGATATCCATCCTGTCAGGAACTGTTGGCCTTCTTGTCTGGAGCAGCCTTGGATGGTATGCTGCCTGAGCTGACAGACTCTAGAAATGACTTTTAGATCTAGAGTCATAATAAAAATCTTAAGATGTTTGTAAATTTTCCTGGAGAGACTTAGAGTTTTAGCTTCATCTTTAATTACTAGCAGCAGTAGAAATTGACTTTACTGTCTCAGTTCAGTTCAGTCACTCAGTCGTGTCCGACTGTGACCCCATGAACTGCAGCATGCCAGGACTGCCTGTCCATCACCAACTCCTGGAGTTCACTCAAACTCACGTCCATCGAGTCAGTGATGCCATCCAGCCATCTCATCCTCTATCGTCCCCTTCTCCTCCTGTCCCAATCACTCCCAGCATCCTAGTCTTTTCCAGTGAGTCAACTCTTCACAAGAGGTGGCCAGAGTATTGGAGTTTCAGCTTTAGCATCATCCCTTCCAGAGAACACCCAGGACTGATTTCCTTTAGGGTGGACTGGTTGGATCTCCTTGCAGTCCAAGGGACTATCAAGAGTCTTCTCCAACACCACAGTTCAAAAGCATCAATTCTTTGGCACTCAGCTTTCTTCACAGTCCAGCTCTCACATCCATACATGACCACAGGAAAAACCATAGCCTTGACTAGACAGACCTTTGTTGGTAAAGTAATGTCTCTGCTTTTGAATATGCTATTTAGGTTGGTCATATATTTTCTTCCAAGGAGTAAGCTTCTTTTAATTTTATGGCTGCAGTCACCATCTGCCGTGATTTTGGAGCCCAGAAAAATAAAGTCTGACACTGTTTCCACTGTTTCCCCATCTATTTCCCATGAAGTGATGGGACCAGATGCCATGATCTTCGTTTTCTGAATGTTGAGCTTTAAGCCAACTTTTTCACTCTNCATCCATACGTGACTACTGAAAAAGCCACAGCTTTGACTAGATTGACCTTTGTTAGCAAAGTAATGTCTCTGCTTTTTAATATGCTGTCTAGGTTGGTTATAGCTTTTTTTTCAAGGAGCAAGCATCTTTTAATTTCATGGCTTCAATCACCATCTGCAGTGATTTTGGAGCCCAAAAAATAAAGTCTCTCACTGTTTCTATTGTTTCCCCATCTATTTGCCATGAACTGAGGGCCAGATGCCATGATCTTAGTTTTCTGAATGTTGAGCTTTAAGTCAACTTTTTCACTCTCCTCTTTCACTTTCATCAAGAGGCTTTTTAGTTCTTCACTTTCTGCCGTAAGCGTGGTGTCATCTGCATATCCAAGGTTATTGATATTTCTTCTGTCAATCTTGATTCCAGCTTGTGCTTCCTCCAGCCCAGCATTTCTCATGATGTACCCTGCATATAAGTTAAATAAGCAGGGTGACAATACACAGCCTTGACGTACTCCTTTCCCAATTTGGAACCGTTTGTAGTTCCATGTCCACTTCTAACTGTTGCCTCTTGACCTACATACAGATTTCTCAGGAGGCAGGTCAAGTGGTCTGGTGTTTCCATCTCTTTAAGAATTTTCTACAGTTTGTTGTGATCCACACAGTCAAAGGCTTTGGCATAGTCAATAAAGCAGAAGTAGATGTTTTTCTGGAACTCTCTTGCTTTTTCCATGATCCAGCGGATATTGGCAATTTAATCTCTGGTTCCTCTGCCTTTTCTAAATCCAGCTTGAACATCTTAAAGGGTGATATCATTATATATGTAAGGTTCTTATAAATCAATTGGAAAACAACAAATACTACAGTAGACAATTAGAAAATTGAACAGGAACAAAAGAAATACAACTGACTAAAAAACTCAAAACCACTCTCATGAACCATCAGAGAACATCAGATTAGGACAACAAATGATAGTTTTTCACTTACAGTATTGGCAGAGATTAAAGAGGAGTGATAAAGCCCAGCATTGGCGTGGGAACTTTTGTGCACTGTATTGGGAAGTGCACATGAGCCTAACTTGCTGGGAGGCTGCCTGATAAAATGCATTTAAAATGTACATAACCTTTGATCCTACAATGTTTTCCAGGAACTGTTCCTAAGGAAATTATAATTCATACTTGCAAAAAGTAATGGAAAATGCTATTCACTGAGTTTAGTTTATAATAGCAAATGATCTGTAATGATTCCTATAGTCAAAGAATGCAAATAAAATAACTGTGAATGTTTAAACAAGACAAAGCGTAGAAAGATAGGTCCTCAACCATCAGCAGTTATCTCAGGGCCTCTAGGAGTAAGGGAGGGGATGAGTTAGTAGACATTAGTGGGGACTTTGATTCATTTTCTTTTTTCTGCCTTTGTTTTTGTTGTTATTTTGTTTTGACTTTATACTAACCAAGGAAAAACATACTTTGTCTTGTTTTTAAGAAAAGTGATATTCAGTTCTGTGCCATTTTTGTACTATGTCAATGTTTTCTATTCTTTTCTAGAAAAAGGTTGATTTCTCTGTGGTTTCTGTCACATTTTACTTTTTTCTGTAGTTATGATAAATATTTTGGGAAAAATGAAAATATCCACCAGATAGAAATCTGAAACTAATTGGGAAAAAAAAAAAAAGAGTATGGATTATTTAAAAGGCAGTATTTGAATTGGGCATTCCTTATTTTTAACAAATGTTTCTTTTTAACTCTAGGTAATAAAGACATCACGTGGGTAATGCTAGAAGCTGGTGCTGAAACAGATGTTGTCAACTCTGTAGGAAGAACAGCAGCTCAGATGGCAGCCTTTGTGGGTGAGTTTTTAGGACAGTTTTACATTAGGTTATACCCCAAATTTCCCCCATGGAAAAAAATGCCACTTTGCTTCTCAGAGTGTAAATACTGTCATGTGTCCTTTTGAAAAAGCAAACATTTACAGTTTTGTCTAACTTAATGAAACACCTAGTGACATTTTGGAGAACATGAACAAGCTGTTTCAAATTTCCATTCTGAGATAGAGAGTGTGGTGAGGCATTTCTATTGCAGTCAAATGCTTGAATGAGAATAGTTTACTCTTCTAAGGAAGTAGTTAAACCTAGTATTTAAGAATAAGAACTGTGGAGTCAATGATCGGGGTTGAATTCTGTTTGTACCACCTAATAGGAAATTACTTAATGATTCTGATCTTCAGTATAATGGTTCAGTTCAGTTCAGTTCAGTTGCTCTGTTGTGTCCGATTCTTTGCAACCCCATGAATTGCAGCACGCCAGGCCTCCCTGTCCGTCACCATCTCCTGGAGTTCACTGTAACTCATGTCCATCGAGTCGGTGATGCCATCCAGCCATCTCATCCTCTGTCATCCCCTTCTCCTCCTGCCCCCCAATCCAACCATTCAGGTATGACCTAAATCAAATCCCTTATGATTATACAGTGGAAGTGAGAAATAGATTTAAGGGCCTAGATCTGATAGATAGAGTGCCTGATGAACTATGGATGGAGGTTCATGACATTGTACAGGAGGCATTGGTCAAGACCATCCCCATGGAAAAGAAATGCAAAAAAGCAAAATGGCTATCTGGGCAGTCCTTACAAATAGCTATGAAAAGAAGAGAAGCAAAAAGCAGAGGAGAAAAAGAAAGATATAAGCATCTGAATGCAGAGTTCCAAAGAATAGCCAGAGAGATAGGAAAGCCTTCCTCAGCAATCAATGAAAACAAGAGGAAACCAACAGAATGGGAAAGACTAGAGATCTCTTCAAGAAAATTAGAGATATCAAGGACACATCTCATGCAAAGATGAGCTTGATAAAGGACAGAAATGGTATGGACCTAACAGATGCAGAAGATATTAAGAAGAGGTGGCAAGAATACACAGAACTGTACAAAAAAAGAGCTTCATGACCCAGATAATCACGATAGTATGATCACTCACCTAGAGCCAGACATTCTGGAATGTGAAGTCAAGTGGGCCTTAGAAAGCATCACTACGAACAAAGCTAATGAAGGTGATGGAATTCCAGTTGAGCTATTTCAAATCCTGAAAGATGATGCCATGAAAGTGCTGCACTCAATAGGACAGCAAATTTGGGAAACTCAGCAGTGGCCGCAGGACTGGAAAAGGTCAGTTTTCATTCCAGTCCCAAAGAAAGGCAATGCCAAAGAATGCTCAAACTACTACACAATTGCACTCATCTCACATGCTAGTAAAGTAATGCTCAAAATTCTCCAAGCCAGGCTTCAGCCTTACGTGAACCGTGAACTTCCAGATATGCAAGCTAGTTTTAGAAAAGGCAGAAGAGCCAGAGATCAAATTGCCAACATCCACTGGATCATGGAAAAAGCAAGAGAGTTCCAGAAAAACCTCTATTTCTGCTTTATTGACTATGTCAAAGCCTTTGACTGTGTGGATCACAATAAACTGTGGAAACATGTATTTACCACATGTGAAATAGATCACCCATCCAAGTTCAATGCATGAAACAAGGCACTCAAAGCCGGTGCACTGGGATGACCCAGAGGGATGGGATGGGGAGGGAGGTGGAAGGAGGCTTTAAGATCGGGGATTTAGCCATGGGGGACACCCATGGCTGATTCATGTCAATGTATGGCAATAACCACCACAATATTATAAAGCAATTAGCCACCAATTAAAATAAATTAATTAACTTTAAAAAAGGATAGCATGTCAGAAAGAATGCAAATTTCAAGGAGCCTTTGCAAATAATACGTATTAAAATTGTGTAAAAAAGGATACTATGATGATTAGCAGGAGTAGGGTTTCTTAAAAAATATTTTTCACCATAAAACTAAGGCTACAATAGAAACAGTCATTGGTAAGTTAATGATCTCTGCTCTAGCAAACACACTGTCCTTCAAGGCTTGCTGGAGATCCAGGATGAGAGCAAGTCAGCGCATAAGCAGAGTCTAGGACGATTGCTCATTTCGCTCTTCAGAGGTCATCAGAGGGCAAGGAGAGGACATTCTTTTAGATCTTCTTGTCCCACTTTAAAGACTTGGTTTAATAGTCATATAAATAGTGTAAGATACTGATTAAGATAGTGACTTTTTTCTCAAGTTGTTTCAAAAAAGCTCTAGACCTAGTAGCTCGTTTGATTTTCCCTGGGGCAATATCACTTCACTTTGAAAACATTTAAATATATATGCAGAGAAAAATAGCATTTTATTCCTGAAATTACATTTATTGACAGGCAGATCATGGAAGAAAAAAAAAGAAAGAAAGAAAGAACTTCACATTGTGTGTGTGTTAGACATCTGGAATGGAATGCAGGAATTATCTTTTATATTCCACCAAATAATATACCAAATTATCTCCATTCACTCTTCATTTTCAGACTGTACTCAACAGGCACATTGTACAGGAAACTGCAGCAATTAGAAACTGTGGAGAAAGCAAGTCTGGAATTCACACATGTGCAGACACAGAGCATGCGATGTGACCTGTAACAGCTCAATGCATCAGTGGATACTGGGGACATCTTTGTGCCAGTGTTTCCACTGGGATAATTAAGAGTGGCATTGTGAGCCCAGAGGGAGAGATGAACCTACTTTTTAAATGAATTTACTTATTTTTATTTATTTAAGAATTTCTCTTGGTTGTGCGGGTCTTCATTGCATTTGTGTGAACTTTCTCTAGTTGCGGTAAGTGGGGGGTATTCTTTGGTGGCTGGGCAGGCTGCTCATTGCAGTGACTTGTCTTGTTGCAGAACACAGGCTCAAGTCATGTGGGCTCAGGGCTGTGGCTTGTGGGCTGTAGAGCGTAGACTGTAGTTGCAGGCTTAGTGGTTCAGAGGCATGTGGAACTGAATCCGTGCCTCCTGCATTGGCAGGCAAATTCCTACACACTGTGCCACCAGGAAAGTTCAAAATGAACTTCTAAAAGAAAGAGTTTCTCAGAAAGAGGAATAAGGACATCATTTATTGAATATTTTCTGAATGTTTACTGTGTGTCAAACACTAAGGCTATAAGAAGTTTATTATGTATCAGGGGGATATAGATGGTCAAAAAAAAATCTTGATGCTGGGACAGGAGGAGAAGGGAGCAACAGAGGGTGAGATGGTTGGATGGCATCACTGATTAAATGGACAGGAGTTTGAGCAAACTCTGGGAGATTGTGAAGGACAGGGAAACCTAGCATGCTGTAGTCCATGGGGTTGCAAAGAGTCAGACACGACTGAGCAACTAAACAGCTAAACAAGGTGAAATTATAAAATATGTGATAACATTAATAAAATGCTAATATTTACTGAGCATTTATTACCATGTTAAATGCTTTTTGATCATATTTAACTTAAGCTTTATGAAAATCTAGACTTTTTTGGTGAAGTCTATTTCTATTACTACAACGATTACAATTGCTATTGTTACATCATTTTACAAATGAAGAAACTGAGGCCCATCCAGTCTAAACATATTCCTCAGTTTAATCATCTGGTAATTTGAAGAGCGGAGATGCACACTCAGCTTTGAGTGGCTCTGGAGGCTGGGTTTAAGCTCTCTGTGATGCTGCCTTGGGGAGTTGGGGGCAGGGAAGGAACCCTGAGATTGTGCCTGTGGCTGGCTTGCTGAGGAAAGCGGCAAATGCTTCCTTGAGAAAATAACTGGCTAGAAACTGCCTATTCTTTTTTCCTTTCACTGGAATAAATCTGTCATTTTGCTACCAAGGGAAGTCTTGAAAAACATTGGTGCTGGGCTGGGAGGCTGTACAGCCTTGTAGTAAAGGGCATTGACCTGGAGCTCACCTGGGTGAAAGCTTCGCTCACAGCCTTGGAGCTCCGCAACCTGAAGCCAAGATAAAGATTCATACCTCACAGTTTCATTATGGGAACTGAATTGAAAGAGTTTATTTCTGTAAAACCTTTACACGTAGCACACTCTACACAAGTATTAAATAAATAAATTTGAAAAACCACAGTACCAAAAATAGCAGCATAAATTCTTCTTTGGGAGAGTTGATCACAAAACAGCTTTGCTTAGGAATGCCTCTTAATTCTAAAATTTTTGTCATCTTAGGTGGAATATTGACATTTTTGGTGGTAACAAGGGCCTTGGGATGAGAAGGGCTGGCAGATGTGTCTTGGGTTTCATAAAAAGAGCTTGATATTGGTGTTCAAACATTACTGGATTCAAATCCTCCCTGTCTCGTAGGTCTTGAACATACAATTTAATAACTTTATTTTCAATTCTTATTGGAGAAATGAGAAAAAGAACTCCTATAATTAAATGAATTATTTTTTATGACAAAGCTTGACATAGAGTATGGACTAAAATGGTGGGTGTTAAAAAACTTTATCACTTAGTGCAGTAATTTAGGAAAACCCAATTTATCTTCAGTTTTCACTTTCCTCTTATATATATAAAGATTATGAGAGTTACAGTATTTATATACAAAGTATTGGCTTCCCTGGTGGCTCAGATGGTAAAGAATTTGCCTGCAATGAGAGAGACCCAGGTTTGGTTCCTGGGTTGGGATCCTCCAGGGATCCCCTGGAGAAGGACATGGCAACCCACTCCAGTATTCTTGCCTAGAGAATCCCATGGACAGAGGAGCCTGGTGGGCTGCAGTCCATGGGGTCTCAAAGAGTCAGACATGACTGAGCAACTAACACACACACACACACACACACACACACACACACACACAGTATTAAAGTATTAATAGCTAAGGAAGTTATTTCAATTCAGGGAAAGACAAAGAAATGTGTAGGATAGAAATGAAAGTTCATCAAATTGCTGTTTCTTTGATTGTTTATCAGGTGTCATAGTTGACATATTTCCCTTGGGCTTCCCTTGTGGCTCAGGTGGTAAAGCGTCTGCCTACAGTGCGGGAGGCCTGGGTTCAGTCCCTGGGTCAGGAAGTTCCCCTGGAGAAGGAAATGGCAACCCACTCGAGTATTCTTGCCTGGAAAATCCCATGGATAGAGGAGCCCTGTAGGCTACATTCCATGGGGTCTCAAAGAGTCAGACATGACTGAACGACTTCACTTCAGCTTCAGCTTCAGTTGACATATTTAGGAGTCCTGTGTATTGATGAGAGACAAGTTTAAATGACTCGTAAGTTTTCTCCCTCCTTCCGGTAGCTTAGTAGAGAGTGGGCCCAGCTGGACTGACAGGCAGTCAATATTCAGTTCAGTTCAGTTCAGTCGCTCAGTCGTGTCCGACTCTGCAACCCCATGAATCGCAGCACGCCAGGCCTCCCTGTCCATCACTATCTCCCGGAGTTCACTCAGACTCACGTCCATCGAGTCTGTGATGCCATCCAGCCATCTCATCCTCGGTCGTCCCCTTCTTTTCCTGCCCCCAAGCCCTCCCTACATCAGAGTCTTTTCCAATGAGTCAACTCTTCGCAAGAGGTGGCCAAAGTACTGGAGTTTCAGCTTTAGCATCATTCCCTCCAAAGAAATCCCAGGGCTGATCTCCTTCAGAATGGACTGGTTGGATCTCCTTGCAGTCCAAGGGACACTCAAAAGTCTTCTCCAACACCACAGTTCAAAAGCATCAATTCTTCGGCACTCAGCCTTCTTCACAGTCCAACTCTCACATCCATATATGAATACAGGAAAAACCATAGCCTTGACTAGATGGACTTTAGTCAGCAAAGTAATGTCTCTGCTTTTGAATATGCTCTCTACTTTGGTCATAACTTTTCTTCCAAGGAGTAAGTGTCTTCTAATTTCATGGCTGCAGTCACCATCAGCAGTGATTTTGGAGCACCAAAAAATAAAGTCTGACACCTGTCTCTTATACACATCTTGGATTCATGTCAATGTATGGCAAAACCAATACGGTATTGTAAAG
>SJYT01062461.1:334891-366739 GCA_006410635.1 Cephalophus harveyi
TAATTTCATGGCTGCAGTCACCATCTGCAGTGATTTTGGAACCCTCCAAAATAAAGTCTGACACTGTTTCCACTGTTTCCCCATCTATTTCCCATGAAGTGATGGGACCAGGTGCCATGATGTTAGTTTTCTGAATGTTGAGCTTTAAGCCAACATTTTCACTCTCCTCTTTCACCTTCATCAAGAGGCTTTTTAGTTCCTCTTCACTTTCTGCCATAAGAGTGGTGTCATCTGCATATCTGAGGATATTTCTCCTGGCAATCTTGATTCCAGCTTGTCTTTCTTCCAGTCCAGCATTTCTCATGATATACTCTGCATAGAAGTTAAATAAGCAGGGTGACAATATACAGCCTTGATGTACTCCTTTTCCTATTTGGAACCAGTCTGTTGTTCCATGTCCAGTTCTAACTGTTGCTTCCTGACCTGCATACAGATTTCTCAAGAGGCAGGTCAGGTGGTCTGGTATTCCCATCTCTCTCAGAATTTTCCACAGTTTGTTGTGATCCACACAGTCAAAGGCTTTGGCATAGTCAATAAAGCAGAAATAGATCTTTTTCTGGAACTCTCTTGCTTTTTCCATGATCCAGCGGATGTTGGCAATTTGATCTCTGGTTCCTCTGCCTTTTCTAAAACCAGTTTGAACATCAGGAAGTTCACAGCAGTCAGTATTACTGCCAGGTAATGATCTTCAGAGGGCTCTCATATTGCCCCTAAGTGTAGGACACACTAGCATTGTTCCTGGGCCTGAAAACCTATGGCAGTATTTATGGGTGCTCAGAGAAGCGAGGTGCTCCCTAGCCCCTCTCAGAGTCACCTGTAATTAGATACTGAGCTGTGCGGTCAGGGCTCCTGGTCTCTTGGCATGCCCGCCATCACACGTCTAGTCTACCTGCCTGGGCAGGCTCCTCCTGGAATTCCGGCCATGGTGTGTTATGACCACCTGTGTCTGACCTATGCTGTGAATAATGTCAGTGCAATGCGTATGTTCTTTTGCTTTTCTCCAGTCAACCTTATATTGTGTTTGTATTATGCTTGAATAACATGTGCCAAAAATAAGTCTTGAATTGTACTTTGAGTTGTAAGATCTTCTCATAATAAGTGACTTGAAAGCCTGAGAGCAAACTCTAGTGAACAGTCCCATTGAGAAATTTGTGGGCAGAAGGCCTCACACTTCACTATTTCAATGATCTCTCTTTTTCTCCCTCTATCTACTCTCTCTTTTTCTCCCTCTATCTACTCTCTCTTTTTCTTGTTGCTGGGTGATGGCATTTGGTCCATAATTCTTTCAGGTTAACTGCAGATATGATTCTACTGTCCAATTTATTGTATGAAAAATTTTGATGATTCTGTGGGAAGGACCTGTCCTTACTTGGGAAGAAGTGGATGGGAGGTGAGTGGCACCTTTTCCCTGGAGGCCAGTAGGATGGCCACCGATGGAAGATAGCTCTAGAAAGTGTGGGGACAGGTTCACAGATCCGCAAGCCAAAAACACGTTTCAGAGGAGCCCTGCGTTGGGCTGAAATAGGCCTCTCCTGGGACCCCTGCTTCGCTCAGACAATGACTGGGGGCAGCCTACAGGGAGCATGGTCTTGCCAAAGGGTAGAGGCAAATCCAGAGACACAGCAGCTAGGTCTGCCAGGCAACCATGCTTCAGGAAGCAGGGATCTGAGTGCTGTCTTTCCATGACTGTTGCAGCCGTAAGACCCTGTAGTCTCTGGCTACCTCTGTGCGGTATCACCAGCCACGGTCCTCCTAGCTTATCTGCTCCTGTCCTGCTGACCTCCTTGCTGCTTTGTGAACACATTGAATACTCTCCTTTGTGTTAATAACTTCATCTACCTGGAAAATTCTTCCCATATATTTACCTGTATGGTTTCCTTTTCAGTTGGCTTTTCCTTCAACCGTTCCTTCTCACAGTTGCCACCCATGACCACTGCGTCCAAAATAACACATGTTCTCTGTTTCATCATATTACAACTCACTCTCCTTTATTTTCCTGCATTGTGTTTCATTATTTTCTGTGGTGCTTTAGTCACTAAGTCTTGTCCGACTCTTGTGACCCCATAGGCTGCAGTCTACCAGGCTCGTCTTGTCCTTGGGATTCTCCAGGCAAGAATACTGGAGTGGGTTGCCGTTTCCCTTCTCCATTATTGTTTTCTGTTATTTTCATTAGAACATTTTTAGACTTTGTGAGAGCAGACCTTACTTTTGTTCACTAATAAATGACGTGCACCTAGATGAAGTGTCTATCACATAAGTGCTCAGTAAATATTTTGGGAATGAATAAATGTTTATTTGCATTTCACCCATTTCACATGCTCTCTCTTGCGATACAGTACTCTTACATGCCAGGAGGGAAATCTATTACTTTAAAGCATATAGAGTAAGAATTACTTCTGTCATCTGCTGAAGAATCTCTACCAGGAAGATGATAAATGTTCTTATTGATTTTTAATTTCATGACACAAATTGGTGGGAGAAAAGTACATCCTTATTTTTAATTGACTTCATTTATTTACGAAGTCTTGGACTCAAGTGAGCTTTTCTAACAATGCAGCAAACTCCAGTCTCTAAATCAATACGATGTCTTTTGTTTAGGCTTTAACACTATTGTGGTGTGTGTTACTCATCATTTGTACAGTTAGTTTCGGATATTCTAACCCCTCCTACCATTATCCATCTTTCCTCCCTTTTATACAAAATTAATTTGACATCTATCTTACATTTTTGTGTTCTAATGTCCCTATTGGATTATTAGTCTCCATGGGATTCAAGGACTCCACTAATCAGTATCCTCTGTTTTGCTGACCACATGGAATGCAATCCTTTCTTTTAGATTATTACAGTTGATGTTAAATGAGAACCTAAGCCTGATTCTTTTGACCCACCACTGAATACCTCTTTTATATACTCAGCCTGCTGCTATGTGTCATTATTCCTTGCTTATATTCCTCTCATTCATTTTCTATTTGTGTGAATATGTTTGTGTGTGGCCAATTTTACTTCAGTTTTAAAGTGAGATTTCTAAAGATGGGGAGAGGGGTTCAGGATGGGGAACACGTGTACACCTGTGGCAGATTCATGTTGATGTATGGCAAAACCAATACAATGTTTAAAGTAATTAGCCTCCAATTAAAATAAATAAATTTAAATTTTAAAAAAGTGAGATTTCATGAGCTCTAATTAAGTTTTTTTTTTTTTTATTGCTCAAATATATAGTGTCTACTACAGGAATCCCTTTCTGCTCCAATCTTTTAGTAAAACTGAAAAGAAATCAATCAAATTCTTCTGGCATGGGTTGGTTGTTATAAACTCATGCTGTCTGTGGCTTATTTTATGTTCTGCATTTTACAGAAATATTTTTCAGTATGTTTCCACTATTTTGGTAGATTATTACTAAGCCTTGATCATACTATTTGATTTCAAAAAATTAAATACTATCTCTGTATTTCTTAATTCTATCTCAGTTCTTACTGATTTAAAAAATGGCAATATGAAATGATTAAGTAGTTCATCTGACAAATATATTTGTATCTATACTATTAGTTACTTATAATACATGAAGTTTTCCAAATGAATTGATTCATAAAAATATAATATCACAGAAACATTCCCCTAAAGACAATGCTGTTTTATTAAGTACAAGCAAGAGAATCGTTATGAATTTATCAGCTTCATCATGAAGAAAAGACAGTGATGGTCAACATATTAGTTAGCTAGGCTATCATAACAAAGCAACACAAATTTGGTGGCTTAAAAGTGCCCCCTCTGAAAGCTCAAGAAAAGAATCCTTTCTTCCCTCTTCCCAGTTTGTGGTAGTTGCTTGCAATCCTTGTCTTAGAGCTGCTTCACTTTATTCTCTGCCTGTGCTGTCCTGGGGCCTGCTTCCCTGTGTCTCCTCTTAGTCTCTGTTCAAATATCCATCTCCTTTCTCTTACAAATAAATCTCTGCCATCATGCCCATCGAGTCGGTGATGCCATCGAACCATCTCATCCTCTGTCATCCCCTTCTCCTCCCACCTTCAATCTTTCCCAGCATCGTCTTTTCCAATGAGTCAGCTCTTCACATCAGGTGGCCAAAGTATTGGAGCTTCAGCTTCAACATCAGTTTTTCCAATGCATATTCAGGACTGATTTCCTTTAGGATGGACTGGTTGGATCTTCTTGCAGTCCAAGGGACTCTCAAGAGTCTTTTCCAACACCACAGTTCAAAAGCATCAATTCTTTGGTGCTCGGTTTTCTTTATGGTCCAACTTTCACATCCATACATGACTATTGGAAAAACCATAGCTTTGACTAGATGGACCTTTGTTAGCAAAGAAATGTCTCTGCTTTTTGATATGTTGTCTAAGTTGGTCATAGCTTTTCTTCCAAGGAGCAAGTGTCTTTTAATTTCATGACTGCAGTCACCATCTGCAGTAATTTTGGAGCCCGATAAAGTAAAGTCTGTCACTGTTTCCATTGTTTCCCCATCTATTTGCCATGAAGTGATGGTTCCGGATGCCATGATCTTAGTTTTCTGTATGTTGAGCTTTAAGCCAACTTTTTCACTCACCTCTTTCACTTTCATCAAGAGGCTCTTTAGTTCTTCTTCGCTTTCTGCCATAAGGATGGTGTCATCTGCATATTTGAGACTATTGACATTTCTCCAGAAATAGCAGAAGGGAGGAATGAAAATAATACAGATTTAAATATTCTGCACAAGAATACTATATCTTAGAGACTATTTAGCAAGATGATATACAATCTTCCCTTGGTATCTCTGAGGGGTTTCTTCCAGGACACACTGGAGATAACAAAATTTGTGGCTGCTCAGACCCCACACTTTGCCTGCTGAGTCTCCAGTTCCCATCTGGGCTTCCATATCCACCATGGATCAGGTAGTACCATGCTGCTGCTGCTAAGTCACTTCAGTCGTGTCCGACTCTGTGTGACCCCATAGACGGCAGCCCACCAGGCTCCCTCGTCCCTGGGATTCTCCAGGCAAGAACACTGGAGTGGGTTGCCATTTCCTTCTCCGATGCAAGAAAGTGAAAAGTGAAAGGGAAGTCGCTCAGTCGTGTCCGACCCTCAGCGACCCCATGGACTGCAGCCTTCCAGGCTCCTCCATCCATGGGATTCTCCAGGCAAGAGTACTGGAGTGGGGTGCTATTGCCTTCTCCAAGGTAGTACCATATTCACAGGAAAAAAAAAAAAAAAAGAATCTGCATATAAGTGGACACATGTGGTTCAAACTCACATTGTTCAAGGATAAACTGTAATCTAACTACATCAGAGAGAGCATAGAAGTGCTTTTATTCAGTAAAACTACCAGATTTGAATCAGAAAAGCTCTGCATATTTGACCTCAAGGACTTTATATTGTTAAGTAAGGTAAAACTCCAGCATAAAGACTTTTTCTATATTACAGACTAAGTTATATTTTAGCTAGTATCTTGTATCTTATGCATAATACATATATCATCTATCTTAAAAAATAAAGCAAACTTGGAATATGGTTCCCATACCTCATATTATTATAGCATCTTTGGTGACAGGGAATTAGACAAAGAACATTCATTACCTCTTTCTTAAACATGGGAACAAATACAGATAGTTTCTGTGGCAGACATTAGTGTTCACCAAGATTCCTGGATCTCCAAGGAACAAACGCCCTTGGAATTAGATGTAGGCTTCTGACTTGCTTTGGTCAGTGAAATTTGGGTGGGAGTGAGAAAGATCACTTCCAGGCTAAAGTGTGTGATGGTTGGTGGGCACGTTCTTCATCCTTTAATCCCTGTCTCGGTAGATTCTGAAGCATTATGTTGAAAAGGTGGAACCATGAGATGATAGAAACTTTGCTATTTTGTGTCCTGGAACACCTGTGTTGACAGCACACTGTGCTGATCTCTACTGAATTCAGTGAATGAGAAATAAATGTTTCAGACCACTGTGATTTCAGTGGCTGACTGTTAGAGCACTATAATCCAGGATATGCTGACTGACAAAGTGCCTCTTCTTTTAAAAAAGGAATTTTTACCCAGAATTATGAGATTGTTTGAGAAAAGTTATTATAAGACTATGTTATTGCTTTTACATAAAGTTAAAATACACAAAGTGCTAAAAAGTTTATAGATCTTTGCTTTTCTGACTGAAGGATTAAAGCCACATTTCGTAATCTATTTTGCTTTTTTCTGCTACAGGGACACCAACAGTGTCTCCATATTTTTCGTATGTTTAAGGGAGATTATTATTATAAAAGTTCTGCTTTTATAATTTTACATGTTCTTGTGAAAGGTGATTTGTTTTTATTTCATATTTATTTACTCTAGGTTTAACATTAAGAATAGGACATAAGGATTTATGACATTCAAATAAAAGAATGTTTGCTTTATTCTAATACAGAAGTGAAAAGCCAAATAAAATTGTTTTTGTTTCTAAAAATTGAAGTCAGGGGAAAATTATGGAAAAAGCGAGATCTGTTTAGTAGTCCATAGTTTTTATTTCATTTCATCTTATATGTGAATACACAATGCTTCTTTTCCTACTCAGTCTCATACACATCCTGGAATCCCCTGTGAGCTATCAGCCTGGGAGAATAGTCCTTTAAGATTTTGCTGTCTCTATTCATCACATATACTGTTGCTTTGTATGTGTTTATTTTGCTAGTTATATGTGTTCAGGCAGGAATTCAAATATGTGATTCTCGTTTTTGCTTTCCAAAAGAATTTTCTTGAGGGGAGAAAAAACAATGTGCATGTTTCTCTTCTTATTTGACAAAACCAAAAACAATCCTGGATTTAGACACTTACAAGGAAATATGTTCCACACAAAGTAAGGGCAAAGGACTTTGTTTCTCTTCCAGCTTTGAAAATTGACCCACTTTTATTATGAGAAAAGTTTAGGCAGCATAGCATTGACACTAAGAGCAAGAGGTCTTTTCTGCTCCATTACCAGGCAGAAGGGATAAGAATTTGCAAAGTAGAATTTCTTAGGATAGGAATAAATGAGTAATGGTCATACTTTGTGTTTAAGAAGGATATAATCTTTTCATGTTGGGGCTCAGTTAAGAAAAGTATGCATATTTTTGAGCACAGGAAATGCTTAAAATATTTAAAGGGAAAAAATCAACTGTTTAAAAATCCAGTTTAGGGAAAAATTATGTGACTTGTCAAAGAGAAGAAATAGTCAACTTCAAGTCAGTTCCTGGGCCCATAAGTGCATGAAGTTCATAAAAATGTCCCTACCAACCAATTATGATTACTCTCTGACTTTAATTACTTTTCAACTGATGTGGAACTCAAGATATTATCAGCTTCTGCTTTGCTGAGATAGACAGTTGGGCAATACAGTAGAGAGCAGAAAAGGAACAACAACAACAACAAAAAACTCAGAATGATGAATAGAGAATGCTACTTGAAAAAACTTACAAATTTTTTTTTGATATGGTCTTTGTTGGACATTTTCTCTGCTTATCTGCTTGTAATTTCACTTTCAAGTTGATAACTTCCAGACTGAGTTGAAACACGATGATGTTTCTGCCATTCTCTTCAGGGTTCATTGTGACTTTTTTTTTTATCATCAGCAGAAATAGAGGGAGAGTGAATTAAATGGGAGCTGCAGAACTTGTGAGTGCGATAACAATACAAATGGATTTTCTCTAACAGAGCAAAACAGCTGTCTCCATTATTTGAATGCTTCACCTTTCTCCATTCCATTAATTGGGTCTTTGATCACAAGCTGAGGTGGAGAGGCCCTGATAAGGAATAGGTTATTAGTAAAGTAGCCTAAAGGAATGAATTGGGCCTGCTACTTGCTGCAGAAGATGAGATAAACTCATAATGCCTGTGGATGTGAGTGGTGGAGAGTGATAGGGCCTCTGACTGCCCTGAACTGCTTGCAAAGGGAGAAGACTAATACTCTAGTGCTATGATAGCTAATGCAGGATATAAATTTAGCTCCCGGGAATGGAATAGGATAAAAATTCCATAAAGAGTTTTCTGTAAATGGCTTACACTTTTATATCAAACTGTGACAGCATAGTCACTAAAAAAAATAAAATAAAACAGTTTCTTGATCTCAGTATATGTTGAATACAACTGAAAGCTTTCCTATAAGAAGGAGGAAAAATGACTGTTAAATTTGTTCACCAAGACATTAATAAGAGCACCCTTTGAAGTGCGGCAAAGCTAAATTGAAGGAATTAAATTTGATTGAATCTAAGCCTGTTTATTTTTCCCTTTTGCAGAGCAAGTGTTGAGTGATTTGTAATACTTCATTCGAAATCTTCAGGAACTTGCTATCATGTAATTCATTTTTTTTTTTCGGTGAAGAATACGACCGCAGGGGACAAGGCCATATTGGTTTGTTGTTAATGTACTGGAAAGAGGTACTATGGAGAAAACAGTTAATATTAAATTACGAACACAAGGTTATCTTTCTGCTGCACATGCTCCACTGCCCTAGGCAGGGGTAATCTGTTAATAGCATTCAGCCAAAATGACACCATTAAGCAACTGAAGCTACACATCTTTTGCAAGCTGAATGATGTATAAAGCTGGTTTTCTATCATCCTAGATGCAATAAATTATCCATGCTGCTAAAAATTGATACAAGACAGGAGTTTGATAGAACAGGCACCCAGACATAAATGGAAGGCCAGTCTGGCAGGGAATGACATAAAGGTGTGAATGGTGCTATCAGGGTGTTTTTATTTTTGTTTTCTCTCCCTGCAGCTCTGATTCTTAGGTTTTAGGGGTCATGATGGCAAATACACTATCGTGGCATTTTCACGGTGGAGAGTAAGGAGTGACTGAGAGAGACGGAGAGAGAGAGAAAATGAATAACACATACAATTATGCAGATGAGACCTCGGGAAAGGTTTGGTTGTCAGGTCCACTTTGAATGAATCATTGCATTTCATCTTAGGTTTCTGATTGTCACTGCCTGAACACAAAGCAAAGGACATTATAAACGGCTTGCATTGAGAGTCATCTGATTGGTGTGAAGTACATTAGGAAACCATAACCTACTCACACTCATTGCCCTTTTTATTATTGGGTCCATCAACATACACAATAAATAGCTGGGGAAACAATTTAGGATTGTTTCCCAGGATAGTTTTTTCTCATTTTAAATTAATACAAATGCTCAATAGACTTAAGAGACACGGAGCAGCTATTTGCTCTAGCAGAGATCCTCACAGTATCAGGAAAGAAGGTTTTCTAAACATCAATGGTAATATCAGTGAAACAAAGTATTATATTAATTCAATGAATGCATATTAAATTTGTACCATATTATCCAGCTCTCTGGTAGGCATGGGCCATGTAAAGATAAAGGAAATCACCCCTTAAAACCTTACATTCTAGTAGGGACTCAGACAATTGCAATGAAATGTTGTGATGAAAGAGGTATGCCTAATGCAGTAAGCTTGGAGGAATGTCTGCTTAGGGAATGAGGGCTGGCTTCACAGAGGAAGTGACTAGCCCAAAGAGAGATTTTCAACTATCTTATGAGACAGAAAATAAACATAACCAATAAATCCAACCACAGTCCTTATCATAGTTCATAAGATTTTAAGGGTAGCATTGTCAATATATACCTAAGCAAATAACTATAGTGAAAGCATGGAACTCAGCACGCTAACCAGGGCAGGAGAGTTTCTGAGGTGTTTCTAGAAACCCAGAAGTGAAAACTTTAGAGTGGACTGGGGTAACCAGACAGGAGAGAATTTTGGGGGGGTCCAGAATCATCTGCAGGCCCTCTCGCTCCTTCTTCACTCCCAACTATTCACGGTTCCAGTGAGTTCTATATACAGTATATCTGTCATCTGATATGCTTAGTCTGTCTTTATGAACATAACTTTAGGGAATGAAAAATGTTGATTTGTATCACTGCCACAGGCTCTTCACTGCTACCTCTGCCTCAGTTTTGTCCCTCTTCAATCCCATCTCTGGAGAGAGGCCAGAGTGATTTTTCTTAAACAAGTGAACTGTCAAACCCAGTTTGAATCCTGTGCTGTGGTTGCCATAACTTAATCTGGTGTATAAAGCTCAGTGTCTTCTGGCCTGACCACCTCTTGAGCCTTCTACACTTCTCACTAACTGCATCTAGGCTCCAGGCACTGCAACTATCCAGTTTACCAATTCCTATCCACTTTTGAACCCTCAAGCTTTGGCTGTTTTCACTTACATTTTCTTCCAAAACCTGTCATCTCATTCTTTCCCTTTTCCAAATTCCATTTGGATTTATTATTCAGATGCTGGAACTTTCCCTGAAAGATAAATATGGGTCAACGTGCCCTTGTCTCTGCCCTTGTGGCACTCTGTGTTTTCCCAGGTATGTCTGCAGGTGCCCTGGAGATGGGGCATTCTATGAGGGTAGGGTCTGCTGATATCTTGTCCACTTCATATCTCCAGATCTCTACACAGTGAGATCCCTTCATGGCAAATAAATGTGGAAACAGTGGAAACAGTGGCTGACTTTAATTTTTGGCTTACAAAATCACTGCAGATGGTGACTGCAGCCATGAAGTTAAAAGACGCTTACTCCTTGGAAGAAAAGTTATGACCAACCTAGATAGTATATTCAAAAGCAGAGACATTATTTTGCCGACTAAGGTCCGTCTAGTCAAGGTTATGGTTTATCCTGTGGTCATGTATGGATGTGAGAGTTGGACTGTGAAGAAGGCAGAGCACTGAAGAATTGATGCTTTGTCAAAGATAAGGTGTCCATAGGTGTGTGGATTTATCTCTGGGCTTTCTATTTTGTTCCATTGATCTATATTTCTATCTTTGTGCCAGTACCATATTGTCTTGATGACTGTGGCTTTGTAGTAGAGCCTGAAGTCAGGCAGGTTGATTCCTCCAGTTTCATTCTTTTTTCTCAAGATTGCTTTGGCTATTCGAGGTTTTTTGTATTTCCATACAAATCTTGAAATTATTTGTTCTAGTTCTGTGAAAAATACCGCTGGTAGCTTGATAGGGATTGCATTGAATCTGTAGATTGCTTTGGGTAGTATACTCATTTTCACTATATTGATTCTTCTGATCCATGAACACGGTATATTTCTCCATCTATTAGTGTCCTCTTTGATTTCTTTCATCAGTGTTTTATAGTTTTCCATATATAGGTCTTTAGTTTCTTTAGGTAGATATATTCCTAAGTATTTTATTCTTTTCGTTGCAATGGTGAATGGAATTGTTTCCTTAATTTCTTTTTCTACTTTCTCATTATTAGTGTATAGGAATGCAAGGGATTTCTGTGTGTTGATTTTATATCCTGCAGCTTTACTATGTTCATTGATTGCTCTAATAATTTTCTGGTGGAGTCTTTAGGGTTTTCTATGTAGAGGATCATGTCATCTGCAAACAGTGAGAGTTTTACTTCTTCTTTTCCAATTTGGATTCCTTTTATTTCTTTTTCTGCTCTGATTGCTGTGGCCAAAACTTCCAGAACGATGTTGAATAGTAGTGGTGAAAGTGGGCATCCTTGTCTTGTTCCTGACTTTAGGGGAAATGCTTTCAATTTTTCACCATTGAGGATAATGTTTGCTGTGGGTTTGTCATATATAGCTTTTGTTATGTTGAGGTATGTTCCTTCTATTCCTGCTTTCTGGAGAGTTTTTATCATAAATGGATGTGGAATTTTGTCAAAGGCCTCTGCATCTATTGAGATAATCATATGGCTTTTATTTTCCAATTTGTTAATGTGGTGAATTACAGAAATTATTCCTCTGAAAGGAATAATTTTTTTATTTAAAAATAATTTTAAAAAGATTTCTGTGCAACTATGTGGTCACATCTAAAATGTGGCTTCCCAGGTAGTGCTGCTGCTGCTGCTGCTAAGTCACTTCAGTCATGTCCAACTCTGTGCGACCCCAGAGACGGCAGCCCACCAGGCTCCCCCGTCCTTGGGATTCTTCAGGCAAGAACACTGGAGTGGGTTGCTCTTTCCTTCTCCAGTGCATGCCAGTGAAAAGTGAAAGTGAAGTTGCTCAGTCGTGTCCGACTCTTCACGACCCCATGGACTACAGCCCAACAGGCTCCTCCGTCCATGGGATTTTCTAGGCAAGAGTACCGGAGTGGGGTGCCATTGCCTTCTCCCAGGTGCTGCTAGTTTTAAAGAATCCACTTGCCAGTGCAGGAGACTCAAGAGACATGAGTTCAATTCCTGGGTAGGGAAGATCCTGGGGAGAAGGCAATGGCAACACAGTCCAGTATTCTTGCCTGGAAAATTCCATGCCAAAACCTGGCAGGCTACAGCCCATGGGGGCACAGAGAGTTCAACATGACTGGATATACACATACACACACCCTCACACACACACACAAGATTTTTCACAACAGCTGTTTTCTCAAATATTTTGTCTTTTGTTCCCCATAAGAATTCTTATATTGTCAGATCCTTCAGCAATCTTGGTTTCCTAGGTAACTCACAGGGTATAAGGCCGTCCCGATATGGTTTATCTCTTTACCAGCAACCTTCTTCTGCATTGACACTACACTGCTTGCTGCTTTTCTACCATGCATTTTTTTTCCCTCCTTGCATTTAAAAAAATGTACTTATTGTAAATTGAAGGATAATTGCTTTACAGTATTGATTTGATTTCTGCCATACATCAACATGGGAGACTCAGGTTCAATCCCTGAGTCAGGAAGAGCCCCTGGAGAAGGAAATGACTTGACTTTAACAACCCACTCCAGCATCCTTGCCTGGAAAACTCCACAGACAGGAGGAGCATTGTGGGCTAAGGTCCATTGGGTCACAAAGAGTTGGACACAACTGAGTGACTAACACATACATCAGCATGAATTAGTCATAGGTGTACATATGTCACCACCATCTTGAACCTCCCTCCCTCCTCCCAACCTTCCTATCCCTCTGGGTTGTTACAGAGCCCCTGTGTGAGTTCCCCAAATCATACAGAAAATTTCCATTGGCTATCTGCTTTACATATGTAGTATATATGATTCTAAGCTACTCTCTCCATTCATCCTGCCCTCACCTTCCTCCCCCATCCCGCTCTTGCCCATAAGTCTGTTTTCTATATCTGTGTCTACACTGTTGATGTTGTTGCTGTTCAGTCACTCAGTTGTGTCCAACTCTTTGTGACTCCGTGGACTGCAGCACACCAGGCTTCCCTGTCCTTCTCTTTCTCCCTGAGTTTACTCAAGCTCATGTCCATTGGCTCGGTGATGCCATCCAGCCATCTCATCCTCTGTCATCCCCTTCTCCTCCTGCCTTCAATCTTTCCCAGCATTGGAGTCTTTTCCAATGAATTGGCATTTTGCATCAGGTAGCCAAAGTATTGGTGACTTGACTTTAGCATCAGTCCTTCCAATGATTATTCAGGACTGATTTTTTTAGGGTTGACTGGTTTGATCTTCTTGCAGTCCAAGGGACTCTCAAGAGTCTTCTCCAGCACCACAGTCTGAAGGCATCAGTTCTTTAGTGCTCAGCCTATTTTATTGTTTTAATATACTGTCTAAGTTTGTCATTGCTTTTCTTCCAAGGAGCAAGTCTTTTAATTTCATGTCTGTGGTCACCATCCATAATTTTGGAGCCCCCCAAAATAAAGCCTGTTGTTATTTCCATTGTCTCCCCATCTATTTGCCATGAAGTGATGGGACCAGATGCCATGATCTTCATTTTCTGAACATTGAGTTTTAAGCCAGCTTTCTCACTCTCCTCTTTCATCTTCATCAAGAGACTCTTTAATTCCTCTGTAGTTATTTTTGGCAGCATATTTAGGGTTTTCTATGTGTATATCATGTCATCTATAAACAGTGAGTGTTTTACTTCTTCTTTTTCAAACTAGATTTCTTTTTTTTTTCTTCTCTGATCGCCATGACTAGTACTTTCACAACTATATTGAATAATAGTGATGAGAGTGGGCACTCTTGTTTCTGATCATAGATGAAATGCTTTCAGTTTTTCAACACTGAAGATAATGTTTGCTATGAGTTTCTTATATATAGCCTTTATTATGTTGAGGTAGAGTCCCTTTATACCCACTTTCTCTAGAGTTTTGATCACATATAGATTTATAATTTTGTCAAAACATTCTTGTGTATCTATTGAGGTTACCATATGGATTTTATTTTCCAATTTGTTAAAATGGCATACCAGGTTGATTGATTTGTGTATACTAAAGAATCCTTGGATCCCTGGGATAAACCCACTTGATCATGGTATATGCTGCTTTTAATGTGTTGTTGGATTTTGCTTGCTAGTATTATGTTGAGGATTTTTACATATATGCTTGTTAGTGATATTGGCCTATAATTTTCCTTTCTCTATGGTATCTTTGTCTGGTTTTGGTATTAAGGACATGGTGACCTCCTAGAATGAGTTTAGGAGTGTTCCTCCCTCTGAAATTTTTGGGAAGAATTTAAGCAGGATAGATGTTAGCTCTTCTCTTAATATTTGATAGAATTTGCCTGTGAAGCTATCTGGCCTTGTGCTGCTGTTTGTGGGAAGATTTATTTATTTTTCACTGCTCTGGGTCTTCGTTGCTGTGCATAGCCTTTCTCTAGTTGCAGTGAGTGGGGGCTACTCACTAGTCGTGATGCAGAGGCTTGTGGTGGCTTCTCTTGCTGGACAGCATGTGCTGTAGGTGCCTGGGCTTCAGTAATTGTGGTGCATGGGCTTAGTTGCCCGAGTCATGTGGAATATTTCTCTGCCAGACATCAAACCAGGATTCCCTGCATTATCAGGTGGAGTCTTGACCACTGGACCACCAAGGAAATTCTGTTGGAAGATATTTCATCACAGTCTCGATTTCAGGCATTGTGATTGGCCTGTTTATATATACTTATTTCTTCCTGAGTTAGTATTGGAAGGTTGTATCTTTCTAAGAATTACTCCATTTCTTCCAGGCTTTCCTTTTAATTGGCATATGACTGCTTGTAGTAGTCTCTTATGATCCCTTGTATTTCTGTGTCATCTGTTGTAACTGCTTTTTCATTTTTAATCTTATTGATTTGAGTCTTCTTCCTTTTTTTATTGATGGTTCTGGTTAATGATTTGTCAATTTTGTCTATCTTCTCAAAGAACCAGTCTTTAGTTTTATTGATCTTTGCTATTGTATCCTTCATTTCTTTATACTCTATCTTTATGATTTCTTTCCTTCTAATTAACTTTGGGTTTTTGTTCTTCTTTTTCTAATTTCATTAAGTGTATGGTTAGTTTTTTTTTTTTTAATTTGATGTTTTTCTTTTTTCTTGATGTTGGCTTGTATTGCTGTAAACTTACCTCTCATCAATGGTTTTGTTGCATTTCATAGGATTTTGGTCATCATGATTTCTTTGTAATTTGCTTCTAGGTATTTTTTGTTTCCTCTTTTATTGCTTCTGTTATCTCTTGGTTATTTAGAAGTATATTGTTTAGCCACCATGTTTTATGTTTTCTACAGTCTTTGTAACTGATAACTAATCTCAGAGTGTGTGGTCAGAAAAGATACTTCATATGATTTATTTATCAAGGCTTGAATTGTGACCCAATATTTTATGTATCCTGGAGAAATGTTCTTTGTGCACTTGAGAAAAAAATTTATTCTGCTGCTTTTGGATGGAATGTCCTATATATACCAATTAGGTCCACCTGGCTTACTGTGTCATTTAAGGGTTGCGGTTTCTATCTGGATGATCTGTCCATTGGTGTGAGTGGAGTTTTTAAATTTCCCACTATATATTGTTTTTCTGTCTGTTTTTCATTTGATAGCTCTTAGCATTTGCCTTATGTATTGAGCTTCTCCTATGTTGTGTGCATATATATTTTCAATTGTTATATCTTTTTCTTTGATGGATTCCTTGACCATTATGTAGAATGCTTCCTTGTCTCTTCAAGTAGTTTTGTTTTAAAGTTTTTTTTTTTTTTTTAATTCTGGTATTAGTACTGCTACTCCAGGCTTCTTCTGAATTCCATTTGCATGGGATATTTTTCCTCTCTCTCATTTTCAGTCTGTATGTGTCCCTAGGTCTCAAGTTGGTCTCTTGTAGACAGCATATATATGGATCTTGCTTTTGTATACATTCAGCTATTTTATGTCTTTTCATTGGAGCATTTAATCCATTTAAATTTTAAGTAATTATTGATATACATATATAATCCTATTACCTAATACTTTATTGTTTCAAGTTTGCTTTGTAGATCTTTTCTTCTCTTGTTTCCTGTATAGAGAAGTTCCTTTAACATTTGTTGTAAAGCTGGTTTACTGGTGCTGAAATTTATTAACTTTTGCTTCTCTGTAAACTGTTCATTTCTCTCTCAATTCTGAATGATATCCTTGTTGGATAGAGTAATCTTTATTGTAAGTGTTTTCCTTTCATTACTTAAGGTGTATTTTGTCACTCCCTTCTGACATAAAATTTCTGCCAAAAGATCAACTTATAACCTTATGGGGATTCCTTTGCATATTCTTTGTTGCTTTTCTATTTTTGCTTTTAATATTTTTTCATTGTGTTTATTTTTTGTTAGTTTAATTAATATGTCTTAGCTTGTTTTTCTTTTTGTTTATCTTGTATGGGACTCTCTGGGCTTCCTGGATTTGGATGCTTATTTATTTCTCCTTTGTTAGGGAAGTTTTCAATTATAATCTTCTCAAATATTTTCTTATGCTTTTTCTTTCTCTCTTATTCTGGGACCTCTATAATTCAAATACTGGAGCCCTTAACATTGTCCCAGAGGTCTTTGAAACTGTTTTCATTTCTTTTCAGTCTTTTTCAAATTCTGCTATGGTTCAGGTATTTCCACCATTCTATATTCCAGCTCACCTATCTGTTTTTTGTTTGTTTGTTTGCATCTGTTATTCTGCTATTGGTTCCCTCTAGTGTATTGTTTCATCTGTTATTGTGCTTTTCATCACTGCTTTCTATTCTCTAGTTCTGCTATATCTTTGTTAAAATTTTCTGTCTTCCTAATCTGTGGCTTCATTCTATTTATCTGTGCCTCCATTCTACTTCTGACATTTTGGATCATCTTTGCTTTCATTACTCAATTTTTTTCAAGTAAATCTTGCTCCTTCATCGGCTACATGTTTCTATGTCTTCTCATTTTCTTTAATTTGCTGTGTTTGTGGCCTCTGCAAACTGTAGGGTTGTTTTCCCTCTTACTTGCAGTCAGATCCCAGTGTGTGGTGTGGGACCAGTGCTTTGTGCAGACTTACTGGTAGTGGGAGTCTAATCCCTGTGCTTTGGTGGGTGTAGCCAGATCTTGTTCCTCTTTGGGGCAGTACCAGCTTTAGTGGTGTATTTTAGAGTGACTGTGAGCCTAGTGTGACTTAAGGCAGTCTGTCTGTTGGTGAGTGGGCTTGGGTACCTGCTTTACTTGTTGTTTGGCATGAGGCATCCAGCGCTGAAGCTTGCTGGCCATTGGGTGGTGCCAGGCCTTAGTGCTGAGCTGGAGGCATTTGGGAGATCTCTCATTAATTAATCCATTGGGAGTTCTCTGGTGGTCCCACATCCTGGACCCAGGTCTATCACCGCAGAGGTTTAGGCCCAACTCCTGGTGGGAGCAGCAAGGCTCTGCAAGCCACTCAGCACAAAAGAGAAGGGGGAAAAACCAGTCAATCAAACAAACAAACACAGAGAGACAAAACTCCAAGACAAATGGTAGAAGCACAACTAAACAGAGAAGAACACACAAAGAAACACACACTCATTAAAAGAAAAGAAGAGGAAAAAAGTAGAGAAAAGAGAAAACAAAAAAATGCAATAAACCCAATGAGCAAACCCACAAATAAAACAGACAATGAGAACTAAGCTAGCAAAAACACAAAACTGAGGGCAAATCAAATGCAGAAAGCAAGCTAACAAAGGCCAAGAAAGCATAAAATAAACACACCAATACCATCGAAAGAAGAAAAAAATAATGACTAAATTGAGATGAAAAGAAAATGAAAAAATACAAAACATCAAAGGAAAGGCAAAAACAGAGAAATATTAAATATAGTTAAAATAAGATAACAACAAAGCAGAACAAAGGAAAAAAACAAAAACATGGGAAAATGCCATATAAAGGAAAAGTACGGTTGTTGCTATGCTCACATCTGAGGCTCCAAAGCTTCCCACTGTCCTTGCCAGCTTTGTGGGGAGGGGTTTCCTAGTGTGCAGGCTTTCCTTTTAATTGGTGTATGATGGGCTTCCCTGATAACTCAGCTAGTAAAGAATCCACCTGCCATTCAGGAGACCCTGGTTCGATTCCTGGGTTAGGAAGATCTGCTGGAGAAGGGATACGCTAACCACTCCAGGATTCTTGAGCTTCCTTTGTGGCTCAGCTGGTAAAGAGTGTGCAGAAAATCTCCCTCCTTCGCAGCTCCATCCCAGAGGCACAGGTCCCAATTCCTCTGTCTCTTTATTTCTCTTCTTTCTTTTGCCTTGCCCTTTTATATGGAGATTAGCTTGCCTTTTGAAAGTCTGAGGTCTTCTACCGCATTAGGTGTTCTGCAGGAGTTGTTCCACATGTAGATGTATTTTTGATGTATTTGTGGGGAAGAAGGTGGTCTTCATGTCTTTACTGTCATCTTGAAGGTTCCCCCCTCCATCTATCTTTTAAATACTTGATAATTTCACCACTGTGAGTCTCATTTCAAATTCTCTTAACATGCTTTTGCTACAAATGACTAATAAAGAGAACATTTATTTTTAAAAGTCACCTCCTTGATTTCTTGATCTGTGCTACATCTGCCTTAGAAATTAAATAATTACATACTTATGAAAAGTAATAAATTTTCTGGGATGACAAAAACCCAAAGACATCTAAAGAGATTATCTTGTTCAACCTCCATCTAGGAAAAGAACTCCATTGGACAGAGCATTTCTGGTCTCTCTATTATGGTTATTCTGTCATGGATTACAAAAACACTGCAAAGAGGAAAGTGAAATCAGTGAACCCTTTATTAGATAAGAGATAGGCTGAGATGGCTGGATGGCATCACTGACTTGATGGACGTGAATCTGAGTGAACTCTGGGAGTTGGTGATGGACAGGGAGGCCTGGCGTGTTGCGATTCATGGGGTCACAAAGAGTCGGACATGACTGAGCGACTGAACTGAACTGAACTGAACTAAGGCTTATTCTAGAGCTTTCAGTGTCTTTTCATTTAGGCCTGAATTTGTGCTCTCCTGGCTTCTTTGATTCTAATTTTTAAATAATCGAAAGGGACTTTTTTCTAAAGGACAGGGAGAGGATTGATTCGTTTGCATTTTTGAAACAAACATGCTTACTCTCTGCTCTTTACTTTTTTCTCCCAAATTTTCCTCACATTGCTAAACTAGATCATTGCATCCCCTTACTCTAGTTTTATTACTAACTCCTGACTTCATGAGATACATTGCACTGCACTCATGGTGTGGAAAAAAAAAAATGTGATTAAAGCATACTGTAGCAGATGTGTCAGGAAGAATACTATTTCTAAGCCTGTGGAAAGTCATTGAAAATTTCCCAAAGAATTATTTAATAAATTCTTCTGTTCAGGCAACTAAGAATGAGATTATTGCTGATATGTTCATTCAAGACAAAAAGTAACATAGAAAAGAGAAGATTGTTTGGTTAGAGAAAGACATGAAAGCAAAAAGAAGATTTTAAGACACAATTATAAATGAGCTTATAGATAGTCTAAAGAACATCTGGGTAGTCTACAGTGAATATTTAAACTCTATAAAAAAATCACAAAAATGAAAAAGGATAAAAAACTGACTTTCCAAATGCCTTTCATGCTGTTGATGAGTGGATCAATGTGACTGCTGGAGTTAACTGCAGAAATGGTTTTTGTGTCACTAACACAGATACTTGAGGCTTTAAAGCATTTTTTCCTAAAGTTCCCAAGAGAGCTTACTTGATAAATAGTTTACAAGATAAACAGAAACTTCAGGTTTTATAGGAACTCTACTTCTGACAAATTTAGTTCAGGATTTTTCTGGAAGTCAAGTGACACATTTGACAGTAGTTTGGGGTTATTTAGAGCTCTGTATGTTTCTGTACCTTTCTTTCCACTCATTTACTTTTATGCAGGGAAAGAAAAGAAACCAGTTATCTGGTTCTTTGTTATAACATAAGTGTGATTCCAGTAATTAGGAAAGCAGTTTCGCCACCACTGTCTTATCCATTTATCTGAGATTTGACATTCAAGACTAATAATTATAAGGGTCATAAGAATAGTTTGGATAACACCTACTATTTTTACCAGTAAATCCTGTCCATAATTATTCTTCTATGGTTTTATGTACATTTTGAACTGTTTTTCATATCATTCATATTCTGTTATTCCCTATATTGAATAGTTTTCACATGTCCACTAACAGCTACTTCACATTATGTATTTGGAAAATGTTGATGTTCATGATCTGGATATTGTCTTCTAGAAAATTTTATACCTATCAAGTAAACTAATCATTCCTTTTTTTCCATTTATCCTATAGATATATGCACTTACCACATACCTTATCCATTACTGTTTTAGCTTCTTAAAAATACTGTTTTCTTTGAACATCTTTTGCCCCCAAAAAGAAAAACAAATGCTGCTGCTGCTACTGTTAAGTCACTTCAGTCGTGTCTGACTCTGTGTGACCCCATAGATGGCAGCCCACCAGGCCCCTCCATCCCTGGGATTCTCCAGGCAAGAATGCTGGAGTGGGTTGCCATTTCCTTCTCCAATGCATGAAAGTGAAAAGTGAAAGTGAAATCACTCAGTCATGTCAGACTCAATGAAACTCTAATAGAAATTTGCCTCACCTGATCAGCATCTCTTTCTGCTCACATGTTCTCTACTTATAAGCTTGGATCAAATCACAATACATGCATAATTGAGTTAAGATCAAGGAGGGCTTAGAAAAATGCTTAGAAAGCATGCTGAAAGACATAAATCTCAGAAAAAAATAGTTGGGAACAGCTCTACAAAGTAGGAAGCACAGTTGGAGAGAAAAAAAAAAAAAAAAAAGAAATAATCCCCTATTTCAAACAATTAAAAACAGAGTATATAGGTGAGTGACCAGGGTTTCCCAGGTGTCTCAGTGGTAAAGAATTGCCTGCCAATGCAGAAGACATTGGATCAATCCCTAAGGCAGGAAAATTCCCTTGGAGGAAGAAACAGCATTCCACTCTTGTGTTCTTGCCTGCAAAATTCCATATACAGAGGAGTCTGGCGGGCTACAGTCCATGGGGTTGCAAAGAGTCAGACATGACTGGGCATGCACGGGCATGGCCAAAACTTCCATTCTATTTAGGTGGAATGATGGAATGAGGACATGGGGATGGTGCAGTGGGGATGGTAAGGAAGAAAACAGATGTGCCATCTTTGCAGGGAATAGTAGTAAAGGCAAAGTGAGAGAGGATATCCTTGAGTGATTGCAGCCCCACACTGACTACCAGTTGTGAGGGAAATGTAAATACTAAAACAATTCACTGACAGGCACAATACTTTATTTTTAAAAAAACCTATATGCAGAGTACATCATGTGAAATGCTGGGCTGGATGAATCACAAGCTGGAATCAAGACTCCCAGGAGAAATAACAACAACCTCAGACGTGCAGATGACACCACTCTAATGGCAGAAAGTGAATGGGAAATGAAAAGCCTCTTGGTGAGTGTGAAAGAGGAGAGTAAAAAAAGCTGACTTGAAGCAACATTCAAAAAAACTAAGATCTTGGCATCCAGGTCCATCACTTCATGGAATCAGTGACAGATTTTATTTTCTTGGGCTCCAAAATCACTGTGGACAGTGACTGCAGCCATGAAATTAAAGGATGCTTGCTCCTTGGAAGGAAAGCTATGACAAACCTAGACAGTGCATTAAAAAGCAGAGATGCCCTTTGATGAGAAAGGTGCATATAGTCAAATCTATGTTTTTTTTCAATAATCATATACAGATGTGAGAGTTGGACTATGAAGAAGACTGAGCACTGAAAAATTGGTGCCTTCAAATTGTAGTCCTAGAGAAGACTCTGGGGATTCCCTTGGATTTCAAGGAGAACAAAGCAGTCAATCCTAAAGAAAACCAACCCTGAATATTCATTGGAAGAACTGATGCTAAAGTCAGTGCTCCAAAATTTTGGCCACCTGATGCAAAGAGACAACTCTTTGGAAAAGACCTTGTTGCTGGGAAAGATTGAAGGCGGGAGGAGAAGGGCTTGACAGAGGATCAGATGGTTGGATGGCATCACCGACTCAGTGAACATGGATCTTAGCAAACTCTGGAATATAGTGGAGGACAGAGGAGCATGGCTTGCTGCAGCCCATGGGGTCAAAAAGAGACAGGCACAACTTAGTGATTGAACAACAGTAACAAGGTATACCAGAGAGAATTTCTGCTGGCCTGGTATTTTGACCTAGTCTCCCTCTCTACACAGATCTCTTCCAAATTGTTGGTCCGGGGAGAAATCTTATCATTCAAAAGTGATATAAATGATACAAAAGCACAGGATCGATACAAAAGCACAGGATCAATACAAAAATATTAAGTAAAATGGAGAAAGAATAAAGAAAATAAATGATAGATGAAGAATATCCAGTAGAAAAATGTTACTAAAAAGTATATAAAAATTGAGACCAACCATGTTGCTGTGACTTATAAAACAAATATATTTTGCATGTGTGAATTGAAAGTAGAAATTTCAGAGTGTAGGAGATATATGATGAAAATAAGAGAAGATAAACAGAAGCAGGTATATTTCAAGAATGAAAGAAAAGGAAAAAAGATAACATTCTCATTATAAAGACCATTTTGCAGGTAGCACAAGGGAAACTCAGCACTATTGAAAATGTTAAGTATTGAGTTGGCCCAAAAGTTCGCTGGGTTTTATTCTGTAAGATGACTCTAGTAGCACTTTGTTATCTTTAACTTCATTCTGAACAATTTTGTTAGGTTTTATTGTGACAGTTGTCATATCAGCATGTATTAAAAAACTTATCAAAATTGGTGAATTTTTGTGTAGCTATTTTAATATTGAAAATGGAAGAAAATAAGAAATATTATGGCATGTTATGCTTTATTATTTCAAGAAAGGTAAAAATACAACTGAAACATACACATACACAAAGATTTGTGCAGTGTATGGAGAAGGTGCTGTGACTGACTGAATGTGTCAAAAGTGGTTTGTGAGGTTTCATACTAGAGATTTCTGATTGGATGATGCTCAACAGTCAGGTAGACCCACTAAAGATAGAGAGATGGGGGTCCAGTGGAGACATTAATTGAAAACAATCAATGTTATACAACATGGGAGATAACTGATATACCCAAAATATCCAAATCAATATACAACATGGGAGATAACTGATATACTCAAAATATCCAAATCAAGTATCAGCTTGGTTATGTTCATTGCTTTGAAGTTTGGGTTCCACATAAGTTAAGCAAAAACACACACACACACACATACACACAAAGAAACCTTCTTGATCATATTTCTGCATGTGATTCTCTACTTAAATGTAATGAAAATGTTCCATTTAAAAACAAATTTTGATAGGCAATGAAAAGTGGATAGTGTATAGTAATATGGAATGGGAGAGATCACAGGCCAAGCAAAATGAACCACTGCCAACCACACCAAACGCTCATCTCCATCCAAAAGGTCTCGTGTATATGATGAGATTGGAAGGAGGTCCTCTTTTATGAGATTCTTCTGGAAAACCAAATGATTAATTCCAACAAGTATCACTCCCAGTTAGACCAACTGAAAACAGAACTCAATGAAAAGCATTCTGAATTAACAGAAAATGCATACTCTTCCATGAGGGTAACATAGTCTATGTGTTTCTTTGATGACCAGGCAAAAACTGCTACAGCTTGGCTGGGAAGTTCTGATTCGTCCACTGTATTCAACAGACATTGCATTGTGGAGTTCATTTATTTCGGTCTTTATAAAATTCTCCTAGTGGGAAAAAAATTCCATTCCCTGGAAGACCGCAAAAGGCACCTGGAACAGTTCTTTGCTCAAAACGATAAAAAGTTTTGGGAAGATGGAATTACTAAGTTGCCTGACAATGGAAGAAGTTGATTACAATGCTCAATAAAGTTCTTGTGTGAAATTAAAAATGTGTTTTTTTTAAACTTAAAAATTGAAGGGACATTTTGGCCAACTATAAGGACAGGATTGAGATGAAGTGGTAATGAGCAAAGGATTAAAAATAGAAGGATAGATATTGAGCACAAAGAAAAAGAGAATAAAACATAGGAGAAGTACTTTGAAATTTTCTTCATTTTTTTATTGCTGCATACCAAATTCTGCTTCCCAGGTGGCACTAGTGGTAAAGAACCAGCTTGTCAATGCAGGAGACATAAGGGACATGGGTTCGATCCCTGGGTTGGGAAGATCCCCTAGAGGAGGAAATGGCAACCCACTCCAATTTTCTTGCGTGGAAATTCCTTGGACAGAGGAGCCTGGTGGGCTACAGTCCATGGGGTCACAAAGAGTCAGACATGACTGAGCACACACACACACACACACACAACACACACACACACCACGTTCTACAAATTTAATAGTTTAAAACTTAATAGCCCATTTATTATCTTATAGTTTTTGCAGAGTAGAAATCCAGCACGGCTTGACCGCATTCTCTGCTTAGAGTTTCATGAAGCTGAAATCACAGTGACCAATTATATTGTTATCTGAAATATCTGGGGATGAACCTTCCAAGTTTATTCAGGTTGATGGCAAAATTCAAGGATTCTGGCTGTGAACGTGGGTCACCCTCACCCTTTAGAGTGCTGCCTGGCTTCCTCACTAGGTCACTCCATCTATTTCAAAGCAGCAAGAGCACATCAGATCATTCCTATGCTTCTAATCTTTCTTTTCCTTTTGCTGTCAAACTGAGAAAATTCTCTGCTGTTTAAAGGGTTCATGTGATTATATTTGACTCATTCAGATAAACTCCTTATTGTGAGATAAATTGTGCCACTTAACGTAACATAATAATGAAGGAGATAAGTCATCCTAATCACAGGTTCCAAAGATTCAGTTCAGTTCAGTCACTCAGTCGTGGATTAGAATGGGGAATATTAAGGATGATTTTTAGAATACTGCCTAACAGTGAATGCAGCTACAGAAATTCCTCCAAAATGAAGGGAGAATTAAACTTACAGTTTCAAAGGGCAAGTTGTCCTTAAAAATAAATACAGATACCATAATTATGGATTCATGTCATTCTACATTTGTCCAAATTCATAGAATGTACACCAAAAGGGAATGATAATGTAAACTATGGACTTTGAATGATAACGATGTGGTGTTGGAGGTGCATCAGCTGTTACACATGTACTGCTTTGGTGGGGCTATTGATAATGGGGGAGGCTATGCATGTATGGGGGCAGGTTAGGTGCAAAGTCTTTGCACCTTCCCCTCAATTTTGCTCTGAACATAAAACTGCTTATAAAAAGTCTTAAAGTGCATGCATGTTCCATTACTAAGTCATGTCCAACTCTTTGTGACCCTGTGGACTGTGGTCTGCCAGGCTCTTCTGTCCATGGGATTTTCCAGGCAAGAATACTGGAATGGGTTGCCATTTCCTCCTCCAGGGGATTTTCCCAACCCAGGGATTGAACTCTTGTCTTCTGAGTCTCCTGCATTGGCAGCTGGATTCTTTATCACTGAGTCACCTGGGAAGCCCAGTAAGTAAGTAAATACATGAATAAATGCAAAATTTATAAATAAACACATATCCTAGAAATATTACAAAAAGAGAGAGCAGCACTGTTCACAGTAACTAAGATATGGAAACAAGCTAAATGCTCACTGAGGGGTGAGAATGGACAGAGAAATCTCATGAAAGGGGCAAATCCTGCCCTTCGTGACAACATGGATAAAACATGAGGACAGGATGCTAACTGAGAGAAAGAATGAGAAAGAAATATACTAAATAACTTCACTTACACGTGTTATCTAAAACAATAACTCTCATAGAAGCAGTGAATAGAATGGTGGATACTATGGGAGAGTGGAGAATGAGAAGATGTTGGTCTAAGTGTAGAAAGTGTCAGTTATGCAAGATGAATAAGTTCTTGAGATCTAACATACAGCATAATGTCAATAGTTAATAATGTAAGTATAGCTGAGATTTGCTAAGAAAGTTTTAAATTAAGTTTTTTATCATACACACGCACAAATAAAATACGGTAGCTATGTGGAGATGATATATATATTAATTAACTAGATTGTGGTGATAATTTCACACTTAAATTTATCAAAACATCAAGTTGTAGAGCTTAAATATATACAATGTTTATATGCTAATTATACCTAAATAAAGCTGTTGGAGAAAAGATATTTTTCTTTGCTTACAGTATTAAAAAAAAATTTAATGCACCCAAAAAGCATAAAATTCAAACTGGTCTCAGATTTTTTCCTACTGACATTAAATGCTAGAAGAGAATTTAGTATTTCTCGTGAATTTCTCAGGGAAAGAAAGTATAAACAAAGAATTTTATGCCCAATAAAACTATTAATTAAGCATAAAAGTCACAGACAAGCATTTTAAAATATGACAGAAAACAAACAATATAGTTTTAATTAAGCATCCTTGAATAAAATATTAGAGGACTTCAGCCAGCCAAGTAATGAATAGAAATACTGCCAAATGGGCTTGTACTCACATAATCAGGGTTATCTGCTACAATATATATCCTTCCCCAGTTTCAGTGGCTTAACAAAACAAAAGTTTATTTATTGTTAACATGCTTGTTTGCCTTGTGATAGGAATTTTGACTCCTTCCATGTCATAGCCTAGAGCCTCCTCAGAAACCTTCTTGAATATTCTGCATCCTACCAGCTAAGGAACAAGGTGAGAGAGGGTGGAATCATGTGGTGCATAAAATTACTAGGCCAGGGTATTTCCTTGGTATCACGTTTCATTGGTTAGAACCTAATCTGGTGCCCCCAGCCTAATCCAAAAGTTTGCATAATTTTCCTGTGTGTCCAGGAAGACCAAATGGATTTGAAGGCTGTCTGCACTAGGACCAGACTCCAGAATCTCCCTCTCCCACCAAAATGCATTGTATCTCATTCCCTCCCTCACAAAGCATACTCCTTCTCTAAGGCAGACAAAATTCCAAATCCCATCCAGCTACTCCATCTAGTTCAAGGTTCAGGCAATGCACAGACTTCTCATCAGATTCTGATCTGGCTCCTATGGTCTAAATAAAAGTAAATTTGAGTGTTATGTGTTGTGCTGTGCTAAGTTGCTTCAGTTGTATCTGACTCTCTGCAACCCTAAGGACTGTAGCCCTCAGGCTCTTCTGTCCATGGGATTTCGCAGGCAAGAACACTGGAGTGTGAGTGTTATGTAGAAATATCTAAATAAATAAAAATAGAAAGTAAAATATCTGTCCCTTCCCCCCACTCAATGAATATACAGTAATGAAGTAGTCCCACCATAGTTCTCTGTTAAGGCATAGCGTGTGGAAGTCTTATCCCAAGTATGGAGTCTTGGCCCAAGCATGAATAATTATATATATATATATATATATATATATATATATATATATATATATCAGATATACTTAGCATTAGGCAATTCACTCACTTTGGTTCCCAGACTAGTAGGATAAGAGCTATAATAAAAAGGAAAACCAAGTGGAGAAACCCTGAAATTGCCCTTTCCCCCACAGTGAATATATTAAGTGAGTCACCAGAAGCCATATCATATCCTGAGTTCAATGCTAACTCCCTTCAGTCATGTCTGACTCTTTGAAACCCTATGAACTGTAGCCTTCCAGGCTTCTCTGTCCATGGGATTCTCCAGGCAGGAATACTAAATTGGGTTGCCAAGTTCTCCTTCAGGGGATCTTTCCCATCCAGGAATCAAACCCATGTTTCTTATGTCTCCTGCATTGACAAGTAGGTTCTTTACCACTAGTGCCACCTGGGAAATACAATGGCCTCATAAAAGCTCAACTGAAATGTTATCTTGGAGAAGATATCCTGTGTGTGAGGAGCAAGTCCTTTAAGAATGTGGTGTACACATTGAAGTAGTAGCCATTACATGTTGTTTCTGTGGTTTCAGGATGCTGAAAGCCTGACCATGAAACATCAAGTGACTATACAATCAGAATTGCTTATTACAAAGTATTTTCATACCAAAAAAGCCATGATGTACAGCATTAATTCACGGCACAATGGAAATGGTACCTTTGGGAATGAAGCCAAGCAGGCCTGGAGGACACAAATAAATCACACAAATGGATATCACAGAGCCCCAATTCACCCACCTCTGCTGCATCTATGCCCCTCACATCTATGTCTTTCTTTTGAAGTACCACTAGCTATCCAGTGATGACAAGATGATTATAGCAGATCATCATCGCCATGAAAGTATGATACAATCCCTCAAGATCACAAGCCAACTATTTGATAGCAGATTAATACCAGAGTCCTTCTACCCTGAGCAGGGCATGAGTCCGCCTTAAGACTTCCCTTGCCACTCATGGTACTTTTCTCAGCAGCACTTTTCAAATGTGTACAGAATGTCAGATTTATTGTTATGAGATCCCATAGAATGATGCCTCAGACAAAGGAAGGTGGTGAAGAAGAGGGAACAATGAGCACATGGTCCCAGCATCTACTAGTTGTACCATATACCCTAAACACTTTGGCTGTCAACTTCTTAGAACATTGAGATGATTTCCCAAAGGCTCGGCTAAGACACCAACTTGATGATGACATCCCTTTGTTTGGGATGTTGTCCATGGAGTATATATACTGGATTAACAGTTGTTGTATAGCACTGATCTCTGACTGATGGAATACATGGGACTAACAACCAAGCGGTGGAGGTAAGAGTGGCCCCTCTCCTTCAGTGACCCTCACGTGACTTTGTGCTCCCTGTTCCCTTAAGTTTATTGTCTGCTGGACGAGAGGTCTAGTGTTAGGAAGGGTTCGTTCTATAGGGGACAGAGCAAGCTAGTATTTTTGTTTTATTTTTCTTTCTCTCTCTCTTTTTATGGTGTATGTGAAGTCAAGTGGGCCTTAGAAAGCATCACTACGAACAAAGCTAGTGGAGGTGATGGAACTACAATTGAACTGTTTCAAATCCTGAAAGATGATGCTGTGAAAGTGCTGCACTCAATCTGCCAGCAAATTTGGAAAACTCAGCAGTGGCCACAGGACTGGAAAAGGTCAGTTTTCATTCCAATTCCAAAGAAAGGCAATGCGAAAGAATGCTCCAGCTACCGCACAATTGCACTCATATCACATGCTAGTAAAGTAATGCTCAAAATCCTCCAAGCCAGGCTTCAGCAATACGTGAACCGTGAACTCCCTGATGTTCAAGCTGGCTTTAGAAAAGGCAGAGGAACCAGAGATCAAATTGCCAACATCCGCTGGATCATGGAAAAAGCAAGAGAGTTCCAGAAAAACATCTACTTCTGCTTTATTGACTATGCCAAAGCCTTTGACTGTGTGGATCACAATAAACTGTGGAAAATTCTGAAAGAGATGGGAATACCAGACCACCTAACCTGCCTCTTGAGAAATCTGTATGCAGGTCAGGAAGCAACAGTTAGGACTGGACATGGAACAACAGACTGGTTCCAAATAGGAAAAGGAGTGCGTCAAGGCTGTATATTGTCACCCTGCTTATTTAACTTATATGCAGAGTACATCATGAGAAACGCTGGACTGGAAGAAACACAAGCTGGAATCAAGATTGCTGGGAGAAATATCAATAACCTCAGATATGCAGATGACACCACCCTTATGGCAGAAAGTGAAGAGGAGCTAAAAGGCCTCTTGATGAAAGTGAAAGAGGAGAGTGAAAAAGTTGGCTTAAAGCTCAACATTCAGAAAACGAAGATCATGGCATCTGGTCCCATCACTTCATGGGAAATAGATGGGGAAACAGTGGAAACAGTGCCAGACTTTATTTTTTTGGGCTCCAAAATCACTGCTGATGGTGACTGCAGCCATGAAATTAGAAGACGCTTACTCCTTGGAAGAAAAGTTATGTCCAACCTAGATAGCATTTTCAAAAGCAGAGACATTACTTTGCCGACTAAGGTCCGTCTAGTCAAGGCTATGGTTTTTCCTGTGGTCATGTATGGATGTGAGAGTTGGACTGTGAAGAAGGCTGATCGCCGAAGAATTGATGCTTTTGAAGTGTGGTGTTGGAGAAGACTCTTGAGAGTCCCTTGGACTGCAAGGAGATCCACCAGTCCATTCTGAAGGAAATCAGCCCTGGGAATTCTTTGGAAGGAATGATGCTAAAGCTGAAACTCCAGTACTTTGGCCACCTCATGCGAAGAGTTGACTCATTGGAAAAGACTCTGATGCTAGGAGGGATTGGAGGCAGGAGGAGAAGGGGACGACCGAGGATGAGATGGCTGGATGGCGTCACGGACTCAATGGACGTGAGTCTGAGTGAACTCCGGGAGATGGTGATGAACAGGGCGGCCTGGCGTGCTGCAATTCATGGGGTCGCAAAGAGTCAGACACGACTGAGCAACTGAACTGAACTGAACTGATGGACCCATTTAAAACATTGATTTTCCTTTTAAAAACAGCTTTTCCAAATTTCCCTTAACTTTATTGAGATATAGTTGACATAGCACATTCTGTAAGGTTAATGTGTACATGTTGATTCGATATATTTGTTTCTATACTGCAAAATGATTACCATGAGAGCTTTAGCTGACACCTTAGCCACTTCACATAATTGCTATTTATTTTTTGTGGTAAGTATATTTAAGATCTACTTTCTTGCAACTTTCAGCAATATAATCTAGTATTAACTGTAATTAGCATACTGTACATTAGATCCTCAGAACTTACTCATCTTATTACTAGAATTTTGTACCCTTTGGCCTACATCTCTCCATCTCCCCTACTCCCCCAACCCCTGGTAGCAACCATTCTGCTCTCTGTTTCTTTGAGTTTGGCTTTTTAATATTCTACATACAAATGATATCATTCAGTAATGCCTGTCTTTGTTTTAAGCAAGATGCCCTCAAATTCATTCATATTTTTGCAAGTGGCAAGATTTTCTTTTTTCTCATAGCTGAATAATATTCCACTGTATATGTGTGTGTATACATACACACACACACACACACACACACACACACAACAACAACTTTTATTTGTTTACTAATGAGCACTTAGGTTGTTTTTCTATCTTGCCTATTGTAAATAATGCTTGAATGAACATGGAGTGCATATATCTCTTTGAAATTCTGTTTTCATTTCTTTTTGATATATACCCAGAAGTAGGATTGTTGGATTGCATGATAACTCTATTTTTAAGTTTTTGAGGAATCTTCATATGTTTTCCATAACAACAATTTACATTCCCATAAATAGTGCCCAAGGGTTTCCTTTTCTCCATATCCTTACCTATACTTATCACTTTGGTGGAAGTCATTCTAAGGGTATGAGGCGGTATGTCACTGCAGTTTTGATTTGCATTTCCCTGGTACTTAATGAAGTTGAGCACCTTTGCATGTACTTATTCGTCATTTGTATGTCTTCTTTGGAAAAATGTCTATTTAGCTTCTCTGCAAATTTCTAAACCATTAGTTCAGTCGCTCAGTCGTGTCTGACTCTTTGCGACCCCATGAATCGCAGCACGCCAGGCCTCCCTGTTCATCACCATCTCTCGGAGTTCACTCAGACTCACATCCATCGAGTCAGGGATGCCATCCAGCCATCTCATCCTCGGTCGTCCCCTTCTCCTCCTGCCCCCAATCCCTCCCAGCATCAGAGTCTTTTCCAATGAGTCAACTCTTCACATGAGGTGGCCAAAGTACTGGAGTTTCAGCTTTAGCATCATTCCTTCCAAAGAAATCCCAGGGTTGATCTCCTTCAGAATGGACTGGTTGAATCTCCTTGCAGTCCAAGGGACTCTCAAGAGTCTTCTGCAACACCACAGTTCAAA
>SJYT01062461.1:367301-414256 GCA_006410635.1 Cephalophus harveyi
AAAGGAAAGATATAAGCACCTGAATGCAGAGTTCCAAAGAATAGCAAGAAGAGATAAGAAAGCCTTCTTCAGTGATCAATGCAAAGAAATAGAGGAAAACAACAGAATGGGAAAGACTAGAGATCTCTTCAAGAAAATTAGAGATACCAAGGGAACATTTCATGCAAGGATGGGCTCGATAAAGGACAGAAATGGTCTGGACCTAACAGAAGCAGAAGATATTAAGAAGAGGTGGCAAGAATACACGGAAGAACTGTACAAAAAAGATCTTCACGACCCAGATAATCATGATGATGTGATCACTAATCTAGAGCCAGACATCTTGGAATGTGAAGTCAAGTTGGCCTTAGAAAGCATCACTACGAACAAAGCTAGTGGAGGTGATGTAATCCCAGTTGAGCTGTTTCAAATCCTGAAAGATGATGCTGTGAAAGTGCTGCACTCAATCTGCCAGCAAATTTGGAAAACTCAGCAGTGGCCACAGGACTGGAAAAGGTCAATTTTCATTCCAATTCCAAAGAAAGGCAATGCAAAAGAATGCTCCAACTACCACACAATTGCACTCATCTCACATGCTAGTAAAGTAATGTTCTAAACCATATATGTGTCTATATATATATATGCTATTTTTTGAGTTGCATGAGTTCTTTATATATGTTGAACATTAACCCCTTCTGAAATAAATAATTTGTAAATATTTTATACCATTCCATACATTGCCTTTCCATTTTGTTGACTATATTTTTTCTCTGCAGAAGGTTTTTAGTTTGAGGTAGTCCAATGTATTAATTTTTGCTTTTGCTGCCTATGTTTTTGGTGTCATATCCAAAAAAATTATTTCTGAGAACAATGCCAAGGAATTTTTTTCCTGTTTTCTTCTAGGAGTTTTGTGGTTTTAGTTCTTATGTTTTTAAGTCTTTAATCCATTTTGAGTTAATTTTTGGGTATTAGATAAATTTTGGTGTAAGATAAATGTTCAGTTTCACTCTGCATATAGTTATCCCATTTACTCAACACCATATATTGAAGAATTATTTTTTCCCTGTGGAATATTCTTGGCTTTCTTGTCAAATATTAGTTGACCATATATGTGCAAGTTTATTTCTGGGTCCTCAGTTCAGTTACATTGGTTTATGTGTCTATTTTTATGCCAATATCATTGTGTTTTGATTATTATAGCTTTGTAGTACAGTAGAAGTTGTGATGACTACAGCTTTGCTCTTCTTTCTCAGGATTGCTTTTGATATTTGGGGTCTTTGTTGGTTCTATGCAAATTTTGGAATTTTTTTCTATTACTGTGAAAACTTCTGTTGGAATTTTGATTGGTATTGCATTAAATCTATAAATGACTTTGGGTAGTATGCACATTTTACCAATATTATTTCTTCTGATCCATGGCTAAGGATATGTTCACCTTTGTTTGTGTCTTTCTCAATTTGTTTCATCAAAGTCTTGTAATTTAAGCATGCAGATCTTCCACCTTGTTGGTTAAATTTATTCCAAAGTATTTTATTGCTTTTGATGCTATTATGAATGCTTGTTTTCTGTTACTTTTTCAGATATTCTGTTGTTAGTATATATAAACAACTGATTTCTATATGCTGATTTTGTATACTGCAGCTTCACTAAATTTGTTGATTAATCCTAGCAGTTTATTGTTAGTACTAACAGTGTATTTAGGATTTTCTTATAAATGTCATTAAATAAAATCTTATTAGAGGAGTGGTTAAGATGGCAGAGTAAGGGGAATTTGACCTTACCTCCTTCCACAGGCACACAAAATTACAATAACTTTCAGAGCAACTATCTATGAGAACAACTAGAAGGCTAGCAGAAAACATCTTCTACAGCTAAAGATATAAAGAAGGAGTCATAATAAGACTGATAGAAGGGGTTGGGATATGGTATAGTCAAGAGCCATAAACCTGGGTAGACTATCCACACGTAAGATAATTACAAATTCAGAGATTCTCCCCCAAGGAGTGTGGGCCCAAGTGCCACATGGGGCTCCCCAGTCTGGGGATCCTGCACCAGTAAGATGAGCCCCTAGAACATTTGGCTTTGAAGATTAGTTGGATTTACTTTGGGAGAGCCAGAAGGTTGCAATAAATAAATATTCCACTCTTGAAGTATGTACACAAAATCTCACATGTTCCAAGATCCAGGACAGAAGCAACAATTTGAAAGAAACTTAGGTCAGGTTCATCTGCTGATCTTGGAGAGTCAAACCAAAAATCTGTACTAGATACATATACACAAAAAGAAAGTAAGCCATATATAACATTAAAGATTGTTGTTAAATCACAAGGGAAGAGAGAAAAGAAGAACAGAACAATGAAAAAAAGCCTCAAGACTACCCCAAACCAACCAATAAAATGACTTAAAAGATACATGTTTATCCATAATTATTTTAAATGTGAAAAGGATAAATTCTCCAATCAAAAGATATACAGTGACTGAAAATAATTACAAAAGAAAAAACAAATATATCCTCCCTACAAAAAATAGTTCATATCTAAAGGCACACAGACTGAAAGTGAAAAGATGGGAAAAGGTATCCATGAAAATGGAAACCAAAGGAAAGTCAGATAGAAATACTTATATCAGAAAAACAGGCCTTAAGACAAAGACTGTAACAAGAGACAAAGAAGGACATTACATAACGATCAAGGGATTGATCCAAGAAGAAGATATAGCAATTGTAAAAGTATATGCATACAATATGCTGCTGCTGAGTTGCTTCAGTCGTGTCTGACTCTGTGTGACCCCATAGACGGCAGCCCACCAGGCTCCCCCGTCCCTGGGATTCTCCAGGCAAGAACATTGGAGTGGGTTGCCATTTCCTTCTCCAATGCATGAAAGTGAAAAGTGAAAGTGAAGTTGCTCAGTTGTGTCCAACCCTCAGCGACCCCATGGACTGCAGCCTACCAGACTCCTCTGTCCATGGGATTTTCCAGGCAAGAGTACTGGAGTGGGGTGCCATCGCCTTCTCCGTACTATAAAGCTACAAAAAAGTTAATCAAAACAGTTTGGTACTGGCACAAAAACAGACACATAGATCAATAGAGCTGAATAAAGAGCACAGAAATAGACTGACAGTTATGTGTGTTATTAATGTATGACAAATGAGGCAAGAATGTAAATGAGAAAAAGACAACATCTTCAATATATGGTCTTGGGAAAACTGGACAGCTACATGTAAAAGAATCATACTGGACTACTTGCTCACACTGTACACAAAAATAAGCTAAAAATAGATGAAAGACTTCAATGTAAGACCTGAAACTGTACCATTTCTAGAAGAAAGCATAGGTTGTACACTCTTTGACATAGGTTCTTAGTAATATTTCTTTTGGATCTGTCTCCTCAGGCAAAGGAAACAAAAGATAAACAAATAGGACTACATCAAGCTTTTTAGCTTTTGTTCAGTGCAAGAAACTATCACCTCACCTAAAGGCACCTTGCTGAATGGGAGAAGAGATTTGCAAATGACATATCTGACAATGGGTTAACATCCAAAATATACAATATACAGATACAATTCAACATCAAAAACACAAACAACCCAATAAAAAAATAGGCACAAGATCTGAATTGACATTTGTCCAAAGAAAACCGACATTTGGACAACAGACATATGAAAGGATGCTCAACATCACTAATCATCAGGGAAATGCAAATCAAAACTATAATGAGATATCATCTCGCACCTGTCAAAATTGCTATTATAAAAAAGAGAACAAATAAGAACTGTTGACAAGAATGTGGAGAAAAGTGAATTCTTATGCACTCTTAGTGAGAATGTAAGATGATACACCCACAATGGAAAACACTAAGTAGTCTCCTCCAAATAATACAAATCATGCATGTGTGCATGCTAAATTGCTTCAGTCAAGTCCGACTCTTTGCAACCCTATGGACTAGAGCCCCCTAGGCTCCTCAGTCCATGGGCTTCTCCTGCAAGAATTCTAGAGTGGGTTGCCATGCCCTCCTCCAGGGGATCTTCCTGACCCAGTGGGTTGATCCCACATCTCTTAAGTCTCCTGCATTAGCAAGTGGATTCTTTGCCACTAACACCACCTGGAAAGCCTAGAACTATCATATGATAAAACAGTTCTGCTCTCAAGTATTTACCTGAAAAAAAAAGATAATTAAAAAATCTTAATTGGAAAAGATGTATGCACCTTTCTGTTCCTGGTAGTATCTTTTACAATAGCCAACATATGGAAGCAACCATGGCTTGATGCTGATAGATGAACAGATAAACAATATACAGTATATATACAATATATACCTCATGGAATATTTGTCAAATATAAAAATGAATTCTTGCCATTTGTGATAACATGGATGGACTTAATGGTACTATGCTAAATGAAATAAATCAGAGAAAAAGCAAACATTGTGTGATTTAACTTATGGAATATGAGAAACAAAACAAATGAGAAAAGGCACCTAAACAGAAACAGTCATAGATACAGAACACAAACATGTGGTTGCCAGAGGAGGGGGATGTAGGGTGGGAGGAAAGAAATAGGTAAAGGAGTTTGAAATGTATAAACTTTCAGTTACAAAATAAATGAGTCATAGGTATTAAATTTACATCAGGGGTAATATGGGGCTTCCTGAGTGACTCAGACGGTAAAGAATCTGCCTGCAATGCGTGACACCTGGGTTTGATCCCAGAGTTGGGAAGATCCCCTTGAGGAGAGAATGGCAACCCACTCCAGTATTCTTGTCCATGGAGAATCCCCATGGACAGAGGAGCCTGGTGGACTATAGTCCATGAGGTTGCAGAAAGTCAGACACAATTGAGTGACTAGCACACTTTCATGGGTAATAGAGTCAATAATTGGGTTTCCCTTGTAGCTTAATAATTATGCAATATCTTTGTATGGTAACAGAGGAAAGCTGCACTTATCGTGATTATCATTTTGAAATGTATAGAATTACTGAGTAACTATGTTGTATACCAGGAACTAACAGCGTTGCAGGTCAACTATACTTCAAATACAAACAAACAAATTCATAGATAAGAGATCAGATTTTTGGTTACCAGAGGCAGAGGGTGGAGGGAGGGATAATTAGATGAAGGTATTTCAAAGTTACAATCTTCCAGTTATAAATAGTAGAGATATAAGTTCAGTTCAGTTCAGTCGCTCAGTCGTGTCCGACTCTTTGCGATCCCATGAATCGCAGCACGCCAGGCCTCCCTGTTCATCACCATCTCTCGGAGTTCACTCAGACTCACGTCCATCGAGTCAGTGATGCCATCCAGCCATCTCATCCTCGGTCGTCCCCTTCTCCTCCTGCCCCCAACCCCTCCCAGCATCAGAGTCTTTTCCAATGAGTCAACTCTTCTCATGAGGTGGCCAAAGTACTGGAGTTTCAGCTTTAGCATCATTCCTTCCAAAGAAATCCCAGGGTTGATCTCCTTCAGAATGGACTGGTTGGATCTCCTTGCAGTCCAAGGGACTCTCAAGAGTCTTCTCTAACACCACACACAGTTCAAAATCATCAATTCTTCGGCGCTCAGCCTTCTTCACAGTCCAACTCTCACATCCATACATGACCACAGGAAAAACCATAGCCTTGACTAGATGGACCTTAGTCGGCAAAGTAATGTCTCTGCTTTTGAATATACTATCTAGGTTGGTCATAACTTTTCTTCCAAGGAGTAAGCGTCTTTTAATTTCATGGCTGCAGCCACCATCTGCAGTGATTTTGGAGCCCCCCAAAAATAAAGCCTGACACTGTTTCCACTGTTTCCCCATAAGTTACAACATGATAATTAACAATGTTGTATGTTAAAAGGAAAATTGTTAAGAGAGTAATACTTAACCATTCCCATCAAAAGGAAAAAAATTTTCTCTTTCTTTAAAGTTCTATCTTTATGAGAGCTGTTGCTTCTGCTGCTGCTGCTGCTAAATCACTTCAGTTGTGTCCAACTCTGTGCGACCCCATAGACGGCAGCCCATCAGGCTCCCTCGTCCCAGGGATTCTCCAGGCAAGAATACTGGAGTGGGTTGCCATTTCCTTCTCTAATGCATGAAAGTGAAAAGTCAAAGTGAAGTCGCTCAGTCGTGTCCGACTCGTAGCGACCCCATCTACTGCAGCCTACCAGGCTCCTCCATCTATGGGATTTTCCAAGCAAGAGTACTGGAGCGGGGTGCCATTGCAATCTCCATTTATGGGAGCTGGATACCACTAAATCTATTGTGATAATTATTTTGTGATGTATATAATTATGTTATGCACCTTAAGCTTATACAGTGTTGTATGTCAGTTTTATCTCAATAACTCTGGAAAATATTTTAGAAAAGTCAAAGCTATAGTGGCAGGAGGCTCATCTGTGACTGGTAGGTGTTGGCACTAAAAGTAAATTAATTGCAAAGGGGTGAAGGAAATGTTCAATATCAGAGATTAGTAAACTTCTATAAAGGTACAAATAATAAATATTTTAGCCTTTGCTGGTAACGTAGTCTCTGTTGCTTTTACACAGCTCTGCCATTGTAGTGCAGAACAGCCACAGACGACACATAAATGCAAGGGCGTGGCTATGTTCAAATGATTTTTGTAAAAATAGGCAGCACCCAAATATGACCTGTGAGCTGTAGTTTGCCAATTCTGTTTTGTATCATTAGCATTGCAGCTATATAACTTTATTTGTTCAAATTTACAAATTCTTAATATTGGCAAATTCTTACCTCAATTATACCTTGCTAAAGCTAATTTTTTTAAGTGGAAAAAAAATTGTATCATCTGCAAAGAAACAAAACAAGGATTTTTGTAAACTTAAAATTATACCTTCTGACATGGTCATTTTGGACCCTCATTTCAGTAGATCAACAAATAGAAGTAAGTACCCTGCTTGTCAGGGACCCTGGCAGCAGGGTGGAGCATGTCTGGAACTCAGGTGATTTGTTATGGCGTTTCTTGCTGCTTCCATATTCAGTACAAACTATAAATGGGGCACTGCAGCAACAGACCTGAAAAAGGTCTGGCAACTGGGGACACAGGCCTCTCAGGCATAAAGGTCTAGACTACCTCGCCAGACAAGCAAGCAAGACAAACAGCGGTGCAGGCTGAGGGAGAAAGAGGATAGAAGAGGCAGCGGGAACGGACCAACTGTAACCACATGCGCTTCAGTTGAACCCATTGAACCTTCTTTTTTTTTTTCCCTTGTTTTTGTTTTAGAATTGTGATAAGCTGGCAGTCTGAGCAAGCAGATACCAGGGATGGATTGAGCAGATAAGTTTGCTCTTCATTCACACCACTTGGATCCCACTAGTCTGATGTGCTACCAGCCCACTTCCAATCACCAGCTGCTTCATTTTGGGGCTTGAAGAACTTTCAGGTTTTTCCCAGAGCTGTATTATGTACCTGAAAGTTGCTAGAAGAGTTTTAAGGTTCTCACATTAACATCAGCAACAGCAAAATGGTAATTATGTGAAGTGAAGGGTGTGTTAACTAACCTTATTGTGAAAAATTTTTTACAATATCTATGTATATCAAACCATCACAGTATACACTTTATACTTACACAGTATCATGTTAATTATCTTTCAGTAAAGATGAAAGTAAATGATTGAGAGAGTTGGTTTGTCAATGATCTTTATTCATTGGGTGCTAGAAAAAGTGGGGGAGGAAGAGGGGAAGAGAGAAGGCTGGAGAGGAAGAGGGAAAGGAAGGAGGGGGGAAAGAGAGAGAGAGATTTTAAGGACTTGGTTCATGTGGGAGCTGGCAAATGTGTTGTTTATAAGATAGGCCAGCAGACTGGACATTTAAGAGAGTTGATATTGTAGTTTTGAGTTCAAAATCTGCAGAGCAGGCCAACAGGTTAGAAACTTAAGCAGGGTTTTATGTCAGCCTTTTTTTTTTTTGTAAAACATGATTTTTCAAATACAACCTTATTTTCCTTAAGAAAATTTCCATCTGTATATTGCATGAAATATGTTGTATACACTGTAACACTTAACTTTCTAGATCTCAGCCTGGGACTCTACCCCTAGGTGGAGCTCTGGTTTCTTGTTGAGTCAGGAATTAGTACTATTTCATTTGCAGGAAATGCCACAAAGGAAAGAAGAATAGCATTTTCATATTACATCACTGCATCACTCAACTGATTAGTTTATAAAAACATGTTCCTAGTATATTCCTCCTGTTTCTATAGAAGAGGGCATGTCACAGTCTTAGGACAGAACTCTGCTTCAGGAAACCTCAGTCTTTGCTGTTAAGGCCTTCAACTGATTGGATGAGGCGTGTACATATTTTGTAGGGCAATCTGCTTTACTGAAAGTCTACCAATTGTGAATGTTAATCACATCTAAGAAATACCTTCACAGCAACATCTAGACTGACCAAATGACTGAACGCTATAGCCTACCCAAGAGGAATCGCACGTGGCTTGTGTTCATACTGTTTCACAGCATTTCCTCATGAGATTTAGCCTTTGTTGCCCGTATGGTGACTTAACACACTCTTCATTGGCATCCTTCTCTTCCATTTGTTATTATACTACTCTGATACCTCCAGAAGACATTATGTGCTTTTGAATGCTTGGAAGGTTATCTTACTATTAACTTTTGAAACATCTATAGGAATCAAATCTGTAACAGATTAGATGAACAGGTAGATAATTCACTGACTATTTCTTACAAACTACTCTAAGTTTCAAATATCATTATGAATGCCATTGTATAGACAGCTGAAGAGTCCTACAGACTTAGAGAGCTAGAGGCTCAAGGACGTTTGCCGTTCACGGGGCGGTGGGGAGGAGAATATGGAAAACCATACTCTAATCACATGCAGAGGCCCCAGAATCCCTCTCATGAGCCTGTAGAAGAACTTTAGAAACTGGAAAGCACTCTGAAGTAGCCTTTGAAGGATCCCAGGCGGCAGATTGGCACTGGCACAGTGGCACTCCCCATGATTCCCTGGCATCACAGGGATGGTGCTGACGGTGCTGCTGCAGGCTGTGTTGAAGCTATCTTGAGACAAGGAACAAAACCTTTATTTATCTGTACGTCTCGGGAAGGGAAGGCAGGTTGCTGAAGCACCACCCAGTTTTAACTGTATTTTCTTTTATCCCAAAATTAGGGGACTGAGGATGAGATACAGAAAGGAGAGGCAAAAGGCTATAAACTAATTGATCTATATTAAACTATTTCAAGATTTTATGTGCCTAAATGTATGAATAAGCATGAGAGAACATAAGGCTTATAAAAATCAAGGTAAACAAATAGGTAAAGGAGTTAATGAAGTTAGATGTTCTTCTTTTACCTCAATTTAGTAATCTTATTCAAGAGACTTTAAATTTTCTATACCTTAGAATAACTCTGACATATCTGTTTAAATTCCTTGGTGTAGAAAAATAGCTAACATTTATTTGACTCTAATACCAAGCACAGTGGTAGACTAAAGATATTGTAATCATTGACTCAGTTAAGCTTCTCAATAGTCCTATTCTTGTACATATGTACTATTTTATACTCATTTTATAGAAAAGGAAATGGAGATGGAAAGATCAAATAAATGTCACCGTCTGTAATTGGAACAATCAGATTTGGAACTCAGATTGTTCTCCTCTAAAGTGCTACATTTATTAGGACATTATACATCTGTGAATGAAAGTATTAAATAGCTACTGGTACTCCATTGGCTAAAAAGAAATAGTAAATTATACTGTATGGACAACTTCTTAGCAAGGGTTAACCTGGGCATTGGAAACAGTTTAGCTCTCATGGTCAAGATTTTTTCTTTGAGGGTAAACTTAATTTTAAGCTTATCAAAGACTATATTGTCCTGTGACATTTATTTCCAGTAAATCTCCTAATCAAAATCAATTATGTTGAACATTTTAGACCAAAGCCCTCCTTTCACGTGCACAACACACAAATTTACACTAGCATTATTTTAGTTGATGTTTTGCCTCTATCTAAAGAGTTCGCTCATCTTAAGGAACGTAACAGGATAAGAAGTAAATGGAGAAGCTGAACAACTCATCTTAGACCTCATGGGAAGCCACGGTGGGCCCTTCACTAGTATTTCCAGTGATCATGTATGGATGTGAGAGTTGGACTATAAAGAAGGCTGAGTGCTGAAGAATTGATGCTTTTGAACTGTGGTGTTGGAGAAGACTCTTGAAAGCCCCTTGGACTGCAAGGAGATCCAGCTAGTCCATCCTAAAGGAAATCAGCCCTGAATATTCATTGGAAGGACTGATACTGAAGCTGAAACTCCAATACTTTGGCCACCTGATGCAAAGAACTGACTCATTTGAAAAGACCCTGATGCTGGGAAAGATTGAAGGCAGGAGGAGAAGGGGACAACAGAGGATGAGATGGTTGGAGGGCATCACCAACTCAATGGACATGAGTTTTGGTGAACTCCGGGAGTTGGTTATGGACAGGAAGGCCTGGTGTGCTGCAGTCCATGGGGTCGCAAAGAATCAGACATGACTGAGTGATTGAACTGAACTGAACTGCTTGGCATCAGCCTCAACTAGGCTACACCAAATATTTTTAAAATTGCATTATCTGTGATCCATATTTCTTTTATACATGGTTCACCCCTACTCATCAACTAAGGGACTCTCAATTTTTATAAAAGGAAGCAAGAAGAATGAACAATAGATTTAACCAAAGATACTCTAATGCAGAAAATATGTTCTATCTCTTTTCCTAAGAGTTCTGTGTGTCTATGACCAAGATTGGTTCTGAGCCAGCTTGAGAAAGCTGAGAGAGTCTTGCAGCCTTTAGCTCTGTCCCTTGCTTCCCGACAGCCCAGAAAGTTCAGGCTACTTGTTTGACTTGTGCGTGGTTTGTCCCATATTTCACCGTCTCTAAGATAGTGACTAAGGCCTTCCCAGGTGGCGCCAGTGGTAAAGAACTCACCTGCCAATGCAGGAAACTGAGAGTCAGCTTCGATCCCTGGGTTGAGTAGATCCCCTGGAGGAGGGCATAGCAACTTACTCTAGTATCCTTGCCTGGAGAATCCCATGGACAGAGGAGTCTGACATGTTGCAGTCTATAGGGTTGCAAAGAATCAGACATGTCTGAAGTGACCAAGAATAACTGATGTGTTAACCACAAAACATAATAGGAAAATTACAACTTCTCATTTATTTTGATTTATTGGAACTGATTTGGCAATTTTGTAGGGTTTTTGTACGTATCTGTCACTTTATCTTCTGATATCACTGTGAGAGCAACATCAACACAGAATACCCCTAGGATCCTTGAAAGCTGTGTCCTATCAAGCAGTAGAAGATTCAAGAAACATTAGAAATTGGGACTTAGCTTCCAAATATCAATAAATTAATGATAATTTTGGAATTCTCAAAGCATCATGAATAAATGTTTCCCGATTAACTTGGATAACATAAAATATTACATATTGTTCACCCCAACCAGAACAGAGGACAACGTGTTTTGCCTAAGTGTCTCAGTCATTAGAATGTAAAATATCTATGAAGTCTCTTTTCATTAAACTTTAGGAATGACTTATTTTGGACTTCATAGCTGGATTTACATATGCTAAGGTTATATTTTATGATAAAAAAGGAAGATCACTTTTGTCTCCCATCTTAGAGAAAAACCTATTTTCAGGATTTCCAGGAGAAATATCAATAACCTCAGATATGCAGATGACACCACCCTTATGGCAGAAAGTGAAGAGGAATTAAAAAGCCTCCTGATGAAAGTGAAAGAGGAGAGTGAAAAAGTTGGTTTAAAGCTCAACATTCAGAAAATGAAGATCATGGCATCTGGTCCCATCATTTCATGGCAAATAGATGAGGAAACAGTGGAAACAGTGTCAGACTTTATTTTTGGGGGGCTCCAAAATCACTGCAGATGGTGATTGCAGCCATGAAATTAAAAGACACTTATTCCTTGGAAGAAAAGTTATGACCAACCTAGATAGCATATTGAAAAGCAGAGGCATTACTCTGCCAACAAAAGTCCATCTAGTCAAGGCTATGTTTTTTCCAGTGGTCATGTATGGATGTGAGAGTTGGACTGTGAAGAAAGGTGACAATATACAGCCTTGATGTTCTCCTTTTCCTATTTGGAAACAGTCTGTTGTTCCATGTCCAGTTCTAGCTGTTGCTTCCTGGCCTGCATAGAGATTTCTCAAGAGGCAGGTCAGTTGGTCTGGTATTCCCATCTCTTTCAGAATTTTCCACAGTTTATTGTGATCCACACAGTCAAAGGCTTTGGCATAGTCAATAAAGCAGAAATAGATGTTTTTCTGGAACTCTCAAATTGCATTAACTTCCCAATAATGACTTAGAGACTAAAAAACAACAACAACAACAAAAAACTGATAACATATTCTTGATGGATTGATTTTTTAAAAATAGCTAGTATTTCCAAATAGGCTCCTTTATTTGTTTTGTCGGAGAAGGCAATGGCAACCCCCTCCAGTGTTCTTGCCTGGAGAATCCCAGGGACGGGGGAGCCTGGTGGGCTGCTGTCTATGGGGTCACACAGAGTCAAACACGGCTGAAGCGACTGAGCAGCAGCAGCAGCATTTGTTTTGTAGGCATTTTAATGAATCCACTGTCTTGATAGCAATCTACTTTAAATGAAATTATATTATGTCTGGGTCTCCTGCATTGCAGGCAGATTTTTTACCATCTGAGACATCAGGAAAGCCCATATTATGCCTTTATGTTTACTCAAATCTTAAGAAGGGCTTTGTCATAAAACTAGAAATTAAAGAGAAATAATCTCTTGAATGGCAGATTAGTATCACGACCAGTGATGGGTACTCAGAGACATTCTGTTTCCTCTTAATCTGAGCCTTGCTGTCTCAAACTTTTTGTTTGTTTGTTTCAAAAATATTCTTATGTAAAGCATACTCCGTAAGTATTATTACTCAGGAAAAGTAATAATTCTCTAGTGTGTCTGAAGTGATTTCTTTCCCCACCCTCAACTTAAGGAGTTATATCTAAATTTTCAGCGCCACATGTGTGAAAATAAAATCACAGACTGATACAAAAATCTCTTAAACTGTCTCTGAAAATTTAGATCATTCAATGATTATTTTTGCTTTATATTTGTAAGTAGAGATTTGCGTGTTTTTGGAGAAATTCCTGTAAATGTGAAGATTGGGTGCTGTGCTTAGTCACTCATTTGTGTCCAACTCTTTGCATCCCTATGGACTGAAGCCTGCCAGGCTCCTCTGTACATGGGGATTCTCCAGGCAAGAATTTTGGAGTGGGTTGCCATGCCCTCCTCCAGGGGATTTTCCCAAAGCAGAGATAGAACCTAGATCTCTCACATTACAGGTAGATTCTTTATCTTCTAAGCCACCAGAGAAGTCCAAGAGGGCTGGAATGAGTAGCCTATCCCTTCTCAAGGGGAATCTTCCCAACCCAGGAATCGGTCCAGGGTGTCCTGTATTGCAGGTGGATTCCTTACCAGCTGAGTTACCAGGAAAGTTCAACCATGAGGATTAGCCCATCCTAATTTCCAACAACAGTTGAGTTCTCAGTGTTCTTATCAATTCTAACTCATGCTTGGTCAGCCCTTGCTTTACATTCTCTTGAAGGAACTAAACTGACAGGACTTTGTAGTTGATTGGTTGAATATGGCTGCTGTCCTGGTTTGTATCTTAGGTGGCTGAATGGCATCTGAGAAAAGAGGGAATACAGAAGGAGCATATGTGGTGAGCAATGATGCATTACTCTGGCCCTTGCTGAGTCTGAAATTTTTATAGGATATTCATGAGGCAGTTGAACATGTCCACTCCTGTTGATTTAATTCAGAAATTGTCTCCTCTGGAAAATCTTCTGTAATCAACCAAGGTAAATTGGTTCCTCCTTTATGCTCCTTCAATATTTTATTTGTTTCTCTATTTCTCTATTGCTCTTCTACATTACATTCTACTTTCTGCTTATTATCCTATTCATTTTTGAAATCTGTAAACCAAACATGGTGCCTGACATAGACTAGACACTGATTATGTTTGACAAGTGAATCAATAGAAGAATGATTCTCTTTAACTTTGAAGGTTGTTTTTATATTCTGTAGATGCAAAGGCTATTGTCATAAGTATTCCAGGGTCAGTTATGAGATTCAAGGCAACTGACATAGATAATAATTACCAGAAATCTCTGTACCATGAAACATTTTTTCCCCTAAAACACATTAGTCTCAAGTGACAAAGCCACTTTCACATTAGCACTTATTTGCATATAGCTGTACTGCTGCTACTGCTGAGTCACTTCAGTCGTGTCTGACTCTTTGAGACCATATAGACTGTAGGCCAGGTTCCTCTGTTCATGGGAGTCTCCAGGCAAGAATATTGAAGTGAGTTGCCATGCCCTCCTCCAGGGAATCTTCCTGACCAGGGATTGAGCCCGACTCTCATTATGTGTCCTGCATTGGCAAGTAGATTTTATACCACTAAGGTCACCTGGGATGCCCCATATAGCACTACAGGTGGTATCAAAAATATCCAAATATTATCAGAAGTCATATCTGACTCTTTGTGACCCCATGGACTGTAGCCTGCCAGGCTCTATCCATGGGATTTTCCAGGCAAGAATACTGGAGTGGGTTGCCATTTCTTCCTCCAGGGGATCTTCCCCACCCAGGGATCAAACCTGAGTCTCCTGTGTCTCCTGCATTGCAGGCAGATACTTCACCCACTGAGCCACTGGGTTAGTGTTACCGGGGCCACACGCACCGAGTAAAAGTCGTTTATGCCATTTGCAGCTTATGTTCACAGGGAATTTTGAATTTTTGTAATCCATTTGGCTGCAGTAGACTTTTACCTTTAGAAAATTAAGCTAAGATTATGGCAAGAACAGAAATAATGTGGGTCAGTGCTAACCAAAAAAAGCTAAAAAAAAAAAAAAAAAAAAAACAAGAGAGGGGATTACAGCCTTTTGTAAGGTGAGAGAAAGTTAAAGTCAGTAAGATAAAGATCGGGAGGCTTAACATGGCAGTTTAAAAAAAAAAAAAAGCTCAAAAAAGGATGATGGAGAAGGCAGATGCAGTAAATTTAGGACTGTTTTATGTCTTGAGGGTTGATATTTCTGTCAGTCAAAGTTCCAACAGAAAACAGATGGTGCATTCAAAATGATAATTCAGTGAGGGTTTCTTTACAATGTGTTGTTTAAAGTGTTTGTAGAGTTACCACAAGGGAAAATGTAATAGCTTGGAGATGACTATTCTCATTTCAAAGCCTGAAGAAGGGGAGGAGCCAGTGGCCTGAGCCTAGAAGAAGAGAGACCTTCTTAGCCTTTCAGGGAGAGAATCAAATGAACAAATGAACAAAACCCTCCCTCTTCTTTCACCTCTAGCCTCTTCATGGTGCTTTTCATAGACCTTCTTCAACCAGGAGCGAGACGTCACGGGAACTCTGGTGATGTGAAGGATAACCTCTATTAATTTCCAGCGAGTTTTCATCTTCATAAAAAATAAAAATTTATATTTGACTTTCTACAGTAGCACATCTACTAAGCATATCTTTTTCTTGGCAGAAAGTCAGCTCTCTGTACTGTGAAAAGAAATTCAGTTACCAAATCATGAACATGTAATTTCATTAAGTCTTAGCCACAGATACCACAACGTTCCAGAGTTGGGACTTGAGTGATCCTGATTTTATCAGCCCTGATGTTAATGGATAGTTCAGAGCTTTTTTATGGCATGTGTAAAATCCCGAGATAGGATGTTCCCACAATGTGACTGAAGTTATAGTGAATGATCCTCAGTTTAAAGCACCCTGAGAGACATGAATGTAAGCAATTCATAGTCACTGTCCTCCAGGATTCGCAATTATGCAGACTTGGCAATGGTTTCTCAGTTCTACGGGATGGTAAACAGGGTTGCAGAGCAGCAGTTGGCTCCGAGAAAGACATCCTCAAGGAAATACATAAACCAGTCCTCCGTGAGCACGTTAGGTTGGTTGATGTGGGAAAGGTTTGCTAATTTGCTGATTGCTTTGGGACATTAACCAGTTGCCAGACAGAACTCTTCTATTAAGTTTTTTCTTTCAGTTTTAACCTGAAGAGTTTTAAAAACTCTCTGCATGTCTAATCCTACCTACCCAATGCCACTATCTCAGACATATAACCACTTGCAAATTTGGGGTAATGTATGACCTTATAGAATTGTTCTAATTTTAAATGCTTTAATGTATGTGGCATACTAAGCATGGTGCCCAAGAGGTAGTCTATTTCACTCATTTATTACTGTTAGTGTCATTGTTATTAACGGCTCGTCTACTTACTGTTTTATCATTTGTACTTTCATATTTTTAACTTTTTGCCTTCACTCATAAAAGAAACCCCTCACACGAGCCCACTTGGTCTCAGATCAGTTCAGTCGCTCAGTCGTGTCCGACTCTTTGCGACCCCATGGACTATAGCACGCCAGGCCTCCCTGTCCATCACCACCTCCTGGAGTTTACTCAAATCCATGTCCATTGAGTCAGTGATGCCATCCAACCTTCCATTCCTCTGTCGTCCCCTTCTCCTCCTGCCTTCAATCTTTCCCAGCATCAGGGTCTTTTCCAATGAGTCAGCTCTTTGCATCAGGTGGCCAAAATATTGGAGTTTCAGCATCAGCATCAGGCCTTCCAATGAATATTCAGGACTGATTTCCATTAGGATTGACTGGTTGGATCTCCTTGCAGTCCAAGGGACTCTTCTCCAACACCACAGTTCAAAAGCATCAATTATTCAGCGCTAGTTTTCTTTATAGTCCAACTCTCACATCCATACATGACCACTGGAAAAACCATAGCCTTGACTAGACGGACTTTTGTTGGCAAAGTGATGTCTCTGCTTTTTAATACGCTGTCTAGGTGTGTCACAACTTTGCTTCCAAGGAGCCGGCGTCTTTTAATTTCATGGCTGCAGTCACCAGCTGCACTTAGTCTACATTCAGAAATACTTAACTCAGAAACTAAAGGCAGGTAGGCCATGAACTGGTCTGTGATGTTTATAGCTGAGGAACCAGGGAGGTCATAGGCCTGAATCTACTCAGGTATCAAAAGGCTCCACACTGATTATCACAAAATCAGAGGGTTAGCCCAGGTATATAGGGAACACTAACACTATATTGAAAGAATACATAGGTAAGCTTTAAACGGAAGGGCTATCAAAGACTTCACGAGGGACTGTCTTATCTTACATGCATCTGATTTCAGGTCATAGGTGTAGGAAACAGAGGTTGATGGTGAGGGGTAAGTGCAGAACCCTTCAGTCACTATTTAATTAGAACTGGAAATAAGACTGAAGTAATTGGATTTCCCAGAGATTTATGTGAGGTGCTAGTAACTGAGAGCATGAGGTAAAATCAAGGCCAGAAGCAGATTTAGAGGTTCACGGTGAAAGTATCCACATTTCTCATTTCCCTTCAGCTTCCTTCAATCATGGCAGATGCCACTGATGGAATCCTCTTCTAGGGGTTATGGAGAGGGCAATATTTTGCTCAAGAGCATAGTCTTACAGGAGACCTGAACATTAGGGGATGCTATGCTTTACAGTCACCCCTTCTCATGTACCACCCACTGAGCCTGGACCTATATCCATGACTCTCTAGTGACTTCGAAGACGTAAGCAATGTGTTGGGGTATTCTGTCATTGTTGTCTACTGTTTTCGAAAACTCAGATACTCTATAGGAAGAGCTTCTTAGAAAGAAAACTAATTGTCAAATCTTTACAGAGAAGCTCCTCCCCTTAGTACAGTTACTGGGTACTCGCCTGGGGCTTGAGTTTCTGAAAATAAAAACTGGAAAATTAAAAGGGATAGTTTCCATTTCATAATTATCCATTTGCTTCTTAAAACTTACTTTTATTTTGATCCAAAGGCAACCAATATAGTGAAAATTCATAAGAAAATGTGACTAAATTTGTTCTAGATATACCTATGCCTGAATAAATATAAGTACTTCTTCTTGAGATAACAATGAATAATTATCTTGGATAGAATTAATCTAACACAGTGGAAGATGAAATTTTTACTATTTGGTAATCCAAATAATCTTTTCAAGTCAAGATGTGTATAAGAGACAGGTGCTAACAAGTCACTCATGGAGAAAAAAAAATTATTAGCTTTTCTTTAAAACCTTTAAAAGTTGCTAGTTTTCCCTATATCCATATTCCAGGAATAGCTTTTGTTATTGACAAAGATACTTTCTCTACATTCGATGTACAGAAAACTTTTAAGCTTGATATACTCATATTTTCACTTAAACATACATAGGATATATTCATATTTGTTTCAATTTCCCCAAACAGAAAGTCACCAATCATAAAAATAGAAATATATATATTATGTAAATATATATATATATATATATAATGTATCTATTGAAGCGCTGCCCACACTATACTTACTATCTACTTCAATTTCCAAGTAAAATTTCTGCTATAGGTTATGTTAACCTAGACCAATAGTCTGCAGGTATATATTACTGAGAAGTCAAGGAGGTTAGGGACCATTTAATAAAGATAGAGATAAATTTGTCAAGGAGCATTATTCCATCCTAAGCAGCAAAGATGCCATCACCTGTTTCAGCTGCTAAAGAACTCTGTGTGTGTGTGTGTGTTTGTGTGTGTGTGTGTGTGGTCTTTTGAACTTAAAAAATGAGAACTGAGGTTCAAAGAAGTAAAATATAGTATCTGTAGCCACAGAGCTAGGTAATGGCTCTGTGCAACAAGTGATTCAAGATTTCCTAAGTTGACTATTTCTTTCATCTGATTATAACAGAATAAGGAACTGAGGAGTTCTGAAACTTGAGCACTGTTAATAGGGTAAAAATCCTTTAAGGTTTTTGTTTGTTTTTTTCAGTTTTTGAAAAACCAGTGTTTATTGGCATATAATTGATTTACAACATTGGGTTGGCTTCTGGTGTACAGCAAAGTGAATCAGTCTCCACAATTTTTTAGATTCTTTTCCCATATGGGTCATTACAGAGTATTAAGTTGAGTTCCCTGTGCTATACAACAGGTCCTTATCAGTTATCTAGTTTACATATTGTAGTGTGTATGTGGAAAGTAATATGGCTCAGATGGTAGAGTAACCACCTGCAGTGCAGGAGACCCAAGTTCAACCCCTGGGTCAGGAAGATTCCCTGGAGAAGGAAATGGCAACCCACTGCAGCTCTCTTGCCTGGAGAATCCCCATGGACAGAGAAGCCTGGAATGCTTCAGTCCACGGGGTTGCAAAGAGTTGGACTTGACTGTGTGACTAACACACACAAACATGTGTAATCCTAGTCTCCCAATTTATCTCCCCCATTTCCCTTGGTAGCCATAAGTTTGGGCTTCCCAGGTGGTGCTAGTGGGAAAGAACTTGCCTGCTAATGCAGGAGATATAAGAGACACAGGTTCGATCCCTAGGTCTGGAAGATCCCCTGGAGGAGGGCATGACAACCCACTGCAGTACTCTTACCTGGAGAATCCCATGGAAGAGGAACCTGACCGTTCACAGGATCACACAGAGTTGCACCCGACTGAAGCAACTTAGCACGCATGCAGGCAACCACGAAATTCTCTTCTGCATCTCTGACTCTATTTCTGTCTTATAAGTACGTTAATTTATACCAGGGCATCCTTGGTGGCTCAGAGGGTAAAGAATCCTCCTGTAATGTAGAAGGCCAAGGTTCAGTCCCTGGGTTGGGAAGATCCCCTGAAGAAGGGAATGGCTGTGTACACTAATATTTTTGTCTGGAGAATTCCATGGACAGAGGAGCCTGGTGGGCTACGGTCTATGGAGACAAAAAGAGTCAGATACAACTAAGTAACTCACTTTCATTTCACTTTAATATCTTAAAAAAAATCCCACATATAGGTGATCCATATGGTGTTTGTCTTTGACTTACTTCACTTAGTGTGATAATCTCTAGATCCATCCATGTTGCTTCAAATGGCATTATTCATTCTTTTTAGTTGCTGAGTAATATTCCATTGTATATAAGTATCATATCTTTACCCATTCATCCATTAATGGACATTTAGATTGCTTCCACGTCCTCAGTTCAGTTCAGTTCAGTCGCTCAGTCGTGTCCGACTCTTTGCGACCCCATGAATCGCAGCACACCAGGCCTCCCTGTCCATCACCATCTCTCGGAGATCACTCAGACTCACGTCCATCGAGTCCGTGATGCCATCCAGCCATCTCATCCTCGGTCATCCCCTTCTCCTCCTGCCCCCAATCCCTCCCAGCATCAGAGTCTTTTCCAGTGAGTCAACTCTTCGCATGAGGTGGCCAAAGTACTGGAGTTTCAGCTTTAGCATCATTCCTTCCAAAGAAATCCCAGGGCTGATCTCCTTCAGAATGGACTGGTTGGATCTCCTTGCAGTCCAAGGCACTCTCAAGAGTCTTCTGCAACACCACAGTTCAAAAGCATCAATTCTTTGGCACTCAGCCTTCTTCACAGTCCAACTCTCACGTCCATACATGACCACAGGAAAAACCATAGCCTTGACTAGACGGACCTTAGTCGGCAAAGTAATGTCTCTGCTTTTGAAAATGCTATCTAGGTTGGACATAACTTTTCTTCCAAGGAGTAAGCGTTTCTTCCATGTCCTAGACATTATAAATAGTGCTGCAATGAACATTAGGGTGCATATATCATTTCAAACTATGGTTTTCTCTAGATATATTCCCAGGAGTGAGATTACGGGATCATACAATAGCTCTATTGACATTTTTAAAGAATCTCCATGCTGTAATCCATAATGGCTGTACCAACTTACATTCCTACTAACAGTGTATAGGATTTCCCTTTCTCCACACTGGGCATAGGTAGTTTCTTCTAAATCACCTGAATGGTATAGGATTGACAGTAGGCTGTTTGTATATTTTAGAGATAAATCCCTTGTTGGTCACTTTCTTTACAAATATTATCTCCCATTACATAGGTTGCCTTTTTGTTTTGTTTGGGGGTTTCTGTGCTATGCAAAAGTTTGAAGTTTAATTAGGTCTCATTTGTTTATTTTTGGCTTTATTTTCATTACTTTAGGAAGTTGATCAAGAAAGATCTTGCTGAAATTTATGTGAAAGAGTGTCTGGCTATGTTTTCCTCTAGAAGTTCTATAGTATCCAGTCTTACATTTAGCTTTTTTGTTTGTTTGTTTGTTTTGAGTTAATTTTGTTTATAGTGTTAGAGAATGTACTAATTTCACTCTGGTACACGTAGTTGCCCAGTTTTCCCAATGCTACTTATTTTGATCAGATAAGTATATCAGTTCAGTTCCGTTCAGTTCAGTCACTCAGTCGTGTCCGACTCTTTGTAGCCCCATAGACTGCAGCACTCCAGGCTTCCCTGTCCAACAGCAACTCCTGAAGCATGCTCAAAGTCATATCCACTGAGCTGGTGATGCTATCCAACCATCTCATCCTCTGTCGTCCCCTTCTCCTCCCACCTTCAATCTTTCCCAGCATCAGTGTCTTTTCCAGTGAGTCGGTTCTTCACATGAGGTGGCCGAAGTATTGGAGCTTCACCTTCAGCATCCGTCCTTTCAATGAATATTCAGGACTGATCTCCTTCAGAATGGACTGGTTGGATCTCCTTGCAGTCCAAGGGACTCTCAAGAGTCTTCTCCAACACCACAGTTCAAAAGCATCAATTCTTCGGCACTCAGCTTTCTTTATAGTCCAACTCTCACATCCATACATGACCACAGGAAAAACCATAACTTTGACTAGACGGACCTTTGTCGGCTATATATATGTACTTGTCGGCTGTAAGATAAGTATATATTCCATTATATCTTCTTGCCTCCTTTGTCATAGATTAGGTAATCATAGATGTGTGGGTTTATCTTTGGACTTTCTATACTGTCTCATAATCTATATTTCTGTTTTTGTTCCAGTATCATACTACTTTGATGACTGTAGCTTTGTAGTATATTGTGAAGTTCAGGAGCCTGATTCCTCCAGCACTGCTTTTCTTTCACAGGACTGCTTTAGCTATCATGGTCTTTTGTGTTTCCATACAAATTGTAAAAATTTTTTGTTCTAATTTGTGGAAAATGCTATTGATAATTTGGTAGGGATTACATTGAATCTATATATTACTTCGGGTAATATAGTCATTTTCTCAATATGGATTCTTCCAATCCAAGAACATAGTATATCTCTCCATCTGTTTGTGTCATCTTTGATTTCTATCATTAGTATCTTACAGTTTTCTGAGTATAAGTCTTTTGCCCTCATAGGTAAGTTTATAGGGCTTCCCAGGTGGCTCACATGGTAAAGAATCTGCCTGCAATGCAGGAGACCTGGGATCAATTCCTGGATTGGGAAGATCCCCTGAAGAAGGGAATGGCAACCCACTCAAGTACTCTTGCCTGGAGAATTCCATGGACAGAGGAGGCTGGCAGGCTACAGTCCTTGGGATCGCAAAGAGTCAGACATGACTGAGAGACTAACACTCCCACTTCCAGGTAGGTTTAGTCCTGGGTATTTTATTCTGTTTAATGGGATGGTAAATGGGTTTGCTTTCTTAATTTCTTTTTCTGGTATTTTGTTGTTAATGCACAGAAATGCATCAGATTCCTTTTTATTAATTTTGTATCCTATAATTTTATCAAATTCATTGATGGGATCTAGCTGTTTTCTGGTAGCATCTTTAGGATTTTCTATGTCATCTGCAAACAGTGACAGTTTTACTTCTTCATTTCCAATTGGATTCCTTTTATTTTTTCCTTCTCTGACTTATATGGCTGCTGCTGCTGCTGCTAAGTCACTTCAGTCGTGTCCGACTCTGTGTGACCCCATAGACGGCAGCCCACCAGGCTCCGCCGTCCCTGGGATTCTCCAGGCAAGAGCACTGGAGTGGGTTGCCATTTCCTTCTCCAATGCATGAAAGTGAAAAGTGAAAGGGAAGTCGCTCAGTCGTGTCTGACTCTTATATGGCTAGGACTTCTCAAATTATGTTGAATAAAAGTGGCAAGAGAGGACATCCTGGCCTTGATCCTGATCTTGGAGAAAATTCTTTCAGTTTTTCACTGTTGACAATTATGTTTGCTGTAGGTTTGTTTTATTCTTTAGTTTGTTAATGTGGTGAATCACATTGACTTATTTACATGGGTTGAAGAATCCTTGCATTCTCTGGGATAAAGTCTACTTGACGTGGTGTGTGATCCTTTTAATGTGTTTATGGATTAGTCCGCTAATACTTTACTCAGGACTTTTGGGTGTATGTTCATCAGTGATGTTGGCTTGTAATTTTATTTTTGCATTATCTTTATCTGGTTTTGGAATCAGAGTGATAGTGGCCTCATAGAATGAGCTTGGAAGTAGTCTTTGTTCTGCAATTTTTTGGAATAGTTTGAGTACAATAGGTATTAACTCTTCTCTAAATATTTGATAGAAACCACAATTTCAATTTCAGTACCTTTGATTTGTCTATTCATACATTTCATTTTCTCCTGCCTAAGTCTTGGAAGGTTGTGCCTTCTGAGAATTTGTCCATTTCTTCAAGGTTGTGTAGTAATCTCTTATGATCCTATGTATCTTTGTGGTATTAGTTGTAACTGCTCCTCTTTCATTTCTAAGTTTATTGGTTTCAGTCTTCTTCATTTTTTTTCTTGATGAATCTTACTAAAGGTTTGTCAATATCGTGTATCTTAAAGAACAAATTTTTTAGTTTCACTGATGTTTGCTATTGATTCTTTTTTGTGTCTATTTTCATTTCTTTCTGCTCTACTCTTTATAATTTCATTTCTTCTACTAACTTCAGGTTTTGTTTCTTCTTCTTTCTTTAGTTGTTTTAGATGTAAAATTAGGGTGTTCATTTGAGACTTCTTGTTTCCTAAAATAAGATTATATTGCTATGAACTTCACTTTAAAGACTTCTTTTTCTGTATCACATAGGTTTCGGATTACTGTGTTTTCACTGTCACTTGATTTTAGGTATTTTTTTACTTTCTCTTTGATTTCATTGGTTGTTTAGTATCAGATTATTTACCTTTCGTGTGCTTCTGGTTTTTGCAGTTTTCTTATAATTGACTTCCAATCTCTGATTTCTAACAGTGTTGTTCTAATCTCATAGTTTTCTTCATAGGAAAAGATGCTTGATACAATTTTCATTTTCTTAAATTCACCAATTCACTGGTTCCAAATAGGGAAAAGAATATGTTAAGGCTGTATATTGTCAACCTGCTTATTTAACTTATATGCAAAGTACATCATGAGAAACGCTGAGCTGGATGAAGAACAAGCTGAAATCAAGATTGCCGAAAGAAATATCAATAACCTCAGATATGCAGATGACACCACCCTTGTGGCAGAAAGCAAAGAACTAAAGAGCCTCTTGTTGAAAGTGAAAGAGGAGAGTGAAAAAATTGGCTTAAATCTCACCATTCAGAAAACTAAGATCATGGCATCAGGTCCCATCACTTCATGGCAAATAGATGGGGAAACAGTGACAGACTTTATTTTGGGGGGCTCCAAAATCGCTGCACATGGTGACTGTAGCCATGAAATTAAAAGATGCTTACTCCTTGGAGGAAAAGTTATGACCAACTTATACAGCATATTAAAAAGCAGAGACATACTTTGCCAGCAAAGGTCTGTCTAGTCACAGCTATGGTTTTTCCAGTAGTCATGTATGGATGTAAGCTGCTAAGTCACTTCAGTCGTGTCCGACTCTGTGTGACCCCTAGATGGCAGCCCACCAGGCTCCACTGTCCCTGGGATTCTCCAGGCAAGAACACTGGAGTCGTTGCCATTTCTTCCTCCAATGTATGAGAGTGAAAAGTGAAAGTGAAGTTGCTCAGTTGTGTCTGACTCTTCGCAACCCCATGGACTGCAGCCTACCAGGCTCCTCCGTCCATGGGATTTTCCAGGCAAGAGTACTGGAGTGGGGTGCCATTGCCTTCTCCCAATGGATGTAAGAGTTGGACTATAAAGAAAGCTGAGTGCCAAAGAATTGATGCTTTTGAACTGTGGTGTTGGAGAAGACTCTTGAGAGTCCTGTGGACTGCTAGGAGAGCCAACCAATCCATCCTAAAGGAAATCAGTCTTGAATATTCATTGGAAGAACTAACTGAAACTCCAATACTTTGGCCACCTGATGTGAAGAACTGACTCATTAGGAAAGACCCTGATTCTGGGAAAGATTGAGGGCAAGAGGAGAAGGGGACACAGAGGATGAAATGTTTGGATGGCATCACTGACTCAATGGACATGAGTTTGAGTAAACTCTGGGAGTTAGTGACAGACAAGGGAGCCTGTCATGCTGCAGTCTGTGGGGTCGCAAAGAGTCATACACAACTGAGTGACTACATTGAACTGAAATTCACCAAGGCTTGATTTGTGATCAAAGGTGTGATCTGCCCTGGAGAATGTTACATGTGCACTTGAGAAGAAAGTGTATTCTTCTGCTTTTGGATAAAATGTCCTATAAATATAGATTAAGTCTATCTGGCCTAATATGTCATTTAAGATGTATTTCTTTGTTAATTTTCTATCTGATGATCTACCCATTGGTGTAACTGAATGTTAAAGTCCCCTGATATTATTGTGTTACTGTCAGTTTCCCCTTTTATGGATGATAAAGTCTGCTTTATATATTGAGGTGCTCTTATGATTGGGTGCATATTTGCAACTGCTATATCTTCTTAGATTGATCCCTTGATCAGTATGTAGTGTCCTTCTTTGTCACTTCTAGAAGTTTCTATTTTAAAGTCTATTTTGCCTGATATGAGTACTAATACTCTACCATTCTTTTGATTTCCATTTGCATGGAATATTTTTTTCTCTCACGTTTGTCTGTATATGTCCCTAGGTCTGAAGTGGGTGTCTTGTAGACATCATATATACAGATCTTGTTTTTGTATCCAATCAGCTAGTCTGGGTCTTTTGGTTGGAGCATTTAATGCATTGATATTTAAGCTAATTATTGATATGTATATTCCTATTACCATTTTCTTATTATTTTTGAGTTTGTTTTTGTGAGTCTGTTTCTTCTCTTATGTTTCTTGCCTAGAGAAATTCCTTTAGTACTTGTTGTAGAGTTGGTTTGCTGCTGCTGAATTCTCTTAGCTTTTGCTCATCTATAAAGCTTTTGATTTCTCCATTGAATCTAAATCAGAGCCTTTCTGTATATAGTATTCTTGGTTGTAGGTTTTTCCTTTTCATTAGTTTAATATATCATGCCACTCTCTTCTAACCTGCAGAGTTTCTACTTAAAAATCAGCTCCTGAAACTTACATTACCATATGTAAAATAGATAGCCAATGGGAATTTGTTGTATATCTCAAGGAACTCAAACAGGGGCTATGTAGCAACCTAGATGGGGAGGGAGATGGGAGGGAGGTTTAAGAGGGAGGGGACATATGAATACCTATGGCCAATTCATGTTGATGTTTGACAGAAAATAACAAAATTCTGCAAAGCAATTATCCTTCAATAAAAAAAAAATAAATTAAAAAAAAAAAAAAAAAACAGCTCCTAACATTACTGGGATTCTCTTGTATGTTATTTGTTGATTTTCCCTTGCTGCTTTTAATATTTTTTCTAATTTTATTAATATGTGTCTCAGCATGTTTTTCCTTCCGCTTATCCTATATAGGTTTCTCTGTGATTCCTGGATTTGGTTAACTGTTTCCTTTCCCATGTTAGGGAAGTTTTTGACTATAATCTCTTCAAATATTTTTTTCAGACACTTTCTGTTTTCTTCTTTTCCTGGGACCCCTGTCATTCAAATGTTGGTGTTTAATGGTGGCCAAGAGGCCTCTGAGACTGTCTCACTTCCTTTCATTCCTTTTTCTTCATTCTCTTCCACAGTGGTTATTTCAACCATTCTCTTCCAGCTCACTTATCCATTCTTCTGTCTGTGTCTCATCTGCTATTAATTCCTTCTAGGGTGGTTTTCATTTTAGCTGTTGTCTGGCTCATCTCTGTTTATTTGTTCTTTAGTTCTTCTGGGTCTTTGTGAAAGTTTTCTTGTATTTTCTCAATCTGTACCTTCATTCTTTTCCTGAGATTTTGGATCATCTTTACTATCATGACTCTGCTTTTTTTTTTTTCCCCACATAGATTACATATCTCCTCTTCATTTAGTTGTTCTTATAGGTTTGTATCTTGCTCCTTCATCTGCAGTTTATTTCTTTGTCATCTCATTTTATCAAGCTTACTCTGCGTTCTTTCTTCCACAGGCTGAAGGATCATTGTTCCTCCTGCTTCTATGTCTGCCCCTAATGGTGAGGCAGATCCAGGGCCTTGTGCAGGCTTCTTGTTGAGAGACTGTTTCCTCTTCTCTGCTGGATGGAGCTGGGTCTTATCCTTTGTAGGGCAAAGCCTGCACCTTGATGCAGGCAGGGAGATGTCAGAGTGTGTTCTGAGGTAACTGTGAGCTCATCATGACTTTAAGTAGCCTATCTTCTGATGACTGGGGCTGTGTTCCTCTCCCGTTGGTTCTTTGGCCTGAGGATTTCCAGTACTGGAGCCTGTAGGTTTTTCAGTGGGTCTGGGTCTTAGTGATGAAAGTGGGACCTCCAGGAGAGCTCATGGCAATCAATACTCCCTGGGGCTTCTGCTACCAGTGTCCTTGCTCCCATAGTGGATTCTCTGTTTCCCCCAGTCTTATGAAGCTCCTACATTTGAGCCCCACTGGCCTTCAAGACTAAATGCTCTGGGGGTTCTTCTTCATGCCAGATACTCAGACTGTCTTGGAGGGCTATTTTTATGTAAGGACTTCCCTGTGTAGCCCGCATGGGTTTAATATGTTTTGGTGCGAGGGCTGTTTTAACTATAGATATCATCCCTGACTCAATGGACATGAGTTTGAGTAAACTCCAAGAGTTGGTGATGGACAAGGAGGCCTGGCGTGCTGCAGTCCATGGGATCACAAAGAGTCAGACATGACTGAGTGACTGAACTGAGCTGAACTGAAAGTAAAGTTGCTCAGTCATGTCCAACTCTTTGCAACCCCATGGACTGTAGCCCACCAGGTTCCTCCATCCATGGGATTCTCCAGGCAAGAACACTGGAGTGGGTTGCCATTTCCTTCTCCAGGGGATCTTCCCAACCCAGGGATCGAACCCGGGTCTCCCGCCTTATAGGCAGACGCTTTACCATCTGAACCACGAGGGAAGTGGCTGAACTGAATCTGCTATTAAATCAGAAGACAATTGCTTCCTGGCAAGAAAGCTATGGCAAATCTAGACAGTGTGTTGAAAAGCAGAGACATTACGTTACCAGCCAAGGTCCATATAGTCAAGGCTATGGTCTTCCCGGTGGTCACATACGGTTGTGAGAGATGTACTATAAAGAAGGCAGAGCACCAAAGAAATGATGCCTTTGAACTGTTGCCAGGGGCCAGCGTGAGGAATCCCGCCCGTGACAAGGTCATGCGGAAGGAAGCCTGACAAAACTCAAGGACGTGATCAGGCTTCAGGGGTTCCCCCTGGAATTTCCTGAGCACCAACCCCCCAAGACCAGAGTCTGCTTGCTTTACTGTGTTATGCTTTCCACCTACTCTTCTGTCATTAACAGGGGGCTGTCCCCCCACCACCTTTTTCTGGAAAAAAAATTAATTTAGAGCTTTTAGATATTAAATCTCCTGGGCATAATACGAGTGTTTCAATCCAGAAACCCCTCTGATGGCTTTCTAGCCTGCCTGCAGGACTCGTACAGCTGTGCATGTGATTGTTTGAGGCCTCCTGACCCAGGGAGGCACAGGAAGCTAAAAACATCCTAGGAATGTAGGGGCTTCCGAGGTGTCAAAATCATTAGAATAGGACTGATTAAAGGTTTCATTTGTTGAGCCAATACTTGCTGCCAAATTTTCATATCTTTTATTTGTTGATATAGTTGGTATATAGAAAAAACAAGTAGCAACATTAGATCTTTGAGTTAAGTACCTTCTTTGTTATAACCCACTGCACCTTTGTTCCATAGAGATGTAACTTTAGTGCTTTAAGGAAATGCAGATTAAGAAAAACTCTTCAGGGGAAACGAGATTAACATTCATTAAGAAAGAGAGCCAAAAATTGTTAGCAAGCCTCTTGGCCAGAAGATAATGTAAATCACCTGAGACCTTTTGTATACAAAAAGATATACAGAGAGGCTCAGGACTGCTGCCCCTCGTGACTCTGTATCTTCCATTATGTAAAATTTAGGGTATATTATGGCAGAAAGTGAAGAGGAGCTAAAAAGCCTCTTGATGAAAGTGAAAGAAGAGAGCGAAAAAGGTGGCTTGAAGCTCAACATTCAGAAAACGAAGATCATGACTTTGGAAGGAATGATGCTAAAGCTGAAACTCCAGTACTTTGGCCACCTCATGCAAAGAGTTGACTCATTGGAAAAGACTCTGATGCTGGGAGGGATTGGGGGCAGGAGGAGAAGGGGACGACCGAGGATGAGATGGCTGGATGGCATCACGGACTCGATGGACGTGAGTCTGAGTGAACTCCGAGAGATGGTGATGAACAGGGAGGCCTGGCGTGCTGCAATTCGTGGGGTCGCAAAGAGTCAGACACGACTGAGCTACTGAACTGAACTGAAACACCTTTTGAACAATAAAGTTGGAGGGGTTTTGGCACAAGCCTGGCCTCCCCTGGGTCGATTCTTTCTCGCTCTCCCTCCCTCTCCTCTTTACTCTAATTTCAGGCTGAATTCCCATCTGGAGCGGGGCGGCTCACGAAGTCTACTTACTTCCCCTGGCTTTTAAGACCCTTGGGAAAGGGAGCCTAAGGCGGGGCACCCTTTGATATTCAAGTGGGCACCAGTGGCCCAACGTAGATAGTGCAAGCTCCTTGTCTGGAACTTTATTGGCTTTCCCCGTAAGCCAAGTTATTCAGCCTCTTTTCTCCACTTAATTTTCCTACTACACTATTTCTTCCTAATCTAATCTTATATTAATAAATAAATAAGTTTTCCTCGCCAACGCTGTCTCTCCTTCGAATCACCCTGGTTCCACCGGGGCTAGACCCCGGCAAACTGTAGTGCTGGAGAAGACTCTTGAGAGTCCCTCAGACTCTCTGGACGACCGAACAATAGCAACAGCTCTGTGCTCAGTGTATGCTGGCCAGTATCCCCTCAGTAAGAGTTGTGACGGATGTGGTGAACAGAGCCCGTGCTGCATTTGAGCAAGGCTTCTCCGTTGCTCTGTGGTGGTCACTGCCAGGTCAGGGCGGGGTCTGCCCCCTAGTTGGTGGAGTCGAGGCCCACAGCTCTGTTTCTGATCTTCAGTGTGAGGCAGGCAGACTGGAGCACTCCCACCAGGAAAGAAGTCACGGAGTATTTCTCTTCTGGAGCTGTTCACCTGTGGATGTACTTTGTTGGATTACTTGCCACTCATTGCACCACCTCTCCAGATTACACTGTTGTTGGCATTGCACTCAGCCCCATCTTAACTGTGGATATGCCAGCAATTGGCCCTGGTGTCTCAGGAAATTTTTGCAACATGCCACCAGCATAAATTCACGGAAGTCATGTTCCAAGACTGCAGTTGTCATGGAAACGGGCCTGCAGTGGGTGCTATGGGTGCAGCTCAGCCTCTGGCCTGGTCCAGTCCACCCCACGCCCGCCTCCAACCCCCGTCTCGGTGTACACGCCTCACAAAGGCTACAGCTGCTAAAGCGAGACCTGTCTTGGCTGTGGGAGGACTTGTTGTCTGTTCAGATGTTTTAAGTTGCTGAAGTTACAAAGCCAGTCCCAGGGGTGTCAGTTCATGGTTTGCCCAGCTGTGAGGAGTGAGTTCATCTTTTTTGTCCTTTGTTCCATGACCCTTGGGGCTTATTTTCAGGCCACCCACAGGGTCCTGCTCCCCAGCCTATCCCTGAGCACATGAGCCTGTCCAAGCAAGGAGGAGGCATGGAGGTGGCAGTGGCCAAGGTCGTGACAGCACCTACCACGGAGAGGATGAGGTGCAGAAAAGTGGCAGCCGCAGCTGGGGGTGCAGGAGCACCCACCCCACCGGGAGCTCAGTGCCCATGGAGGCAGGGGCCAACGCGAGGCAGAGAGGCTGCAGCGGCCCCTCCCCTTTGATGTCACTCAACAGTGGTGCTTTGTTTCTGTGGCTGCCCAGGTTTCCCCACAGGCATCCTCATTTGCAGATTCTCTCATCCCGTCCTCTCAGGCTTCTCCTTGCAGCCAACTGCAGTCTTTCCCCTGGGTTTGCTCTCCAAATCCCTTATTCCAGCACCTCGCCGCCTGTCTGCACGGGCAAAAATATGTCTTCGTCTAGGGCGTGCGGGCTGTGCCTCAGGTCGCATTGTCGGTCTCACGTTGTCCTGCCACAGACTGGTTCTTGGAGCACTAGCGCGAAGTCACTAAGTCGGTCCGACTCTTGCGATCCCATGAATTCTAGCCCGCCAGGCTCCTCTGTCCATGGGAGTGGGGTTGCATTTCCTTCTCCAGGAGAACTTGCTGACCCAGAACTGAACCCAGGTCTCTGGCCCTGCAGGCAGATTCCTTACCAACTGAGCTAAGCAGGGTGCTGTGCTTCCGCCTAAACAGCCCCTGAAGCTTCCTGTCTGTCGCACTTTATCTTGCTGCTGGTGAGAGGGCTTCCCCAAGTACAGGAACCTCGCCTCTTCTTCAGCTCCCCCAACCCAGGGGCACAGATTCTGTCCCATTTCCTTTCTTCTTTCTTTCCCCTTCTTTTGTGAGTCCTATCGGTGTATGCGGGGATCTTTCCTGTCCTTCCAAGTGCCCAAGGTCCTAGGCTAATGTTCAGCTGGTGCTCTGTGAGAAATGTTCCATTCGTAGATGTGTTTTTGATGCGTTTATGGGGAGAGATGAACTCCACATCCTCCTGTGCCTCTGCCATCTTGACTCTTCTCTGAAGGTTTTGGAAATCAGAACCAGAGGAAAGTTTTCAGAATTGGGGAATTGTGAATAAATTCTTTGGTGATGATTGAGGACATAGGGCTTCAGTTCTTAAAACTGAGAATTTAAGAAAAGTAATTGCAGTTGTTCAGCAGATAATTTTTTTCTTTTTTTCATTTTTTTCTTTAAACCTTTTTTTTTTTTTTTTGAGAAGTTTAGTTTTTTGACAGCAAAATTGAGAGGCTTGTGCAGATATTTTCCCTAAACTCCCTGCTCCCATATACACATAGCCTGATAATACTTATTCTTGAGTGAAGTGGTCTCTGTGGTTAGATTGTAATTTCTTGAAAGAAATTACTTTATACCTCTTGCATCTTTCTAAGCACCCTGGTAAGTTCTGTACACATTATAGGGAGTCAACAAATATTTGATCGATGAGTCAGGAAAAACTGAAAAGTAAAGAACTAATGTTACTATGCTTTGCCCAGTGAATAATTCGCAGCCTTGTATAATCCCTTTGGGATGCCTTTCGATCTGAAGCCAAACAGCATCACCATATTCTCTGTGTGTGTATGTTTGTGTGTATTAAGATAGCACTTGCTGAGAGATTACAATGTGTCAGGCACTTGGTTAAGCATTGCTTATGGATTATTTTATTTAATTCTTATCACAAGCTTATGAAGTAAATTCTAAAACAAAAGCAAAACCAACTGGAATGTGCACTGGGAAAGAAAAAGATACCAGTTTAGCCAACGTGATCAGAGTCTGATAGTAATAGAAAATCTAAGAGAAACTCTCCACTGATAAGATTAAAACCAATTGTCCAGTTTACAACGATCTAAAGGGTGATAAATAATTGGGAATCTTTTAACCTTTTCTTAAACATAAAGGGCTCAGAGGGTAAAGTGTCTGCCTACAATGCAGGAGACCCGGGTTCAATCCCTGGGTCGGGAAGATCCCCTGGAGAAGGGAATGGCAACCCACTCCAGTACTGTTGCCTGGAAAATCCCATGGACTGAGAAGCCTGGTAGGCTACAGTCCATGGGATCTCAAAGAGTCGGACATGACTGAGCGACTTAACTTTAACTTTAAACATAAAGCCAATCAGGCTATGGATTTTATTTAAGAGTTAAGTTTAAAAACTAACCACCTATATGAGTTTATGCAAATTTGAAAATGATGGTCACTAAAAGAAACGTGAAGTATAATTTCTTAAGATCCTGAAAAGAGTCGAGTGCATTGAGAAGAAATTTGTGGCTGATGATGGACGCCGTTAAAAATGTTATCTTAAGTATTTCAGCAAGTTTAACAAAAATGAAAGCCATTTAGATACCAAAGTAAGCTAGTTAGTCTTAAAAAAATACAAGTACCGTAAATAGCAGAGAAATTCAATCACAATGTAAGTATTTATGCCCAAACACATTCCACAGAAAATGTTTATTTGGTAAATGTGCATTTCACTAAATTATCTTTTGTATTATTGTACCAAGCAAAATATGTGTAATCTTCTTTTAATGACATCAGAACAGGACCTAACCATCTGTCTTACAGTATTTCCTATCACTCATTTTTGTAATGAAGGAAAAGCAACATAATGTCCTATAGGATAATATTTAAGATGTGGAAAGTGCACCTTCGTATTCTGTGCATCTTTAGCAGGATGGCAGTCTGATGTAGGTGCAGAGTGGGGTCCTGCGGATGGTCTTTTCGTTATGTCTTGTTTTGATAAGCACTACCAAAAAGGTTCTTATCCAAATCTGAAAGAAAGACTCAATCTTTCAGAAAATGATTCCAACTTTCCTTTTATTTTCCCTGAAATTCACTCACTGCTGTGTTGACTAGAGCCCTAGGGACTCAGAAAGCTTAGTGCTAAACAGCCTTTGTTCAAACAGTGTTACACGGCAAGCTGGCATCTGCTCTAAGAGCCTGTAACAGGAGCCAGGAGTCAGAGGCAGGCTGGTCTCCCAGCTATTTCAACAGTCCAGCGAGGTCCTGAAACAAGAAACTGTCCGCCTGGGATACACGCTAAACCAGCGCCACGCTGGTCATAGTGAAATGTCGCAGCTGTGAGCCCTCAGCTACACTGGGATTCGTGACCTCTGGAGGAGAGGATTTCTATCCGGGATCAGAGATGATGTTTGATCCCTTGAAGCTTCTGTGTAATAGTTTTATTAAAGAATAAAGGGATAGAGGAAGCTCCTGACATAGACAACAGAACAGGGCAGAAAGAGTGCCCCTGCTGCTAGCTTGTAGTAAGGAGTTATATATCTGTTAAAGACTCACTTCAAAACTGAGAGAGTCGCATCAGGCCCCTCTCCTACAATATGCATTTTGAGATAACATTGGCACAGGTGAGTCATCCATTGAAACAATGGACATGAATCTTAAAGAAAGTCAGATTTCTAAGCAAATGCATAGTGTCATAAACACAGCTTAAGAGAACATTTCCGTGAGTAAGACATACTGGTTTGTTGAGCCATTGTCCATTCAAGGTTTGAGTCTTAGGTAGAACCACTTGAAGAAAGGCAGATTCCAAGGCAAATACGTAGTTCATTAACATAGCTTAAGAAAAACATTTCCATAAAAAACGCACTGGTTAGCTCAAGGTTTGAGAAAAGTTACATTCAGGCAGTCAGATGTCCTCATGAGAGCCTAGAATTTAAAAGAATCCTCCTTTCAATTTTGTGTAAAGAAGGAAAAAAAAAAAAAAAAGTCTGCCACTTGCAGCTTATTTCCTCCACTTGGGGACCCCTAGCCTTCCTTCCTATTACCCTCTCAATAGCACACAGTAGGCCATTAGCAAATGTAAGTTGCTTGAGTATTTGCCACCTGAACTAAGAAAAATATTGGTGAAATGTGAAGGCTAATTCAACAGGTTCACTTTTGAAATACCATCTCCTATAGTCTGTGTGTGTGTGTGTGTGTGAGTGAGTCACTCAGTTGTGTCCAACTCTTTGCAACTCTATGGACTGAAGCCCGCCAGGCTCCTCTGTCCATGGGATTCTCCAGGCAAGAATCCTGAAGTGGGTTGTATGCCCTTCTCCGGAGGATCTTCCCAACCCAGGAAACGAACCTGACCCTCCCACATTGCAGGCAGATTCTTTACCATTTGAGCTATCCAGGATTGCCATTTTATAATTCACTTAGCAGAAACCAAAACTGCTATTTAAAAAATAATAAATTATGTTCATTTCTTTATATAGTTTTTCAAACATAGAAATGCACCCAATGGCAGCAATATTAATGTGGATTTTATTAACTTAATGCCATGATTTTAACTTTAACCTCCACAACCAGTAATTAAGTACTTGGTGCTTTTCTCTCTCTAGGCACTTGGATTTCCTTCACTTCAATAATGCCCCAGTGAACTCTGGAATGATTCATCACCAATAAGGTCCATGTGGCAACTTCTTTAATTGCCTCATATCTTCCTCTCTCCCCCAAAATGGAATTCATACATGCAGGTGTGGAAACATAATTAAAGGCATAATGTTTTCCATCTCTTCTTGACAACTGCTTTACTTCATTCAAATTTCTGCTTATAACACCTTAGTCTCAATGGAGTAACCCACAGGAGAACTTCACAGATGCTAAACACACACACACACTATAAATTAACCTTTGCCAGTTGAAGGAATGAAAAGAACTCACACAATGCAATGTAATGATTTAGATAGCTAGTGACATAGTTTTACATTTAAATTTACTGGGTTTGATCCCAGGGTCGGGAAGATCCCCTGGAGGAGGGCATGGTAACCCACTCCAGTATGCTTGCCTGGAGAATCCACATGGACAGAGGAGCCTAGTGGTCTCCAGTCCATGGGGTCGCAGAGAGTCAGACACGACTGAGCTACTGAACAACACCATACTGTGCAAGTTTAGGCACCAGATGCTAAAGAATAAAAAACTGGTTCTTTCTGGTACAGTCAAATTGTTAATACTTAGCTGTGCTTTTGGGAAAATGGACATACGTTAAATAAACAGGACTGCAATGTATCTGAGAAGGCATACATTGTGAACGTCATCCATAGAGGTTGAAATAATATAATACTATTTGAATATGAAAACAAATGTTCCATATTTCCATATTTTCCATAGGATGCCATATTTATATAACATATCTGTAAAACACTCTCAGGTACTCTATTTTCTTTGGGATTTTCCACAGTCCCGTAAAGTAAGGCTATCATAATCCATGTCTGAGGTTCTGAGACGACTGTGCTGTGCTTAGCCACTCAGCCACGTCCGACTCTTTGCGACCCTGTGCATGGTACCTGCCAGGCTCCTCGGTCCATGGGGATTCTCCAGGCAAGAAAACTGGAATGGCTAGCCATGCCCTCTTCCAGGGGATCTTCCCAACCCAAGGGTCGAACCCAGGTCTCCTGCATTGCAGGCAGATGCTTTACCATCTGAGCCACCAGAGAAACCCACTGAGAAGGCTAATCTAATATTATTCACTTATTGTGCCATGAAATCAGAAAGTAAATCCTTTATTTATTCATTCATCCTGTTAATACTTTTCTAGGTGTTAGAACCTATGTTTTCTAAAGTTTTTTTTTTTAATTTTACTTAGAAATATTGACATACATCACCATACAGGTTTAAGGTATACAGCATGATGGTTTGATTTACATCTGTTGTGAACTGTGATAAACATTGGGTTCAGCTAACATTTAGCATCTCATATAGTTACAATAAAAGGGAAAGAAAGAAGAAAAAGAAAAATTTCTCCTTAATCTCAGAATTCTTAGGATTTATTCTCTTGACAGCTCCCTTATATATCATACAGTATATACTCATCATGTTGTACATTAAGTCCCTACTGCTTATTTATCTCATAATAGGAGGTTCTTACCTTCTGATTATATTCTTTCAATTCCCCTTCAACCAACCCTCTGTCTCTGATAATCGCAAGCCTTATCTCTTTTTCTGTGAGTTACCTTTATTGGTTTATGTGATTTTTTTTTCATATTCTGCATATAAATGAGATAGTAAGTATCTGTCTTTCTCTGTCTGACGTATTTCACTTGGTGGAATGCTGTCAAGGTCCATCTCATGTCTTCTGATGCTGAAAGATTTATTTTCCTACCCTGCCTAGGGTTTCCCAGGTGGCACCAGTGATAAAGAGCCCGCCTGCCAAAGCAGGAGAGGTAAGACCCATGGATTTGATCCCTGGGTTGGGAAGATCCCCTGGAGTAGGGCATGGCAACCCACTCCAGTGTTCTTGCCTGGAGAATCCCATGGACAGAGGAGCCTGGAGGGCTACAGTCCATGGGGTCGCAAGGAGTTGGACACGACTGAAGCGACTTAGCACACAGCACACTACATAGTCTCTCAGTGAGTACTCTATGATGGTCTCTTAGGTCACAGCTCTTTATTGGCATTGTGATAGCAAAAGTGAATTGGTGATTTTCTACCTACCTTTTAATACAGCTTGATATGAAATGAAATCATAGAGGCATGACTGTAAAAAGTTCATGGGGTTCAATAAATTGCATTATATCTGTCACATTTGAGTGAGAAAACACAGCAGTGGAAGGAAATATGATAGAGCGAAATTATATCAATGCAAATTTGCTCATATTTTCATAAAGAAAAGGCTGTGTTTTCACTAGGGTACTGGCACTTCCTGTGTTCAACATGTAACACAAAACCTAACAGTCAGGGAATACCATCAAAGTTATTTGTAAGCGTTTCATCTCATGGATACTAAACTAAAAAAGCTAAAGATGGGCCTAGACAATTGTGCTATTTTTTGCCTTTTGATGATGAGATAACTGCCATGATACCACAAGGTTGCCTGGGTATGTCTGAAAAAAACTCTTTCAATCTGTACTTTTCCCAAGGAGTATAGGTTCATTTATTATTTTTTGAGTACTTACAAAAACGTTTAAAAGCTCACAACTCCATATTCCTTTGCATTCTTTTATTCATTCATTTCTGCATTCATTACGCCAGTTGCACTGTAATAGAATCAGGGACTTCCAGCAATGCAAGAGGAATTGGATAGGTACATACACGAGAAAATTCCTGGGCCATTTGTCTTGCATTTGACCAGACATTGTAACTTTTGTTTTGAGCTTTGTAACTCATTTCTTTTGGGACCATGATTAGCAACATAAATTACACTTTTACAGATATAATTTGGAAGAATGATTTTCTTTGACACACTTTTATTGCAGGTTTAAAATATGTTGATAAATTAATCCTTTTTCATATATGATACTTCAAGATCAATAAAAATGTTCATTGGGGGAAGTTCCCTGGCAGTTCAGTGGTCATACTGAACTGGTCCATACTTTCACTGGCATGGCCCTGGGCTCAATCCTTGGTCAGAGAAATAAGATCCTGCAACCCTTGCAGCAAAAAATTAAAAAAGATTCATTGTACACAGTTGAGTAATTCAATAGCTTAAGCTTTAGAACTGGTTCCTAATTCAGACTTTTATATTTTCTTAATATTTCTGTGCTTTGATTCATTCCTCTGAAAACTGACTGTAATCACATCCTGTTTATTTTCTGGACATCTTGAAACTTTGTTGAAGTCACTATTTAAATGTAAAATGACAGTGGTTTTCTTGCTATTATTATGACTTAAAAGGATCATTAAATGTTTTTTTTGTTGACTTTATACTTTCTCTAAAAATTGATGGTTTGGTATGTTTAGCATTCAAATTTTGGGGTTATCTTTTACTTAATGTAGATTTTCCTGAAATATAAAGTATTAATAAGTCACTGATGGACTTAAACAATGGTACTGGTAACTGAGCAACATACTAATATTTTCCCATTCAGTTTCATTTTTCTTTTGTTACTAAAATAGTTAATATCAATTTATGTATCAAAAAAGAAAGAGAATAATTTTCTATTACTGATTTCTGGTTTGATTCTACTATGGTCAGAGAACATACTTTCTATGACCTGTGTCATTGGTTTTATGGCCCAGAATATGATCTTAGTAACTAATCTGTTTGTAATTAAAAGAAATATGTATTCTGTTATTATTGGGTGTTGTGTTTTACAGATGTCAGATTTAATTGACAGTGTTGTTTATATTTTTAAATCTCTGTCTTTGTTTGCTAGAGCTTCAGTAACATTGTACCACAAACTATCTTTTTTAGTGATTTTTTTATTATAATAAAAATACTTGAGATTTACACTCAACTAAATTTTAAGTGCACATTACACAGTATTATGGACTATTGGCATAAAATTGTGGTTTTTAGTGTACAAGTCTTTCACATCCTAGGTTAAGTTTCTTACCAAGAATTTGATTCGTTTTGATGTTATTGCAAATGAGGTTGCCTTTTTAATTTCCTTTTTGTATAGTTTATTGTTAGTGTACAGAAATGCAACTGTAATTTATATGATGATTTTGTGTCCTGTAGCTTTATTGAATTTTTAAATGAACTCTTTAATAATTTGTTTGTGGAGTCTTTAGGATTTTCTATACTTAAGAGTGTCATCTGGAAACAGACAATTTTATTTCTTTCTTTATGATTTGTCTGACTTGTTTTGTTTTACTTTAGAGTCAGACATGACTGAGCGACTTCACTTTCACTTTTCACTTTCATGCATTGGAGAAGGAAATGGCAACCCACTCCAGTGTTCTTGCCTGGAGAATCCCAGGGATGGGGAAGCCTGGTGGGCTGCCCTCTGTGGGGTCGCACAAAGTCAGACATGACTGAAGTGACTTAGCAGCAGTAGCAGCAGTATAGTGGGAATATATATGGCATATGACTTCCCTGGTGGCTCAGACGGTAAAGCGTCTGTCTACAATGCGGGAAACCCGGGTTCAATCCCCGGGTCGGGAAGATCCCCTGGAGAAGGGAAGGGCAATCCACTCCAGTACTATTGCCTGGAGAATCCCATGGACAGAGGAGCCTGGTAGGCTACAGCCCATGGGGTCGCAAAGAGTCGGACACGACTGAGCGACTTCACTTTCACTTTCATATAGTAATAAAGCTCCAATTTATAATTGAATAGAAATGATGAGAGTAGACATCCTTGCCTTGTTCTTGATTTTATGGGAAAAGTTTTCAGTTTTTCACCATTGAGTAGGATGTTAGCTGCGGGCTCTACATATCATCTAATCACCTCCCGAAGGTCCACCTCCTAATACTTGATCTCACAGTGTAAGATTTCAGCATATGAATTTGAGGGGGACACAAACTTTCTTTTGTCGTATCTTCCACTTGGAGTGTGCACCGAAAGACTGAGGACGAGAGCATCACTCCTGCCTCCTTCTTGCAGGAAAAATCTCAGTTTTGTGCTCTCCCCAAAACTTGCAGAGCCTTGCTGGCCACAGAAAGATCCCTAGCTGTCCTCGTTGTCTGGACCACACCAGTTCTAAGCACCCTGTGTGAGTTGAGGCAGAATGTAACCCTATTGGAAAGCACAGTGAAGGTCTGCAGAGCTGACTCCATGCTCTATTACTCCCCAGAAAGGAGCAGCAATCTCTCAGAGCTGAGTTGGCCAGCTTGGGGGAAGGAATGATGTGGGTAAAGTAAAATTGCTCTTTGTATTTTCTCAGTTGGATAATCTCATATTGGTACTCATCTGACATTCTGCAACTTCCTAAGTGGATTCTGAACTTCTCCTAAAGGGATTGCATCACTTATATTGTTGTTAAATCTGTGTTTCTGTGGGTGAATGAGGGCTTCCTATCCTATCATCTTGTTGACCTCACTCCCCTTCACTCCCCACAACTTCGGTACTCTTCCTAAGCTGTGTATAAAGGACTAGATTCAATCAGGGCAACTGTCAATCTAGCATATACAAGCTCCAATTAACCACAAAACCAAGAAGATATTTTAAAATAGCCTTGAAGAGTTTCATGTTTATTCTCTGAGCAGGTTTTTCAAATTAGAAATTAACATTTGAGAGAAAACAAACAGAGGGTTGTGGCAAACCAGGGCTAAAAAATCTCACATTAGCACATGGTCATGTGGATTCTTTTTTCAGGAAAAACATTTGAGATTCCACAGATTGTCAGTGGAAAAACAAAAACAGAATTCCCGTTCATTTCCAAGTAAGGCAAAGACTGCAAAAAACTTATGTGTTTCTGCCCTGTTCTCTCAAAAGCAAAAACCATTTCCCTGGTAAGGCACGCCTGGTGCACAGTAGAGAAGATATGGACAAACCACAGAAATATTTGATTTTAGCCTCAACACTACCATTACCAGCCCTGGTATCTGGAGCCTCAGTTTCCTCATCTGTAAAATGTGATGGTGATAATACCTTCTCTACTGCTTTCACAGAATTTTTGTGAAGATTAAGTGAGATAATATATGAAAAACTGTAAGATACAAAATATACAAGGAACATTTATTATTTTGACTTTATTATTTTTGTTCAATTACTTTTGTCTTGTAAACATCACTTAAAAAATCATAAGCTCAGACAGATTCTGCCTGTAGTGTGGGAGACCTGGGTTCAGTCTCTGAGTTGGGAAGATCCCCTGGAGAAGGAAATGGCAACTCACTCCAGTATTCTTACCTGGAGAATCCCATGGACCGAGGAGCCTGGCAGGATACAGTCCATGGGGTCTCAAAGATTAGGATGCAACTGAGTGGCTAACACACACAGTATTAAATATGGACAAAATCTAGAGGTGTGTTGCTCTGAGGGGAAAAATTACTGACTTCTCATGTTTGCTTGTATCTCTGGGATAAATACTTCCATTATAGGCAGTCAATTCACAAAGTTCCTGAATATTTAACAGCTGGCTCTTGGGAGCTGGTGGTGAATGGCTCCTGCATAGCACTGGAATATTAAAAAATATTTAACCAGAATAGAGAGAGTTTCGAGATAAAAAAGCTCAACTTTTTACTTACTGTTCTTTGCAGTGGTTCAAGCTTTTTGCTCTCTCCCCTAAACTTTCTTAAAACTCTCCCTTTTCTGCTAAATCAACCAGGACTGCCTCCGGCTGTTATGAAATTTAAAAACTGGCTGAGTATTTGTTTTCTGACAGATACGCAAATTCTATAATATGAATATCAAATGCTGTGACAGTTACACTAAGAATATGAAAATTCATTTCATAAACCACACTAGGAATTAAATAATAAAATAACTTTGTAAAACCTAGTGAAAATATATACTGGAAAAGAAAAAAAATTCACATATAATATGCTTTCATTCTCCAACAGGTTAGATGTAGTGGCATGCGAATATAATAAGCTTTGTCATCAGAAGTTCTATGTTCAAATCTCGTACAGTCACTGTTCAGTATTGGCTAGTGGGCAATTCTCCTCCAAGCTCCCAGGCGCAGGTGTGTCGTCTATTCACAGAAGACAATAACATCCATCCTCTTGCAACATGAGTTAGTTTTGAGGCTCACAGGAAGCTCAGAAGAAACAAAAGCAACTTTTCATCCCGAGATGATCTCAAAAATCAGACACACCCCGGTTTAGCAAGAGTCTCCAAGACGAAACTTTATTATTTACTCAAGAAGAAAACCTTGAACCTTTTCTGAAAGTTAATAACAAATGTATCTTTGATTTTTATAACCTTGATATCTGTTGATATATAATGATCATTTAAGATATGTTAATAATAACAAGTAAGGAACTTCTTTTTGAGCAATGAAAATAATAGGCAGACTTATTTTAAAAAGGTATTTTTATTGAAATTAGCTGACCTACAATATTACGTTGATTTTAGGTGTACTACATAGTGATTTGACATGTTTTATTTTAGGCGCTGCATGTAAGGGTGAATATACAGAATTTATCTTTTTCTCATTTATTTCACTTAACATATTAATAATAACTGATTATTATTTAACATATTAATAATATTAACTTTAATGATAACATATTATTAACAATCAGATCCAACCATATTGTCACAAAAAGCAAGGTAATTTTTGATTGCCATTGCCATTTTTTAATATGGCAGGGTAAAAGTATATTTATGTATATATATATATATATCCGGTCCCATCACTTCATGGGAAATAGATGGGGAAACAGTGGAACAGTGCCAGACTTTATTTTTTTGGGCTCCAAAATCACTGCAGATGGTGATTGCAGCCATGAAATTAAAAGATGCTTACTCCTTGGAAGAAAAGTTATGAGCAACCTAGATTGCACATTCAAAATCAGAGACATTACTTTGCCAACTAAGGTCCATCTAGTCAAGGCTATGGTTTTTCCTGTGGTCATGTATGGATGTGAGAGTTGGACTATGAAGAAGGCTGAGCGCCGAAGAATTGATGCTTTTGAACTGTAGTGTTGGAGAAGACTCTTGAGAGTCCCTTGGACTGCAAGGAGATCCAACCAGTCCATTCTGAAGGAGATCAGCCCTGGGATTTCTTTGGAAGGAATGATGCTAAAGCTGAAACTCCAGTTCTTTGGCCACCTCATGCGAAGAGTTGACTCATTGGAAAAGACTCTGATGCTGGGAGGGATTGGGGGCAGGAGGAAAAGGGGACGACAGAGGATGAGATAGCTGGATGGCATCATGGACTCGATGGACGTGAGTCTGAGTGAATTCCGGGAGTTGGTGATGGATAGGGAGGCCTGGCGTGCTGCGATTCATGGGGTCGCAAAGAGCTGGACACGACTAAGCGACTGAACTGAATTGAACTGATATATATCATATTTTCTCTATCTATTGGCATCTAGATTGCCCTTTAGCTATTATAAATAATGCTTCAATGGACATACAAATACATATATCTTTTCAAATTGGTATTTCATATTCTTTACTTAAATATCCAAGATTAAAATTGCTGGATTGTATTTCAATTTTTAATTTTTTGAGGAAACTGCAAGCTGTTTTTCATAGTGTGATTTTCAATTTATGTTCTCTATATCCTCATCAATACTCGCTATTTATTGTCTTTTTGATAATAACCATTCTTACAGGTATGCAGTAACATCTCATGGTGAGTTTGATTTTCATTTACTTTGGGGCAGTTTATCATATGTCTCCTGGCCTTCTGTATGTCTCCATTAGAAAATTAGAAAGATGTCGATTCAGGTCCTCTCCTTATCTTGTTATTGTTCAGTTGCTAAATCATGTCTGACTCTGACAAATGGACAAATTTAAATGGAATGAATGAATTTAACTCAGCTGACCATTATATGTACTACTGTGGGCAAGTGTCTGAGAGAAGAAATGGAGTAACTCTCATAATCAGTAAAAGTCTGAAATGCAATACTTGGGTGCAGTCTCAAAAACAACAGAATGATCTCGCTTCATTTCTAAGGCAAATCATTCAACATTATAGTAATCCAAGATTATGCCCCAGCCACTGATGCTGAAGAAGGTGAAGTTGACCAGTTCTATGAAGACCTACAAGAGCCTCTACAGTGACACAAAAATATGTCCTTTTCATCACAGGGGATTGGAACGTGAAAGAGGAAGTCAAGAGATACTTGAAGTAGCAAGCAAGTTTGGCCTTGGATAGAAAAGAAGCAAGGGAGAAAAGGAAAGATATACCCAACTGAATGCAGAGTTCCAGAGAAAGCAAGAAGAGATAAGAAGGGCTTCTGCAATGAACAACGCAGAGAAACAGAGGAAAACAATAGAATGGGAAAGCCTAGAGATGTCTTCAAGAAAATTAGAGATATCAAAGGAACATTTCATGCAAAAATGGGCATGATAAAGGATAGAAATGGTAAGGACCTAGCAGAGGCAGAAGAGATTAAGAAGAGGTGGCAAGAGTACACAGAAGAACTGTACAAAAGTGTCTTAATGATCTGGATAACCACAGTGGTGTGGTCACTCACGTAGAGCCAGACATTCTGCAGTGTGAAGTCAAGTGAGCCTTAGGAAGCATTACTATAAACAAATCTAGAGGAGGTAATAGAATTCCAGTTGAACTATTTAAAATCCTAAAAGATGATACTGTTAAAGTGTTGCACTCAATATATCAGCAAATTTGGAAAACCCAGCAGTGGCCACAGGACTGGAAATGGTCAGTTTTCATCCCAATTCCAAAGGTCAATGCTGAAGAATGTTCAAACCATTGGACATTTGTGGTCACTTCTCATGCTAGTAAGGTTATGCTCAAAATCTTCAAGCTAGGCTTCAGCAGTACTTGAATTGAAAACTTTATTATGTACAAGCTGAGTTTAGTAAAGGGAGAGGAACCAGAGATCAAATTGTCAACATTTGTTGGGTCATGGAGAAAGCAAAGGAATTCCAGAAAAATATATACTTCTGTTTCATTGACTACATAAAAGCTCTGCAGATCTCAACAAATTGTGGAAAATTCTTAAAGAGATGGGAATACCAGACCACCTTACCTTTCTCTTGAGAAATGTGTATGTGGGTCAAGAAGCAACAGTCAGAACTTTACATGGAACAACTGACTGGTTCAATTTGAAAAGGAGTACGACAAGGTTGTATACTGTCAACCAGTTTACTTAACTTATGTGCAAACTACATCATGTGGAGTGCTGGGCTGGAAAAAGCATAAGCTGGAATCAAAGCTGCCAGAAGAAATATCAATAATCTCAGATATGCAAATGACACCACCCTTATGGCAGAAAGCATAGAGGAACTAAACAGCCTCTTGATGATGGTGAAAGAGGAGAGTGAAAGAGCTGGCTTAAAATTCAGCATTCAGAAACAAAGATCATGGCATCTTGTCTCAACATTTCATGGCAAATAGATGGGGAAACAATGGAAACAGTGACAGACTTCATTTTCTTGGGCTCCAAAATCACTACAGATGGTGAGTGCAGTCATGAAATTAAAAGATGCTTGCTCCTTGGAAGAAAAGCTATGACCAATCTAGACAGCATATTAAAAAGCAGAGCCATTACTTTGCCAACAAATTTCCATCTAGTCAAAGCTATGGCTTTTCCAGTAATCATGTATGGAAGTGAGAGTTGGACAATAAAAAAGGCTGAGCTCCAAAGAATAGATGCCTTCGAACTGTGCTGTTGAGAAGAGTCCTGAGAGTCTCTTGACTGCAAGGAGATCAAACCAGTCAACCGTAAGGGAAATCAATGCTGAATATTCATTGGAAGGACTGATGCTGAAGCTGAAACTCCAATACTTTAGCCACCTGATGTGAAGAGCCAACTCACTGGAAAAGACCCTGATACTGGGAAAGATTGAAGGCAGGAGGAGGAAGGTACTACAAAGGATGAGATGGTTGGATGGCGTCACCAACTCAATGGGCATGAGTTTGAGCAAACTCCAGGAGATGGTGAGGACAGGGAAGCCTGGTGTGCTGCAGTCCGTGGGGTCACAATGAGTTGGACGAGACTGAGGAACTGAACAACAGCAGAACAACACGTGATCTGAAATATATCTGTGGATCTTTACTGACACTTCCAAACTACTTGTTCTGGGCTTTAGAGCAGATGGTATTATAAGCAAATATCATTTTATATTATTAGCAGGTCGTTAGCTCCAAAGCCCTGTTTCTTTCCCATAGTAATTTGCCTTTTTGATCCCTGCACTTCATTCTGCAAATTCCTAAATCTTGCTGATCACTATCTTCTTCTATAAAATAGATTAATTATTTACCCCTTTACCATAATATAAGATGTCAAAAAAAGACCCTATCTTTCTTAAGGGCTCAAGGTGAGCCAACCTACACTCCTTCTCCATGTATTTCCTCCTCTGGACCCCAGTATGGATACATTTAGACTATGAGTGTTTCAATACAAGTAGGTTCCTCCAAGACTTGTTCCATCAAATTAGCTACAAAGAGGTGGAGAAAGAAAGTCAAACAAGGAGTACAATCAAAAAACAGAAATGGTTTTTCCTCTAAGACCTACATAAAGGTATTCTACTTGGCTTCCCAAGAATGATAGTGTGTTCTTTCAGCTGGTTAACTTTAGGTCTAATTTTACCAAAAACTGTTAAATGGGATAAAAGAAAGAGAAGAACAAAGGCAGAGGTCACAAGAAAAGATTTATTTCTTTCTAGTCCTACATATAATCCCTTAGTCCTCCCACTACAAATTCTATTTCCCATGTTCAGTTCAGTTCAGTTCAGTTCAGTCGCTCAGTCGTGTCCGACTCTTTGCGACCCCATGAATCGCAGCACGCCAGGCCTCCCTGTCCATCACCATCTCTCGGAGTTCACTCAGACTCACATCCATCGAGTCAGTGATGCCATCCAGCCATCTCATCCTCGGTCGTCCCCTTCTCCTCCTGCCCCCAATCCCTCCCAGCATCAGAGTCTTTTCCAATGAGTCAACTCTTCGCATGAGGTGGCCAAAGTACTGGAGTTT